>PTEX01000084.1:340811-559560 GCA_003342815.1 Eudromia elegans
TACCATCTACTAAAATGTCTTCTGCTTCAGGGAAAAAAAAAAAAAAAAGACAATAGTTACAAATAATACATGTTTGAGTTTGTTGATAAATGGGCATCTACGACTTATTTAAATAAAATCAGACATGGATTTTCTGGGAGCATTTGACTCACATCAACGTTGTGTTAAGCAGAGATTTAGGTACTTTTGTCAAGTACATGTCAACACATCCTRCATTTTACTTTTTTTCCATATTTTTCTATGAGTGATTCTTACACGGGTAACTGGCAATTTTTTGAAGATTTTRAAAGAATGGTAACATTCTTTATTGTTGAGGAGAAACATGCACTTTCCTAAGAGAAATTAAGTCAATTGATTTGAGGTGAGAATTAATTAGCATGGGCCTAAACTTATTTCCACTGAAATCAGATCAGTAGAAAATTTACTTTGTATGATCAAGGCCTGACACACTAATTGCAATTAATCAGTTTTCCGGTGTATTTGGCAGCTCTTTTTCTGTTCACAAATGATTTGCAAATCACACTGATTTTCTGCATACTTATTTCTAATTGTTCAATCACTAATTTAAGCAAACACATTTCTGCTCATGATGCACTTGTGCACTATTTAGKCTTGGGACTTTTTTGCTTCTCTTGAATGAGATGTTACTTTTTTTCCTCTGAGTACATGTCTGACAACTTCAAACTGGGGATTAACCTAGAAGAAATTCTCATTTGGCCTTTTTAATTTATTTATCAAAACATACCTGTTTTAATTTTTTCCTTATTAAGCAAAGCATTCTCTAGTAAAGGATACAGGGAAAAGATAAGGAAAAATGACAAGAGACAAAAATAAAAACTTTTCATGCTTTTTTTGAAAAGCTTTTCATGCTGTGCCAGAAAAACAGAATCTAAAAACACRCTGAGGTCTAAAAGGAGAATGAAAATGAATGAGAAAGGGCAGCAAAATATAACATCATGCATTTAAGAATAGAGGCACAGAACAGCTGTTCATTGGGCAAATACATGGGGTTTTAGTGATAAAAGCACAGAGCCTCAGCTGAATTGAACAGATATTGCAGCATCTAAATGATTGTTTGTGAATGCTGAATTTACAGAACTTCAGCAGTTCTAGACTCACTCTTGGGAATAGATAAATTATGATATGATCMAATGCCCACTGGAAGTCAATAGAAAAACTCTCCTTGATATGAATGGACTTTGGGTCAAGAATAGAAATAATGGAAAGTAAAACTACAGAATTTCTAGTATGGGAAGCAACTGTCATGGCAAGTAAATCAAATCAATAGACAACACTCATCTATACAAGCACAGGCCYCAATTTCATAAAAACATCTTTGAATGTCAGCGTCATGGGACTAGCATTCCTTTTTTGCAGGTTACAAAGCAGAGACCTTTCAGCTGTATGCTCCTTAGTTTTAACAGGACTATGTTGTCTATCCTCAGGTTATTATATGTAGCATGTCACTTATCACCTTGCTTCTTGGTATTTTCATATTTTTTAAGTCATTCAGGAAAACTTATAAGTGATCTTTCCAAATATGTTATACCCGATATCCCATTTAATTTGTCCTTTTAGTGTCCCAGGTTGATTTGCTTCTGTACGTGCTATGCGTGTCTCAGACTTCTGTTTCACTGAATTTTTGATATTGTCTTTGTGCTGCCTGTGTGCACCTGGTACTAATTATACCCAGATGATAAATAATTRCAACTTTAGAAGTATTCAAACAACACTGTTTCACTGATTTTCAGTGCTGCCTTTTTGAYATAAAGCTCTGGTTTAGAACTGGTGTTAAMAAAGCTGAAATCAATTAACTATATATTGAAATATAAGCATGAGCTTGGGACTGAAAAACTGAACATTGTGGTTGCTTAATTATGAATCAGACAAATAGCACGGGAAGATGGCATGAATATACTAAATGTTTTAAGYCAGTATGGTATTTTCTTTTTAATAATTCTCAGTTAACTGTATCAGCAGAATTCTCGAAACCAAATTTAAATCACCAGCAGCCTCATGATAAGCCTAATTTTATGAAGTCATTCAATAAGCGATCTTAATCGTATAAGGTGATCTCTGAGCATTACTGAGTCTTTAAATACAGAATCGCTAGAATCAAATGTTTACTAATGAGACACAGAAAATACTCAGCTACTGATTTCAAATAGTATTTTCCAAAAGAATTCATATCAGAAGCACAGATAATTCAGGATATGAAAACAGGCAGAATTTAGCAAACACATTTTATTATGCATTTCGTTTTAGTATCTGTCCAAGCTTTCCCACATTATGGCAGCATGTATGGAACTACGACTATCAAAAGGTGTGTGTATAGAAGCACTTGATATATAGTGTCATCTTTGCTACTTTAAAAGAGCTTCATCAATCCTAAAAATACCTCCTAATTCTCYCCTACTGTCAAGGTGCCTTCATCTGCCTGCTGCCAGGATGATATGTCATGCCCAGAAATACAGCATTTCCACTAGCCATTTCAGTCGCAGCAAGTGAAGATTAGCAAATGCTTTGAGTAACTTCTTGATTTACATAAAACATTTTGGAGTGACATGATTTAAAAGTAGCAGTGCAGACTAAACTGCAGATAAGTTTAATAGATCTGCAGGATCTGGTACTACGAAAAAAACTGTTACTAAAAGCAGACAAAGACTGGCAAAAGGTATTCGTCAGCAGTAAAGGACATGAAATTTAGTAACAAACCTAAAATGTGTGCTACACTTTCTGTGGGAATCATTTACATCCTAGCGGTTAGCTCACACAGTCACATAGTTTGTGTGTCAGGTATGATACACGGCTCCCCCTGCTATCAAACCCGAACATTCATCTACAAGATCTTATGGCTCACACAGAAACCAAAAGACTGACCAGAAAGCCAGGATGAAGTTCTTGTCTTGCAGTAGAAGGCAGTTTGAACAGTCCTGGCTTGAGGAGCTAAACCTGTAAAAGGTTTCTGTATGAAGTCAGGTCCAGCAGTCAGAATTCGGCAGAACATTAGCCAATTCAGGACTGTTTATTATATTAACGCTTGCCTATTTTTTTTTTTCTGTTTATCTGAAAGAGAATGCACAGACTTGTACTTTAAGAGGGCCTGACCTGAATGAAGTGGGAAGTGGTTGTTCTCCTACTTTGCACATCTGCCATTATTTTCKTGGCAACTGGTAAAGACATTTGCAGACCTCTAGAAGTAAATCATCTGTGCTTCTTTTGCATTCTTTTTATAAAACAGAGGCTCTGGAATGATTATCACGTTCTGTGCAACACAACTAACCCTGTGTTTGAAAAAAAAAATAAAGGAAAGAAAGAAAAATAAAACTTTTGATCTATCCGCTTTTGGTCTATCTACTTACTTTATAAAAATACAGCTACCCATTACAATGGTGAAGCATAGGGGAAAGGATAATGGTGACAATGAAATGGATATAATAGTTCAGCTGCATTTTAACACAGTCATGGTGCAGTTYGCATATAATAACACTCCTCGGATTTTTTTTATTTTTTGAAGCTGACCTCTTCAAAGTGAATCACAGCATGATTCACTGCACAGAACACAGCCAGTTTTCATAATCAGAGWGCAAGATGAACTAAAATTGCACATGCTACTGGAGGACAATTGCAAACTATGATCCCACTAAGAATGGACAAACGTAACGAATGTCCCACTTTTCAAGAAACACTGAGGACGTCCTTTTATTCATTCAGGACAGCAAATGGCATTCAGGATTTCAGCATTTGGTTCCTAGGACTGTTACCATCCCTCTAAGGGGGACTTTACTATTAAGAGACCACTGTTCCTCTAGCGGTTGTTTCCTGCAATAGTCTGAGTGATGTTTTTGATGCTGAGCACCCACACCAGATGTTTCAATTTTTTTTTTTTTTTTTTTTTCCTGGACTCATATTAGTCCTACCCAAACGAAACACACAGCAGGTGCTCCAAGACCAATCCATGATATAACCTAACAAGAGGAAAGTAGAAATGATTCTATTTAAAACCAAAAACCAACAAACAAACAAACAGCAACATATTTGGGTCTGCCTTGAGAGTCAGGAAAAAATGAAGACACATGATCCTTGGATTACAAAACATCCCCTCCTGTGGGAATACATAGACGAGGTACAAAGTGTGCTTTTTGGTTCAATAAACTGTGGGTGAATTCCACAGTCTGAGAAGACTAGTTTAATGCTGAGCTTTACATTGTAAAGTGATTTGTAATAAATAAAATCTCTTCARAGAAGAAATTGCTTTAATATCCTTCCCAGCCTCAGCTCTTTCCTTCTCCTCAGACTCAACACAGCTTTTTAGACAGGGACCCACTTATAGGATGGTATTGGATAATTGCCTCAGACAGCCTCTTTAGAACTATACTTGCTTACAGCATATGGTGTGCTTGTGCTAAAGACAACTTTTAAAAGAAAAGTCAASTGCAGTTGCTGATATTTTCAACGGCGTGGTCCAAATTTCTTCAGATTAGAAAGACAGAATGCTAAATAGCAGAATCCATTTATAAGTTTTTGTTTTTTGGTTTTTTGTTTGTTTGATATTAAATACACTGAAGTGGTATTCCCTTATTGTGGGAACAGCTGAACCTTGCTTCTAACAGAGAGCAGATCATCCTCTCCTTATCAGGGAGCTGAAATTAACTGCAAGTGTAACTAGTAAGCTGACACACTTTTCTTAAGCACTAAAACCAGACTGTTTTCCACTGAGACACTGTGGGAAATACACATCCTGGCCCGTGGGAGTACAGTCAGATTCCATAAAAAGAAACGAAAACAGCACCAGTTATTTATAGGGAAGATCCCCATGAGTCCAGAGTCAGACTGAGTCATTTTTATAAACCTTTTTCACATCTTTGTCTAAATTTCCACTGCCTCTTCTCCACCTATTTGGATTTGTCGAAGTTGGTAAAATATCGATTTAGCCATGGGTAGTTTATAGTATTAGCACTGCACATTTTATGTTCCATTTAGAACYAGAGAGGGTAGGAAGCAGAGAAAAGTGTCTGTTTAGTTCTCCTGACTCAAGATTGACACTGAAAAATCTCCATTTTGTCACATGAGGAAGGGAATAATCCTGACAAGCGCTGAACAAATTCAAGCTGGAGCATTGGAGAAGACACCAAATTGGTTATCGCAGTTTATGGTCAGACTGAAAGACCTCCAAGCAGAAGAAAGATCTGTTTGGCATGGACTCAAAGTTAACATTTGCAGACAATGCTACTAAACAGACCTTAGGGGTCAAAAAGGAAATTTTTCACACTGAAAAAATTAAGCTGGCAATCAGGACAGAAGGAAGGAACTCTCCTGCAAGTGCCTAAGGAACGAGCCATTCTCAAGCTTTCAGTTTCATCCGTCTCATCTAACAGCTTGGGGATTTCTCAGTGTAAACACTTCTCTTGTTCTTCATGTTTTCATATTAAACATAGTGGTAATACTTATAAAGCTCTGGAGGTCTTACAAGCGAGCATGACCAAGGAATATCCATTCACCTGCTCAAGAGGCTGACAAAGGAGACCGGGGCAGTTTCAGCTCAAKGTCATGACTTTCTTGGTACCACTGAAGGCTTCTGGAAATGAGGAAAAGACCCTTCCAGCTTAGCTGCAGTTCCTACTGCTCTGTAGGCTATCCAAGGAATCAGCTGATTCCCACACCAGGGAGAATCCTTGCCCCTTTTCTCTCCCCTACATATTTTTCTCGTATTTGGTTGGACTGCTGTCTTCATAGCTTCACTTCAAAACACTTCCTCAGAGTCCTCCCAGGAAACACAACTCTGGAGTTAACTCACTAGTATGAGCAATGAGTAAAAAAGAGCACTAGAATCACCAGCATTTCACAACTCCATTGCCTGGAGTGCTTCACCCAGACTCTAAACAGCTGGTGAATAGTGCTCACTTAATACAGTGAGGAGGCTTCCTTTTTTTCCAGGAGTAAGACAACACACCAAGTGTCTTTCATCTCCTAGAACTTTTTATAACAGCATTAACTGAGCTTTGACTTTTCCCCTACACTTGCAATTCCTTAGTTTGCAACTCTCCCTCTGAGAAGTTTCTGTCCTATTTCATATCCTCCTTTTTTTCCCCTTCAGGAACACCAGCATAGCGTATCTTCAGCCCTTCTTTACCTCTTTTTGGAGGTAGACCATACTACTACACTCTTTAGCAGCAAGCCTAAGAACCATGCAGGGGCATGCCTATCTTCTGTCACACTGGKCTACATAGAGGGTATATATGCATAACATGTATCCTTCTTCTAGCATTGTCCAGGCTCAGCTTACCACCAGCTCCCCATCCCATTTCCACATTACACTCCATCCCTTTACTGAAGCAAAAAAACGGGGCAGGACCCTCCACTCTTCACTTCCTCCCTCATGTTTCCCCTGTACCGCTCCTACAGCTCCCCCAGGGACTGCCTTTCCCAGCCACCAGCCCCCGCACAGACACCTCCAAYACACACATCAAACACTCCCCACAGACCGAAGGCGACCGTTACTGCCCTCCCTTAAACACCCGCCAGCGGCGCCCTCTGATTGGCTGCAGCTTTGGCGCGCGGGGCTGCGTGCGACCGTTACAGAGCCGGCTGGAACCGGCTCCCGGTCACGACCCAGCCTGCTCCTCGCCGCGCCGCGCGGCTCGTGTTCCGTCTCTCACTCCCGCTTAAAGCCCGTTTAAACGGTGATGTTTGTGCCCGATGTGAAGGTTAAACAGCACTATCGGCTCGTATCCAGGGATGTACAGCACTTCTGTGGCAGCCAGCCCTGTGAGATAGGAGAATTTAGAAGGCAATCACAAGGGGAGACAGGAGAGAGCAGGAAATGTACCAGTTGTATCGTAGATCTACACAGTGACTCTTCATGGCACAAGAAAATCAGAGCAGATGTGTATTATTCATTCCCTACTGCTGTGAAAGATGGCTATAACACATTACGGTGAATTTTTATGTTAAAATAATTCTTTATAGGGGAAAAAAAAGAGTCATGAGGTATATAAAACCACTGTAACTTCAAGGGACTTGATGTTACAGTCCCTAGTGATGTTATTGCTATTTCATGTGACACTGCATAGTTTTAGGAACTCTTAAACCGTTCAGATTATTGATGTTATGTCTATTTTCATCAGAGTGGTTGTACAGCTGGGCTGTCATTAAAAGCAGAACTTCTTTCGTCACAAACAATTTAATCCTGGAATTTCAAATTTAGGAAAGTCTAGATGTAGTCCCACAACCCATTTTTCTCAAAGCATTTTTTTTTTCTTAATTACTAATTCTTCTTTGTATTGATTCTGATTATGGTTGCATATGTCAGAGGAACAGCATGGTGAACGCTGAGCTGCCACTAGTTCTGATGGTGTTTTAGACAGGAATAGTTAGCTTGAGGAACTCCGTTCTGTGTAGAAAACAAATAAATCCCCACGTGCATATCAGCACATGCCAAAATTGTCTTTCTATTTACAATTGATAGACCCGAGTTACCTTTCTATGTACATAGATGAACATGGCTCGATAGGTGATCAGAAAGTTGTTGCCCAATTTTAGATCCTGATCCTGAGGTAGAAAGGCAAGAAGTGCAGAATTTGGCAGAATCAGGATCAAGAGTTTTTACTGCTGCCCTGCTTTCTGCACCTAATTCGGATGGTCCTGGTGCCTCCATGAGATCAGCCATGGAGCTCGAAACTCCCAGTAAAACTGCAAGTCTTCACTAACTGTTGCAGATTTCTGATCCTGCTCCATTCCAAGAAGACGCTATCACAAACGGGTCATGTAAAATGCACTCTTATTGTTTACCTGACATTTTGTTACGGCAGAATCACTCTCACCATTGGGCCAAATCCATAGGGCCGCTGGTGACGTGTATTGCCATAATTTTATAGAGCTCTTTCTGCTCTTGCTTTTAGATTGTAAAAATCCACCAAGATGTGCTGTTTCACAGCTTGGGGTTCTCAGTCATTGAAGACAAAGTGCACATTGAAAGAATGAATTTTGTTTGTTTGTTTGCCTTTAAACTGGAGAAAAATCATAGTTGGGGTAGAGAAGAAATAATAAATCTGCTTTCTGGAACAAAAAGCACCTCTCATGGTTTCTAGCAGTAAAATCAGGAAGAAAGGCCTAAAGACGTGAACATTTAAACAAATAACGTGAAGATCTGAAAGAAGAAAAGACAGTGGGAGCTCTGAATGTCATTGCCAACTTTCCAAGAAACTCTCTTGTGTTTGTTTGGGTTGTTTTTGTACAGGAAGAGGCTAAGGGAGATAAAAACTTTTAAATAATGATTTCCTAACCACATGGGTTGAGATAGGAGACTGCTTTCAGAATGGTTACATGCAGAGAGATWATTATTATTTAAAATTTTGAAGGGGTAGCCATATAGAAATAAATAGGGGGCAGAAAAACTAAGAGTATTGATGATGTAGCAGGAGAATCTCCAAAAAGATTTGTATGAAGAGCCTCTTGGGAAAGAGGCTATCCCTCTCCCATTTGCAAGTCTATGCAAAAACTTAATCATAAAGAAGTTCAACAGTGGCATCTTAGTGAAATCTCTGAGACAGAAAGGCCCTGCCACAGAGCTGCAAACACTGTTACTTAAAATGTTCTTAAAATGTACAAAGAAATAAGAAATCATATTACTGGTTTCACGCATTTAAAGAGCTGTCTTAAATCTGTGCACTTTAGGTGTTAGGGAAAATGGATCACAGTCTATTGGTTTATTTCCTTAGCTTTGGGAAAGTGAGGACATTGATGCCTTTAGTGTGCTATGTTATCTAATATTTAGCCACAGGTGTCAAACACCAGCATTCTTTATAGAAAAGAGTATTATTTATGTCAATTCCTCTCACCATTTAATTAATAATTATGCTCTAATTATTTGTCGTAAATTCATTTGCCCTTTTATCTGCAACAGTGATTCTTTGGAAATGTCATTTATGTCATTTATAAATGTCTGCAGGTATGAGCAATGAGTTTGATTTAAATTCAGGGATGTTAGAAGAGTGTTCTTTTTACAGCCGAGGTGCTGGAGAACTCCAGCTGAGGGCTGGAAAACTTGCATGATTTCAGCATTCGCTAGCATGGTTATTTCGAATTAGAGAACAGTTAGGTGCAGACCAGCCTGCCAGAATAGAGACTTGTGAATGAAAAGTTCTTGTAAGTAAATACAACCAAAAAGAGAGGGGGGGAAAAAAAGTACAGGTCAAGTGACACTAATAGGTCAGGTAAACAGGTTGCTCTGCACATAGCTGATCGCTGTGGTTGAGTCTTAAATCTGAGGTGGCTTAATGCAGTGTGATACGTTACAAATCTGTCAGTTTACGGTTCATAAAGCTGCATAATTTCTGAGCATGGAGCCACTGCACACAGGAGTTAAAGCAAAGTATTCTATAAAAACAGGCCAAGAAGAGAGAATGTGCTTGGAGTCTGTTCCTCCTGGTATGGGCAGAATGGCAATAGATGCTTAAGCCCAGCTAAGTTTCACATCACTTCTGTTACTACCCTCACACCACAACACACAAACTCCTCTGCAAAACACCTTATAACAAATATACTGTTTGCACAAAAATAATAAATTGGATAGGGCAACATGAAAACATATCTTCTCAGTTATTATGTATAGCTAAATATAACATGGAAAACAATATTATTTTCTGATTTCATCTAATAAATTCATATTATGATAATGTATCCCAGACCAGTACTTGTACCAGCCACTGCAATCAAGTGGGTGGCAGATTTGATGCAGGTCAGTAGCTTGAGCTAGAGCATCCAATAGAGTTACATAACTTGGCAAATGCTTTGCTTTTTCAGTCTTCTGCATGTGCAATGTGCTTTACTCCTAGCAACTTGAAAATACAGGCTTTGGAGGAAGATGTAGCTTTAACTTTGGATTTTCTACCTCCCACTCTGAAATCACTTCCTTTCACCATGTCTTACCATGTCACTTGAAAGAGGTCAGAAGCACCTTTTTATGTCTCAGAGTTTTTTTTCACACGAATCTAGACAAGCCAAGAGCCAGATTATACCTGGCTCTATTTGCAAGAAGGAGGTCACAGAACTTCTTGATGCACCTGCTGCTGCAGAGCCGGCTGCACTGCCCTGTGCTGACTGAGCCCATGTAGAATTGCTCTACATCACCAAGGAAACCCAGAGGGCTGGGGGAAAGACGCTTTCATTTCCCAGCTGCTTTCTGCTGCAGGAGGGAACGTGCAGTGATGCTGCCTGGGAAGCACGGGAGTTCTCTCTCCGGGGCAGTGAGCTGGGATTTGCACATTCTTTCACTGCCGTTGCTCCCTGGTGGTCGTGTGACCTGGGGGTGAGTCAGTTCCACCTCTCACTCCTTTGCTACTTCTTATTTTTTTAACTTAAAGAGTCCTGCTTGCTACTTTTTTTTTTGTATTCTAAAGATTCAAAATACTGAAATTTTACAGCCTTCTGAAGTTTTTCTGCCACAGCCGCTTGCAAAGTGAAAAGGAAGGCAAAGTAATGACCTCTCTATTATGGATATCAAAAAAAAAAAAAAAAAAAAAAAAAAAAGAGAATGAATAGGTAATCTAAATGTCACAGGAATTCAAAGAAAGAAAGAAAATGCTATCCTGCCATAGGATTTATCTTTCTTGCAACAAAAAGTAGTGAAAAGTTTTCCATTTCTTTGTGCATCTTTGTGCGTCGGAAGGGAGCACTGTGTTCAGTTTCACGAGATTTATGGGTCTCGTTTGATTTTCTCTTGAGAGGGTCAGTGTGACACTGGTGAAGAGTCACAGACAGAGCTTTTGGCTCCAAAGACGTCTTTTCTGGTGTGGTACACAGCTTCTGCTTATAGCCCACCCACCACCTGCCTGGCACCCTGCCACGCATTCAAATCAACGGCACTTTTCAAAATTTCACACCTCATAGTGATGAGAGCGTTCTCTCCTGGCAATAGCACAGCAGCAAATTCATGCCTGCATGTTGCTGGATGGTAAGAATACAGAAGAAACACAGAAGCACAAATAAAGAAGCAGCAAGGAATCCCCTTCAGATGCTAATCTATTGTTCCAAACCTATGAGGAAAGCAAGGGAAATCAGAYAGGATAGCATGAAGCCAAAATCTCCCGCTTTTGTGGCTCTGCCACTGATTGTTTCTGGTGTTGTGATCTTGCCTTTTGAAATCTTAGTTTTCCATCTAGAAGATGGAGATGGTATTCATATGAAATCAATGCAAAGGAGATTAATTGGTGCTCAAAAGGTGCATGTAAGAGTGCCAAATATTTGGAGTAATAGAAGAATCATTATAATATTGCAAACATTTCACATTAACTGTTCTAATTTAGCACTTTCCTCTTTCTAATCCTAGTCAAATTACGTATGTAGGGACTCCATTTTCAAATGTGCCTTCTAATTATAATTGCCTCTATTTTGAGATATCCGTTGCTTTTACAGGGTTATGAATATCTGCAGGCCTGACTTCACTGACTTCAAATTTGTTGCCATTGAGTAACTGGTAATTGGTGGCCTTGTAAGTGTTTTATGGTGTCCAGAATGGAGAGAGCTTTTTTTTTCTTTTTTGCTTTTCTCCAGACTATTACAGATTTAGTGTTTTATTCAAGGAAACATTGAAGGCAATGTTACTATAGAGCAAGAAGGACAATGCAGAGCCCAAGCTCCCAGATTTTATCACAAAGAAGTGTGGTTTTTTTAAGTATTTTTAGTGATATGATATGCTTTGCATTTTATTTAAAGGAGAAATAGCATATATTTATTGACAGTAGCAAAATTTTTCAAATGAGAAAAACTGAATGCATCTCCTTTACCCCAACAAAAACTCCCATTTGTTTCAAGCTTTGAATATGCTGACTTTTGCATACCATTGATATAAAAAAAAATATTCTTTAGTAATTATTGAATGTGCACATAGTTATTAAGCATTAGTGCCTTTTCATCCTTCTGAAAGATGGAAATTCCCGTGTCTAGCATAAGCAGCATTCTTCACTTGTGATTTGTTTAAACTCAAAGGGCTTTGCACTCAGAACAAGTGCAATAATTTAACCAAAGTGCTTTCTCTCGGCAGTGTTTGCGGTCACTAATAATGAGAGTTTCAGAAATGGGTACTGTCTAAGCACTTTCAAGGGCTGCAGCTCACATCAACCTTCTGTGGTCAGTCCCACTTGCCCACATCTCATCCTCTCTTCAGTCTGCCCTTACATCACATCCTCATGGGAGCTACGGGTGAGATCAGCCCTAAGTCACCCACCGGCAGCTAAAAGCTGTTTATCTCCTTCAAAACCTCAGCCCTACTTAACCTTTGGATGTCTGGAGAGCTCAGGAATGGGAAGCAAGGATTCACAATGTGAAAAACAGGTTTTGCTGTGTTTGTGCAAATGAACTTGAGTTACATTGATTTATTTGTGGTTTTTCTTCTTTACATTGTGCCAAGTTTCCCCCAGGTRCAATATGTCATTTTGTCGCGTCTCTTCTGTCAGATTCATTTGCCTTCATTCCCATCACTACACATTTTTTTGCTACTGATTTTAGGGGCTCAACATAGAGAGTACACACTACTCAGTGTGAGCAAAAGGGGATAAATGACCCCTATACATGCTCACTCATTTAAATGCGGGATCATTTCATCTGTGTGTAGAAAGCCTTGGGGACACTACTGTAAGCCTTAGTGCTGGCTCTGCCAGCTGCAGATTTTCCAGCATCAAACAGATTTGTAGCAATCAGCAGTTCTCAGTTCCCGGAGGGACACAGCAACATGTTCCTGAATTGTCAGTTTTTTAATGTGAAAACTTTCCCCAGAAAACATCAGGGCAAAACCTCAGACGATTCAAGAAGTGCCTCTGTCCTCAGATGCCAGCTCTGAGCCTGCCTTGTGTCCATCAACCTGTCATCACAGCTACCCACCATAATGAGGCCTCTGAAAAATAAGACCSAAAAGAAACTAATAAAATGGGGATGGGGCCTAGGAACCATCCCTTACAAAAAGTCATATTTCAGAATTTTAACACAAGAGAAGCCTAGATACTCCAAAAGCTTTAAAACAGACTGGCCTGCATTCTTTTCTCTTGATGTAATAACATCTTTGTTGAAAAACTGCTGATTTTAAAAAGCTGTTCTGAGGAACAAATGTGGGTTTTTTTGAAATTACTGATTTTTGCAACATAGCCTGTATTTGAGTGCTAATTAATTATTTACAGTGCTAATTTATTGCAGTCAAAATACCTGATATTGCAAACATATAAGGACGTGAGGGAAAAAAGTAAGTTTTCATTCTGTGCAGTGACATGAAAATCACTTCAATTTTCAGGAGAATTATTTCCCCATATTTTTATCTATTATGCTTAGAAATGTTGAACAATGGGAATACATAAATTCTGACATATTTTTGGAGTTACAAAGTCATATTAAGAAGCCAGGGCTGACAAGCTGTGTAATACAGAAATGGGAGCAATTGAAGCCAGCTTAAATCTCTTTTTTTATGATGTTACGATTATCCGTCTAGTACAAATAAAAATAACACTTCAGAATTATTATTTTTTAGTAGTCCTAGACTACATGGTGAGAGAACAAGTACATTCAAGAGGATAGAATAAAACCCCTAAAGTAGCCAAATGGGAAAGGGAAAAGCAGATACTATCTATTGCAGGTGTTTAAAGCCAGAAGCATTAGTTGAAACTTGATTTGACTTGCAGATAAACTGACAATCAGAGAGTATAAAATATGCAGATACACACAGAAAAAAAATCACAGTTACGCTCCAGGAATGTCATTTAAGCCCTTTCCACTTCAGGCTTTTCAAATAATTAACCACCGTTGCAATTCAATAAAAAGCACATCCAAAATGTTGTCACTGGCCTCGGAGTGCTAAGACCGTGAAGATTACAATGCCAAATGCTGTTGACCCCAGTGACTATGGTGCAGGGCAGTGCTGAATAAAAGACACAAGCTGGGAGAAGAATTTGTATAAAGTTGGGGAGTTTTGCCCACAAATTTCCATCAGTACAGTCACACCGCTGTTCCTAACCCTGCCTAAAAGCATCTCAAATTTATAAGCTGTTTCTTTGTTTGCATTGGTAGTTCCTGAAGACATAAAAAGTCTTGTCTGTGATAAGAGGTTTAACATATATCCCCGACATACATGTGAATAGAGTCAAGAGGTGTTTAAGAGTCTGATGAATGTGGCTTACAATTACGTWCATAGGATAACCAAGGATAGCTRTGGAAGTGAGGTCTACCTTAAYATATAGTAACTTGGTGAACTGTACRTTCACCCAAGAAGTAATGAGCCGACTTAAAATCAGTCCTTAGTCTGAGAACTTTCAAACACATSTMTCCCAGCTTACAAAAGAYAGTAATYACTAGTTGACTTGTATGGTTAATATATGGGGTCATATAAGAATGTTATGGGTTGGATGTTTGTCAACCGGTTGTTTTCAGCCTGCTACGGTTTACAGCCAGGAATGCAGAAATCAAAGGGTAGAGAAAGATAACCACATGAAAAGGAGGTGACTGCAAACTTTTGCTGACTGGTCAGGAAGAAAGGTGATTGTGGATTCTCTCCCTCTTGTTTGGGCAATTTAAGCATTAAATCTGGTGGTAGTTAAAATATGGAAACTGTCCCAGGAATGCAGCTGCAGACCTTCCCCATATCGAACGAAMACCATAGGCAGTAGGTTAGAGAGCTGTGTTTACACTATTTCTSTTTTTCATGTATTTGTGTGTAGTGGGATCAAGAGGCAGTGTCAGGAAGTGAAGTGYCAGGTACTCAGAATAGCTGAAAGTTGAAGAAAATTGACCTTCTGTTCTCTGCAGTGGAAGATGTAGGTTGAAAATCTTTCAGACAGGAAGGAATAGTGAACTAAGTCTGTTTTCATGCCGCGCTTTTCATCTGCTGCTATGCTATATGAAAGGTGGTCAGTATCAAAGTGCTCTTTTAAAAGACAGTAATGATCTCTGATTGTATTTTTCAAAGAAAAGAAGGATATTCCTGTGGACTGTCCACTTTTAGCAAGACAGGTTAAATATTTGTGCATTCTTAGTGGAAGGAATTGGAATATTCATCTAGCTCTGGTATTTCTACAGGGCCTGATCCTTCAGCACATCAGGTTTACTCCATCTCCCAGCAAGTCACCGCAAACTGAGCCATCTTGCGAGATGAGCAGCTCCGTCTCCCTTAGCCTAACATGGTCAGAGATGTCAGAATATGGTCCAACATGTATTCAGGCTCTGGGCAGTTTCAGGACAAGAGAGTGAAAGGACAAATGAAAGTGGTAGAAATGTCACAGAATCATTCGTGAAAGAGCACTGAAGAGAGCAGACAAGCATCAAAGCTGGCACTGCCAAAGCACTAAGCCTGTGGGCAGAATCATCTCTGTGTGATCCTCAGGTCCTTTCCCTGAGCTCCAGACAACTTACACAAGACCTGGGGGGCTCACAAGACCCAAAAAGGTGCCAAATGCCAGAATCCAGGGTCCTATCTTAACCCTGGAATGGTGATAATGCAGAAAAGAAGCTGAGCTCTAGGATTGTTGGTGCTGCTGAGCAGCAATAAGTGGAACATGGACACCCAAGCTCAAGTATCTCCTACACTTGCTCTGCAGCACTGTGTGGTTCAACACTGCCTCTTTCACCAGCATCATCTTTAACATGGGAATGTCTGCTCTAACACAAACCTCCCAGATAGGAACTGGAGCTTTTTAAGGGCTGGGAATCTGACTYCTATTAAAAATCCTAGCCCAAAGTAATAGTTTCACGTTCCACTGATTCATTTTTGTCAAACATGCTTGTATTTAAGGGTCCTTATGTTTAATCTCAGAGAGTTTAATTTTAGTGAGTTTGATTTTGTTTTAACACTTTTGGAATAACTTCCCAACAATCCTTGAAGGACATGTTTATTTCTTAATTTGTGTTCTTCTGTGCAGGGTACAATGGGAGTTGCATAATTATATTTTGCCCACTTGCCATTTTCAAGTGGCTGGGACAGCTCAAGTTTTTAATGATTTCTGTAGTTGTCAGGATGTCCGTTTGTTTAATATTTCTTATGCTGAAAGAAACYAATATTGTTCAAGACTCAGTGCTGTGGCGGGTTCACTGGGTCRGCAATATGACATTATTACATCAGATTACAATAAGAGATTAAACTGCTTTTGTTTAATCATATTCTATCTTCCAGTGGGRAAATGCTCTCATTTTCTTTGCATTTCCAACTATAGCATCCTAAAAATGAGCCATATTAGCACTAATCTGAAACTACGTATAAATGAATTGCTTCATTTTAGAACTACAAGGTAACAAATCAGATTTTTGTCCTAAAAGTGGCTATAAGAAATACACAGAGTAAAGAAAACCAATGACTTAGTTGAGCTTTTATCTCTAACAGATTCATTGGAACAGTATGCTAAGAGCACAAYTAATAGTAGCATTGTGCAAAAGAGCAGAATAAATACAGAGAAAGTATTTGGGATGTTTACACAAACAAAATACCAGTTAGTTGCCGAGATACCTCTGAATTGGTTTTGTTCAAGAACATTTGAGTGAATTAATTGATATTTATCACAATGCTGGCAGAAAACAAAGGCTTCTCAAATACTGTAAGTGTGCTGGAAGAACCACTCTGGGGCTCCTCTCACAATCATTTTGGAAAGCTGTCTTTCAAAAACGTCACCTCGCTAGTGGGTTATGTCCTACCGCAGTCATGTTTCATTCCCACATGTGATTAGATTTAGTGGATCAATGAACATGATTGGGGATAGCCGGGACTTATTGTGTCTTTGCATCCCGGGCTTGTCCAAGGAGGGCCAGAGGGAAATACAGTGATAATCTGAGAATATTGTCTTATGTCACAAATTCGTGGTACAAGAGATTGGGAACCTTCAAAGCTTCAAGGCTTGATTCAGTATGCCAAAAAAAAGGAAAAAAGGTTTGTTTAGTCTAAAAACATGCAACATAAAGATCATGATAGATGCTACACATTTGGGCTATAGATAATGCTACGTTTGCCTCAAGAGAAGTCCAGCTACCAGTAAAAAAAAAAAAAAAAAAATCACCCTAGAAAAGATAATGTAGTTTCAGAGCAGGAAAAGAGATGGACTCTTTATCACTACACATTTTAAAGATGTGGTTAGGCAGGTCTTTGTCAGTTATAGTCCAAATATTGAATTTTTCCTCAGAGCATCAGGCTTATAGCTGTGAATGGATTCTGTAGCAAGATACAGCATTTTCCACATAGAGTTTTAATGTACAGGAGATACAAGTGGATTGAGAAGGGTATGGGAGCCTGGCTTTAAACCTGAACCAAGATCGATGTGTTATGTTATACCCTTTCAGTCATGCAGGGCTTGTGCCAGCTCTGAACGGCTCATGGAGCAAATACTGCACAGAAAGCTTCTCTCACGTGGTTTAGAATAGCTGGGTGATAACTTGGTGGATGCTAAATCTTAAGAACAAGAATTGATGCATTTGCAAATGGTTGGTTGACTGAAAGCATGACTTTGTCAATTTGGAATTAAAGTCAAAAAGAAAGTGATTTRTCCTAGTCACTTTATCAGAAAGGAAGGTACTTCCACTGATAAAAAGGGATGTGTTTAAGAATTAYAGGAAAGCCTGAAAGCCTACTTTAAACAGCTTGGTTCGTTATTTATCAAACAAACAAACCAATTGCATACTCATTAGGGAATAGAAGTAAATCTTTATCTTCACTTGCCGGCATCATAKCCAGGTAGCAAAATATGTGTGAATACAATGCAAAATGTACTGTTCCTATTATCTAAGTACCTACAGTTATATTCATGATTCATAATGATTCAGAAAAAAGTAATCTAGAAAGCTAAAGCTATAAACCAACTAGTTAACTACTTTATTCTCTTCTTGCTTCTCCTCTCCCTTTTATATGGCAAATACAGTGGAAAATGGATTCCAATAATTCAGCACTAAGAGATGCTACCTGCATAAGCAATGGCAGTTGTCTATTTTGTCTCCCTAACACTTAGCAAATCTTCTCTACTATCTGCCTGTCCTGAATAGATGAATTTTACGTTCTTTGGAAACAATTGCTTACAAAACCTCTGGCCAAATAGTGATTTGGCTGTGATGCAACTGAAATAAAAGCTAACTTGAATTAATCACCTCCTCTGGGCAAACATTCACTCTTCTGCTATCATTTCYATCATTATTCAGTAATGCAGATAATAGTAAAATCAGAAAAAAAATCTTATGAGTTCTGAACAAGCACATGTATCTATGTTACCATGTGTTATTGACCATTCCCTCAATGGCAGTCACTTTGGTCAGACCAGTTGGAAGGGAGTTTGGGTGGTCTTCAGTCCATTCGCCTGGTCAAAGCAGGACAACTGTGAGATCAGATGCTTCTGAGTGCGACTAGATGGACTTACCTCTTCAAACACTATTTAACTTAAGAGTAAAATGCTGCTAGCTTGAAGGTTTTAGGTGTTRTTGGAAAGAAAGGGATGTAAACACTACAATATCCAGTATTCTAGATTCCTGGACTAAGGAACCAGGCATCCAATCTTGTTTACTWGAATCAGGCTCTTACTCAGTAACCTGTACAAATTTAGTTCAATTTTACTTTAGGTACTTTTGCAAAGTACATATTCAGTATAAAATATCGCTATGCATGCACAATTACATGAAATTTACTTTTTGCAGGGAGTAAACACACAGTACATCAAAATATATCTGTACTATGTAGCTGTGTAGCTAGCATATGGACATGGAGTAAYTGTACATGCACAGGAAGAGATGTCTTGCAGTGTATTTCTATGGAGTGCACTATTTCAGGGGAGATAGCTCTCTCCCAAGAAAGGAAACAAAGTATTACCTAGGGCTCCTTAGGACATTTCTAAGAAATTGCCTTGTCAAACTGAAGAATGGAGTTAAGGGGAAGAGAGACATCTGCAGCTATCCAAACAGCCATTYACTCAGTGAAAGAGAAGTACAAGACACTATATCTGGTCTTCCTAAGTCAAGAAGTTATTTTTTTGTAGTCTAGGTGCTATAAAACCGTAACATGTGACATAAATTTGTTTCCTCCCTGCTCTTGTGGATACCAGGCCTTCTGAATTGGGATCAGCAGGAACCTGAGCTTGGCTTGAGGAGTGTCTCAGCCTCTCAGGTGTTGACTGACATATCTGGACCTCTTCTGTTGGATTTCACTTTGCATAAAATTGAACAATCRTTAGAACAAATTAAGACTTACTTCTCAGTCTGTCCCTTCCAGCTAACTTAGCCAGCTTATCTGAGAGATATCTGAGACTTGTCTAAGAGATGTGTCCATATCTTTTTTTCCCTTACAGTTAATTTTGCAATTTTTGAAGATCATCTCTTTGCACAAAGGAACCATCGTTTAAATCTCATGCATTTTTTTCAAAGTCAGGAAAACTCCTCTCTGCCCTGTTCTGGTATTAAGCAAAGGTTCCTCAGACCTGATCTCATTGTTGTTCCATACACATAAATCTTGCTTAGTCAATAGTACTGTTTCTGCCTAAAGGAATGCATGATCAGCTGCATAGAGAAGCATAAAATAGATTTTTCTGCTCTGGATCTTTAAAATGTTTTTCTCAAGAATTAATTCCCAAAGCTCTATGTAGCTTGTATTTCCTTGCCTGCACTGAATTCCTTTCCTATATTTGTTACTTGCTGAAGAGTAGAAGCTTCGATTTCATTTTTCAAGCATAAATGGTCTAAATTTTACCTTTCCTGTTTGCTGTATGTCTTTATTTTAACATTTTGGCACGATATATTCTCTCTCTTGTAAGAAGTTTGTRTAGAATAATGCTAGGTCTCCAAGCACAAATTCAGGTAGCTTTGTCTGAGATAATCTAGCACAAAACCATAACAAACCACATTATTGCAGCAATCTGGCAATAGGCCAAAGTACAGTGCAGTAAAACAGTGTAATAGCTAGTAGTACAGAATTTTGTTAGCATGCTCTTCSAGTGCCATAACTCTACTTGTACTGGCTGTGATGCATCTCTGTGTACGATGCATCTGCTGCA
The DNA here is from genome assembly GCA_003342815.1 of Eudromia elegans. Lineage (NCBI taxonomy): Eukaryota > Metazoa > Chordata > Aves > Tinamiformes > Tinamidae > Eudromia > Eudromia elegans. Next base: position 360,800 of record PTEX01000084.1, read on the forward strand.
AATGATGGGAAATTCTCGGATCTCTTGGATGTCTGGGATATACCAGACTAATTGGAAATGCTCCAATGGAAAAAAATTTAAAAAAAAACCAGAGATGTCATTAATGAATATGAAACACATTCAATAAGCTGACCAGAAGGCATATTTCTTCCAAATATCCTCATGTGCCATTTGGCTTGTGTCCATTTGGTTGGTTATGTCCCTTAGTAATCTCTGTCTCTGAGTTTGAATGCTATTGGTAGTTATTTTTGAAATGGATAAACTCTTGAACTCAGCTTTTATAGGAATAAGTTTCACATATTAATTATAGAAAAATTCTTAAAAAGTTATTTCTTTCAGTGTGTATTGTGGGAGAGGTGAAAACTGAGCTTATCAACTCATAATCTCTGTATCATTTTCAATACTTCTATTAATTTTCTCCCCTGAAGATATTTATCTTAATCATTTTAATGTTTCCTCACCTTGACATATTCCCAGCATCTAATTAAAGATGGTGACCTTTCTCTGGATCCTTTCTGTTTTTAGTAAATCAAGCTGGACACAATATTCAAGGTGAATGCACACCATTGAGTTAGGTCGGGACATTATAACACTTCCAGCCTTGCATCCAAATCCTTCCCTCAACCATCTAGACATTTTGTTTGCTTCTTGATCACTGCTTTGCACTGAGCAGATGTTTCCACGGAGTTGTCCACAGTGACACCAAGATCTTTTTCGTGAGGGATTGCACATGGGTGACTATAACTCAGCTCTGTGTATAAACACTGGAATTGTCCTTTCCAGTGTGCATCACCTTGAACTTTTCTGCAGTTAATTTGATCTGTCATGGATGTGGTGCAGACACTTAGTTTAGTTTGGCCATTTTCCAAAGTCCTATTTAATCTTGACTAATGGAAATTATGTCACATAAAATATACTTTTTCTGGGAAAAAAATATTTTGCTGCTAAAGACTTTGTTCCAGGTTATTAGCAGTATTTATTACTATTCCTCTCAGCCGCTGCCTGGTCTTCACAAGATATTTTCCAAGTCAAAAAGAAACAAAGACCTATCCTCCAAGGAGTCTGGCTTCTAAACAAGCTTTGAAATAAGAGATCCACAATAAAACTGAAATATTCCGTGCGGTAATTGCATACACCTTGTTTAAAAACAAAAGTGTACTTATCATTTTTAATAGGTCTTGGGAAAAAAAAAAATCCTCTTTCTAGATACTTTTGAGACTATTCATTGTRCATCGGCTGGTATCCCGGTAGGCAGGATAACATATTGTTGTGAAACAGTTTCATTGCTGTTGTAGATTCCTTTGACAGCCTTCCCTGATGAAATGTGACTATCAAGTCTGACCCTTCTCTTTTTATCTTTTTACCAGTTTTTAACCCCAGGCAGGACTTCACCCTATGATAGATTAGTTTCTTAAGCAACTTCTTGTAAGGAATGATATTAAAAGCTTTTTATAAAACCTAATTAACTGGGTCTCTTTTAACCGCTATCTTAACAACATCCTTGGRTTGGATTAGCAAAATGCTACATTGCAAACTAAAAATGAAATCTAAAAATGAAACACAGGGCACAGTGCATGGCTGAAGAGAGATGGACTTCAGCGTGGTTTCAGCCTTGCTGCACTAGGGACTTACAGACTTGGTTAAGCAGAAGCTGAGCAGAGACTTGCAGGCTCATAGCGTTCCTCAGGCTGTTATCTTAATCTCACAGCTTTCCTCATTTTCTCTTTCATCCCAACCACCTGCTATGGAGTGTCTAATATATTAACTGTATTCTCCCGGGACACTGGCTGCTTTGCTTTGCTACATGACTATCTGACACGTAGTTCAAGTAAACATCCACCTCCAGCTGAATTTTCTAGCTRGCTTATTGCAGGAATATTTACTGCTAATTCTGGTAGTGGCTAGAAGCAAATTATTTGGGAAACACGGAATACAGCTCTGTGTTTTATTAATATTTTTAACTGTAATATCTTAATGGAATTGGCATCGACACATGCCACTCTTGCCTAGACTTGGTGGAGAAATGTCTAAACATTGGCCTGACAGTAAGATGAGAAGAAGTGTTCTTTCCACTGCAGCTAATGCTCAGTGAAAGAAAACAAAAAAGCTTCAATATATCTGTTGTGCCCACAAATGTGTATCGTTCCTGATAGCACGCGGATCACCCAAACAATGTTCAGCGATAATTCTTTGTCTCCTCCTCCTCTCCCCATTTCGTCCTTAGCAATATTCTGCCTTTTTTTTTTTTTCATTCCTGGCATCACAAAAGGATTCATGTAGATCAGGGTTCTCAATTTCCCCCATCACCAACTTGGCAGTGGTAGCTGAACAGAAGAGCCTTTTACAGCACTGAATGAAGAAAAAAAATCTATAAAAATTTAATTAACCTTTGCAGAGCTTATTGAATCCTAACTGAGTTTAATCACAGTTTTTGTAAGTTAGGAAATGCTTGGAGTGTTTTTGACTCTTATACAATAATTTGAATTGGCTATATATACAAACCATATTTGTAAAGTTAAATTAATAAATGCTTCTATTAGAATTTACTGGCATAGAAATTCCCATCTACATGTACAGACAAAAAAAAAAAAAAAAAAAAGCTATAAATACAGCTTTTATTTATTTTCCCTGGATAGAGATATCTATGAAAGAAGAAAAACAAATGCAAAGAAGGTGATATGAATCAATGCATGGAAACAAAGTAGTGACATACATTATTTTCTGCTGGCAGAGCTTAACACAACTTGTTCTTTTGCTCCCCTGGATGTCACTGTGAATTATGTCAGTTCGTGCTGAAAGAGTGGATTCAAAATGAGTTGCTCTGGATTGATCCATTCCTGTTCTTTGTCTCAAGAGGATTAAGTTAAAAACTTTAAGACTAAGAACCTACCAAAGTTCCTTTGTTATTTTTGGGTCTTATAGCTGTCAAATCTCCATCTAAAGTCATTGACCAAGACTCCATTGAGCTGGGCAATATGTACAAAGACCAAAAAAAAAGGGATGTTTTAGCCCTGAGAGCATTTGAGAATAAAAGGGTATGAGAGAGTAAGAAGGGAAGTGTCAGAGAAGAGTTCAGAGGTAGCCCCTGCCTGTGGGGACAGACCCTCCTCACAGCAGGGTCCTGTGTGACAGGTTGAGGGTGATTTTAYCCACAGAGACAGAGAAGGGAAGTAATAGGGAGGCTCTGGAGGGTAAGATGAAGATCCATGAAGGCCACAATGAACAGAACAAAGTTTAAATCTGGAATAGAAACTTTGAGTTAAAATTCACCTAGATATGGACATCTGGGTTGTGTTTATAAGTTTATTAGTCCTGAAATTAGAAGAAAAATTGGAAGCACAGACCAAAGCTGGGGTTGCTATAATGGGGTCTGCCCCTTGTAGGCATCACATTCTGCTCGTGTAACTCCTCTGCCATCTCCTGAAGTGACTGCTCAGCAAGAGTTATTGACCCAAGCCTCACTATTTGAGAGMAATTTCTGTACATCACCACAGCTACTCTGTAGTTTATTTAGGGAATTAGCAAAAATTATGGTTCAATATCTTACTTGGGGTACCTGGCTGCAGTGGCCACAGAAGATGCCAGCACTGAACCTCTGCAATTCTGTCTTYTCTTTGGCTGAATTTTGGACCTTAYTCCCYGTTTGGSAGATGAAGTTGTAAGGTCAGAACCGGCTTTCCTACTCATATAGTGTCCCCTCGTCCCAGCTGAAAATGAAATACAACTGAATCTATGCCTCCTTTTGAGAAACTAAAAGGAACTTATCGGGTCTGCTTTCCTTACTCTATGGTAAAATCCACATCTGAGCGGAGAATCCTAGTGTGTGCCCTACACATAGCATACCCTCCTAGCATKCCCTTCTTTTTGCTGTATTTATTTTTTTATCTCTTTCCTTTTCCACAGATTTTTTTCCCCTGATTTCTGCGAGTAGGATTTTAACAGTCTAAAGAGTAAAATTAAGAAATACGAAAGCTGTATATTTTTCATCCACCTTCAGCATTACAAGTGGCACTTTTTTAATGTACTCAGCTTTTTGGCTAAGATAAAATCATAAATTTTCTACTTGCTTGAAGAAAGACAGGACATACTTGTTTTCCAYTCATGAACTCACTTGTTACATTTGAGACACTTGAGGATGTGGGCTCAGAMTTTCTAAAAGACCACCTAAATCCCCAGAGTAAATATCATGGCCCAAAGGTTCATCTCTCTGTGACACTGKGACTTTCTTCAATAAAGTGAAAGGTCAAGTGTGCAGTAAATWCATTGAGGCCAGTCCAGCAGCCTAAATAAATCTTGCTTCTTTCATGTCATAGCATCAGATACTTCTTTTTCTAATCTTTTATCTCTCTATATGTAAATTATACACCCTTATATAATTAAAGTTATCCTTAAAAAAAAAAGCACAGAGTAGACACAACCCTTTGAAAAAGAGGCATTTCAATACATATGTTGATATTGCCACATAAAACAGGAAGGGAACAAATGTAACAAATGATAATTATGTTGCTCACACAACTACTGGGAAGTCCTCAGGTGATCACAGTAACAAAATCTAAAGAAAACATCTTACCATTGTAAAGAAAAGTGATATTAAAGCAATACAGAACATTCAAGACTGTTTATAAAAAACATAACTATTTTTCTTTTTTCTACCTTGAAAATAATTATTTCAAGAGCTGTTGTTTACATCACACTCTTGCTGTTCTTTGTCTACAAAGAACAGCAAGGGAAAACCATCACTGCTGAAATATCTTATTTCAGATCATCAGCTGGCTAAGAACAGCTCATCTCCATTAGATGCTTATTTGCACCAGCTGAGGGACTGACCACAGATGCTTTCCTATTAGTGAGTGGGAAATGAKCATTCATGTGAAGCAATAAGGATGATCTGAAAGGAGAGGAGCCTCCTGTAAACTCTTCATGGCCAGAGCAAGTGAAGTGCTACGTGTCCGCTTTCCCAGAAACTCTAAGCTCTGGACAACTCTCTAACAGTAGGAAAGAGGAGGCAGGACTGCCCACGGTCTCAGTGCTGCAGTACTGATGATTAGGGAAAGTACAGTTTAAAAATGGCTCTGTTTTTTCAGTGACTCATTTTTTTTCTTCTCTGTGTGCAATCTTGTGCTTTGGTTACCATTAGTCCAGCCAGAAAGGATGCAAGAGATAACAGAAATAAAAGACARTGTTTGAAACCTTTTGATACAAAATAATCCCAAACAATGCTTTGGGAGGATGTCACACGCTATGTGTCTCATAGCTTGCAAGCTAATGCTGCTCCTCTTGCGGAGCTGGGAATCTTTGCAGTGGCAAAGTTCCCCTATTTGCTTACTGGCTCGATGAATCATAAGATATTGTGTTTTCAGCTTACACAGGAGCACTATTCATTTTGCATCCAACTGAGAGCACCCTCGTCTGAAGCTAGAAAAATTCCACACTTAGGCAAAATGAGGAAAAGCCCCAGAAGTTTTGCATGTTTATATTTAATTTAATATATTGGCTGCTTGGAGCCATTCAGAGATTTTAAAATTTGGAAGGAACTCGGGGAAAGAAATAAACTGCAGGGTACAGTGCAGGTGAAGACAGCATGAAAATGCAATTTTTCATCTGATTATGAAGTTTATTCCGTGAATATCAATACCAGGTGGGTTTTTTAAAGGAGACSTGTATATACACCTCAGCTTTCCCAGTCAAGCATCAGCAAAACATCAGCACCCTTCACAGTGGTTTAGCACAGGATGCAAGAGCATTAGAATACAGGATACCCATACTAGCACTTCTCATTATATCAAGTATATGTACCGACGTTTTGCAGTAATGATCATTACCATGGGCTATAGGACAAATAGGTTTCAATGGGTCTTTTAAAATTCCGTTTTAAATACTGTCAGGAAATGACAAATGTGCAGGGAGAGAGCATGRTAAAGGAAATTGTGTTATCCATATGTGCATTTAGCTTAGAAAGGACATTGAGTCCTCCTAATGCTTGTCAGCAATGCCATGAGATTAGCTCACTACRGGTTCCCAAGAGCTTGCCAATTTATAATGTTTAATTTTATATTTCTTACATTATAATTCATTGGTGCCTTGAATTTTACTAGTGTTAAGGCATTTTAATGTTTCCCCATTTTGATATAAACTATAACCAAATAAAAATAACCCACTAAGATTAGTGGGTTAAGATGGTGCTAACATTGGGCACCAAAAATTTCCTTTTAAAAAAAAAAAGTCCAGTGCGTGGCTACAAGGATGATGGTGGGTCTGGAACATCTACCCTGTGAGAAAAGACTGAGAGCGCTGGGCCTGTTCAGCCTAGAGAAGAGAAGGCTGAGAGGGGACCTGAGCAGAGTCTATAAATACCTTAAGGATGGGAGTGAGGAGGATGGTCCTCGCTTCTCAGTGGTGGCCAACGGTAGGACTAGAGGAAAGGGCCACAAACTGAAGCACCAAAAGTTCCGCAGGAACCTAAGGAAAAATTTCTTAACAATGAGGGTGACAGAGCCCTGGAACAGGCTGCCCAGAGAGGTGGTGGAGTCTCCTTCTCTGGAGATCTTCCAAACCTGCTTGGACGCAATCCCGTGTCACATGCTCTAGGAGACCCTGCGTGTGCTAGATGGTCTCTAAAGATGATCCCTTCCAACCTGAATGATTCTATGATTCTATGATTATGTCTGCCAGTAGAAAAGTAGTAGCTAGCCCAAGTTGTTTTTAAAGGGGACTGTTAAATAATTCTTTTTCTACTTATTTTAGTAGGGTTTGGTTGGTTTGTAGGTTGGGGTTTTTTTTTATATATATATATATGAGAATAAATATATTTTCCATGATGATTCTCACCCAGAGAGGAGAAAGCTGGAGGGCAGAGGAGATGGACCCTTGTCATATATCTGTAGTTATTAGGAGAATAAAAGCCTAATAGTTACCAATCACTCTGTTCTGCATTCCTCAAAACAGGAATTGCTAAGGACAAGTATTGCCATGACTGGTGTTATGTACTAAATGTAAATGTTGCCGTCAGTCAGCTTTCGTTACTGAGAGGGTCCTGCCTTTCCAAGTCAAATTTAGTTTCCCTTCTCTTTTGTCAGAGCCTTTTCCAAGTTAGTTACTCAAAGCAGAACAACTGGCAATTCATGGGTTACTTTCTATCAGCCATTACGTGTGCATTAGTACATGAGGTGAAGGAATAAATATCCTTCTCATAAGGGCTGGTCCCATTATCAAGACCTTAAGGTAAGCCTCGTGCTGATGARCAGGCAGAGATGGGCCTTGTTGCTTGAAGGAGAAACAGATATACAAAGCTAAACTGACCTCTCTGGAGTAATAAGGCAGAAAAGCTCTTCCTGAATCCCAAGACCATCCTCTCTCTCCCCGCTTGGCTTTTCTCTCCTTTTTTTCTTTTTCTACAAGGCATTGTAGAGAAAATAAAAACAGCATTCCCTAACACACCCCTTGACTCCAGGATTAGACTGCAAGTCCTACTCTACCCTTAAATATCTACAAACAGAACTGTGGTAGACAAGTAAAAGCATTCTTCTTAAAAAAAAAAAAAAAAAAAAAAAAAAAAAAAAAATTATATTATGCTGTTCCTTTAAATATAATAGCTATTTTATTTCTACTAGGTGCCAATGCACAGAGACTTAAATCAAGTCTTCAGCTGGAGGAAGTTGTTCTGCCTTTCAATGGCTCTTGCGTTTTTGCTTCTCAGGAATTACCACAGTTCAAACCAAATGTGCATCCGACCCGTTTCCTCGCTGCCGTTCTAATCAGGAAGTCTCTTCTCAAATGCTCCTGAGGGCCTGAAATAGAGGCGCTGAGGGCACAGCTGTTCTGCACTCACACAGTGCAGAACAACRGTGTGAATAACGAGGGAAAGAGCAACAGTGTCAGCAGGAACCTGCCTGTGGGCTCAGCATCGTAACCCTCCAACCTGCCCAGCATCAGCTGCCCATGGGCTGAGCTGAGCTGAGAGATGGGGCAGTTGCTCTTGCAAGGGCTGACCTGGGCYATGGCAAGCGTAGGGAGGGGTAGGGGAGGCAGGAATAGTGCTTGAAGTGAGGGTTAGTGGTGTTATGTGTCCATAGCAGAGTTTTGAACAGCAAGAGGAAACAAACAATCTCTGTAAAAGTGTGAGAAAGAGCAGAGTGGCATGTGCCAGGAGAGAGTCAGTATGAGCCCAGTTTCTGACTTGTCCAGTTCACTAGCAACAAGTAATGGAGTCTTGGTTCTTGTGAGGCCAAACTGCAACCAGRTAGTGCTTGGTCTAGTGTGTTTTTGCTCTCCTCTCCCTAGGATCCTGTAGCAAGAGCATCCTTTCCCAGTAAGTGAAATGCTGGGATGTAATCCCATCTGCTCCATCCGCTCAGAAAGGTAGAGAGGGACAGAGAAGAGTGGGATAAAGCTCAGGGTTGCCCAGTCCTGCTTTACCAAAGCACAGCCACTATTTGCAACAGTCTCCTATGAAATAATGATGACTCACTCTCCAGACAGTAACTTATTTATATGCCTGCTTTAATGTTTTGCAAATCACTGCCTTAAAAAATGCCCAGCTGGAAGACAGAAAGGCTTGGGAGACGGAGAGGCAGCTTGACAGAGAATCAGCTTAAATCAAAATGACATGGAATTTGACAGCAAGTGCACGTGGTTGGAAATAGAAAGCACAGCCATATCCCAAGCAGAGAGGCAGCCTTATTGCGAGGACTGGTTGCTGTAGGTTTAGAGACTGTGATTTTAGCATATCTAGTGAAAAAAAAAAAATAAAAATAAAGAGGAACAGAGACATTGGCTTATATTCAGTGACAGCAGTTCTTCCAGTCTGAAACATCCAGTTAACTCATAGCTTTCACAGCCTGCAGGGACTGCTCTGACACTCTAGTCTGACCTTTGAAAAATATGCGTATGCCTCGTTACAGCAAACCAGCAGAACCAGTAAGAGAGAGGAAATCCCTATTTGTAATAAATGTGCCAGAAATGTGTAGAGTTTGTGGACCAAGAATCAGCATAGGGACTGCAAAGCAGGTGTCTGCCCGTGCTGGACTGGGGATGGCAGCTTGGCTTTGGTTTCAGGGTAGGAAACAAGACAAGGRTGAGGCCACTGCTCCACTTCTCTTCCTGTCCAAGAGTGTATCCCTTTCTTGCATTCCTTGATTCTCTCAGCAGTGTCCCAAGGGAACACCTGCCTTCASAAAGCGTGTTCAGCTCCATCGGTACAAACCGTTTTACAAAGTACCGAACAGGGGATATCCAAGGGACAGGGACTCTGATTCTATTTCAGAGGCAATGTGCACTGGCTGTCCAACGTACTGTCAGTGCTCATGAAAATCTTCCCTAATTATGGCTAATATTAATAATGCGCCTTAATTAATTCAGCTGATGCCCTTGGTTATTGCCCTAGGGCCTGGTTCCCGTCACCTCCTTGCCTGGCTGGACCTTACTCTGAGAGCCATGTGGGATATCCAACTGGGATAGCTCTGGAGCTCATAACATTTCCCTTGTGAGGATTATTAGCTTCAATATGTCCTGTCTTTGTTGGTGCAAACTCCATATCGACCCTTCCATCTTCCTCTGTGCCTGCATGCAGACTTATAACATGCAACTCTCACTGTGCGGAGCTGGGGCTTAAAATCCAACTAGTGATTTTTTTATTTAAATGAAGAACTTTGACCACTGCATTCACTGCTTTCGCAAGGTAAATTACAGTTGTCAATGTGGCCAAACAACAGACTTGCAGTCATTCCCTCTGAAAGGGGTCAGATGTTTCATTGGAGATGTAAAGGAAACCGAGGGAATGCTTGCACGGCTGGTGCAGGCAGTTCCAGTTTCCTCTGCCCAAGCCTGAGCAGGCTGGATGCGAGCCAGCCCCTGTCAGGAAACCATAAAACCCTGTAAGTCTTATGTAGTTACTCCTCTCCATAAGTGYTAATGTGATTATGCAACTTCTGGACTGGAGCGCAAAGAGAGTAACACAGGTCTCTGGGCATGAACATACAGTGATTTTTTTTTCCTTAGATGACCACATATTGATCTTTTAGTTTGGGTTTTCCAGAAAGCTACACAGAAAGTCAGAACCCCCTGCATTTTACTTGTCCCTGGCTCAGMCACTCTGAGACCTCTGTTGCTTTTGATCACGTTCTTCTCCACATACATATTTTAGGGAATCCTGAGCTCCTTTCCAGATGCAGAGGTCCTTTGACTGGAAGGAAACTGCAATTGGAAAAAAAAAAAAGTTTTATTACCTCTGATAAATTCATTCTAGATAATTAAGGAGTGCAGAATGGTGTATTCTTAATGCTAAATTAATAGTTTCTGTGTAACTGTAGTTACTAGGAGAGACACAGTAGCCAATCATTTAAAGTATCTTGTGATGAATCCCGAGGTAGAAAATCAGTGTCCGAATTTGTCCCTTAACTTGTTCTCAGCTGACCCCTCTGCCCATGGGGAGGYGGTTTTCTGAGGTCAGACTCGCCCCACCTGTCTTCAGCTCTTGCAAAATTAGGCATCTTGTCATTACAAGGCATCTGAGATGAATGCACGTCTGGAATAACCTAATGCTTTCTATTGGCTATAGAAGGAACACAGGTAATTAATTGCCTTAGACTAAACTCCTAACTAGTGTTGACCACTGATGTGACATGGTGGTCTGGTACCACTTGAATTCAATATTCTTTAAAATAAAAGCAATTAACAGCAAAATTGGGAGGAAAACGTTGCCAATTATATTCACGCATCAGTTATTTGCTGATGTGACTCTAAGCTTGTGGTTGTTGTAACTGCTGTCCAAAACCTGTAGCAGATTTTATAGATTGAGATAAATCAGACTCCAGTCAGGTCTGTGATTTTTTATATGCAGATAAATTTCCCAGACCATAGAAGAATTCAATTAGTATCTATTTATTCTGTAATAATTTATGTAAATTCATGTAAAACGCCTTCCATCAGTTGCTCATAAAGGKCTTGTTAATGAATTCTAGCCCAGTGGCTGCTTTATAAAGTAGAAAAACGTCTGGATTTGAGGTTGGACTGTGTGTTCAAGACACTGCCTGTGGAAGGCAGGGCAGTGTGCGAGGGGGCACTGCCATGGCAGGAGACCCACGTGCGCGGTAGCGGGTGGTGAGATTTCCCCAGGAGACCTCAGGTAACACAGGAACCCAGGGMCCTGCAAGGACAAATGGAAACTGAAGCTGCGTGTGGAGGGGCTGCCTTCTGCCACTGGCTTTTGGTAGCAGCGCGCACATCTAGGGCCCGCATGGCATCCGAGCAAATGTGACCTTTCCAAGGTGCAATTCAATTACTCTCATTATGATTATTGCAAAGGGTGCTGTTATCTTCAATTTGTCTCCTTTACTGCTTGTTGCTACCTTTTTATTTTTTTCCCCACTACTCTTCTGTTCGTCTAGATGGCTGCTGAGAGCATTCAGTTCCACTTAGTTTTGAGTTCAGTGAAACGCTTTCTGACACACAGAAAATCTGGCTTCAGAAATTCCTCCTCTCTCCTTTTCCTGAGGCATGTGCGTTTGCTCATATACCACCATGTGGAGCATACTCGGACTTTGCTCCTCAAGAGAGGGGGAGGAAGCTTGTTTTAATCCCAAAATATTTTGCAATTGCATAATTGCAATTGATAGTTACTTATTTCTCTCATTGATCTTGGCCTTGTTTATAGGTAATGTGGAAAAGTATGGGCAGGCCAGGTATGGTCTTCCTTAGTCTTTAGAAGTCTCACCTGATAAGCTTCAAATCTGCTCACTTATTGATCTTTCGATCCTTGCCTTTATGCTCAGCCTTCCAATTGCAAACCTGGATTCTTAAGTCTATGAGATTCAATTTTAAAAATATGCAGTTCCAAGCAAAAAGGATAATGCTGCTTTTCAACACCTGCTTTACCAGTCTAGCCTTTCTCTTGAGCACAACAGTGCCGCCACTAATTTAGAACAAGCCTTTTCCCACTGTTGGCCTGTACCTARAAAGGACAGAAAAATGAAATCTTGTGCTCAAGACTTCAAGGTTTCTTTGTCACTTGCATCTATCTGATCTGTTAAGTTCTGCCTACTTGAAGTTTTCAAATKGATACTGCTTAGAATGATATTTGTCTTTCCCATGGCCATGCTGTGTAGTTGGGATAGTCATTCTCTAATTGACTACAATACTCTGGCCTATTTTTCTATCAGTTTTTTGCACAAATAAGCTTGCAGCTTTGTAGTATAAATTGTTTCTAGTCTCCAAGTGTGTGACCTTACAACTTCAAAGCATTGACTCTTATCCCATTTCTCTAATTTCTGTCTCATTTAATTATTTCAGTAGAAGGTTGCACTCCTCTGTACCAATGATGCATTCCTTTTATTTTTTCCTTTTTTTTTTATCAGTCAGTTTAATTAACATTCCAGCTTTTTGCCAAGTTTATTAGTGAAAACATTAAACAAGATCATTCTCAGCASCCTTCCTTGAGGATCATCTCTGAACATCTCCTCCTTCAGCCCAGCTCACTGCCATCCTCTCGTTGTCTCTCATCTGCTTTTGCTTGACTTATAGTTACTGTTCTCCCTTTGCTCTCCCCCTGAATTAAGCACTTGAATGCACGTGACAACAAAACCCTCTTTCCCAACCTGATGACAAAAGAAGTGACTGCTTTTTCCCATAATGGTATCAAGATTCCCAACCAATGCTRTATGACATTAAGAACTGTATTCCCTTTGGCAGATGGTGTGTCCTTTGAACGGGAGATTGRACTAGATGAAGCTATGAGGTCCCTTCCAACAAGAATTTTCTCCATGATAAAGAAAGAAAAAACAGACTTGAGAGACATTCCCCAGCTGGACCAAAGGAACAGGCTCCACAGAGAGGAGGCTCTACAGCCTCCAGCCCTTCTCCAAGCTGGACAAAGCCTTGAGTAACTTGATGTCACCCCAGAGCTGATCCTGCCCTGAACAGGGTGACTAGAGACCTCCAGAGGGCCCTTTGAACCTGATTTTTCCTGTGGCCCTATGATGCTGCATCATACATTACATAAAACTACCTAAAGATTATGTATCTGGGCTAAGATACCACTCTAGATTACCTTCATAGTCAATAGAAAGAAAGAAATTTCTGCAAAAGCAAAGCTTCCTGTATAGATATTCATTCTCATTTGAAATGAATTCCCTATCAMTTTTAATAACTCCATAGAGGATGCTTCTAAATGCCTAGCGTGGTTTAGCCTCGACTTTAGATGAGTGAACTTGAAATGAATCCTGCCTCAAATGTATTCCACTGTACTGTATATTTACAAGCTGTTAGGCTGAATTTTGTATCACGATTATGCAGGTYTGCATATGGATTTACTCTGTCAGAACTGAGGACCACATTAACAACAAAGAAAAAGCATCTTCTCTTGGTAGGTTTTTCTTGCCAGTTTCGTCTGATACAAAGCAAGCACCTCTCTCACCAGTCAGTCTYGGCTTGTTAGCGAAAAGCTTTCTGCATGTAAATGTTCCAAGAACATAAAATAAAGCTGCCTGGATGGTTAGGAACAAACCTCAAGTTCCTCACATGCACCCAAAACAAACCGCTGCTCGCACGGCACACACCACAGTGTCTGCGCTCTCTGCCTGCCTATAAATAGGGGCTGCGCAGGGAAACCATGGTAAAATATCGCCTAGGGATRGAGGGTTACTGAGATCATGATGCAACGCCTGGAGCTAAAGGCTGAAATTCTCAGCGCAAAAATGAAGCGAGTTCTTTCTTTTTTTTCTGTCCTGAGGGCAATATTTCACTCTGCAATTGCTCAAAACCAAGGCGAAAGAAATATTGTTAAGACTCTCCTCTGTGATTTTCTGCGACACATATATATAACCCACTCAGTTTTATCCTATATGCTATATTCTCTGTGCTTTGTGCATCAGCTATTAATACTATGCAACTTGAATGTGTTTCCTATATATATATGACTAAAGAATAAGTAGGATAAAGAATGCTGAGGCTGTAAAGTCCAATATTTAAACCTCAGGAAATGCCAGAGTTAAGGCTGTTCATACAACTTGACCTTRGCTCCCTTGTGTTGCTGCCCTGGGTTGCAAGCATTGTATGATATTTTCCAGCGGTGTACGTTCCAACAGCGCTATTTCAGTCTGCTGCTTTGTGCCCCACTGAAATGGATCATGCTTCCAAAAAGCTTTTACTTCACAGTCCCCTTATTTCCACTTYATATTCAAGCTTTTGACCCCTTTTCTCCTCCATTCCTCCCAAAACCAAACCAGAATAAAATAAATGAATAAGTCAACTAATGAAAGTAGGGCTAATATAGGATTTGCACATTTTTTACTATGAGAAGTAGGAGAGCCAGGAATATTGGCGACCTTAGCAATGTTTTGGCCTTTATGTGAGAAAGCTCTGTTTAAGATTAAGTAGACAATGATGATTGAAAACCTGACACCTTCCATAAATTCCCTTGAAACGGCAGGAGTGTTTGCATAGGATTGTGTGGAGGCTGCCCTGGCCTCGAGGCGCTCAGAGCTCTGATACCAAGTGCTGTTTCTATCACCTGTAGAAAAGCAGCTGCGATAGAGATTCTCCCAAGGTTGCAAAGGACGTTTGTAGCAGAGTTAGGAAGTTGTGGAGCCCATTGAATCAGCACTTGAGTGCCTTAATTGCAGGACCATTCTGCTGATTTTCCCTTTTCCTTTCTGTATTTTTTTCCTTCTCAATTTCTACATCAACCAGTGGGATTACCCTAGGGACACGCAGGCTACAAATGCCCTGACAAAGCATTTTATGCTGCCTATAGGATGGTTTATGGGTCTCCTGTGAAACTACCTCTCACAGATTTTTGAAAACTACATTTCTCTTTCTATGAGTTTTCTTTCTTAGCTTTGTAAACACATATGGAGTGAATTCATTTTGCAGGGTTATTACCTGTCAGTTATTACTCTGTGCATCATGACGTTTATTTGGGAAAGAAAATTAGGGTGCTGCTCCTTCAAGCATTAAGCAGGTGTTCAATACTACCAGTGAGAGCAAGCTCCCCAAGTCCATTAGCCCATCTATGTGTCTGAAGCTAAACAAAGCTCATACATCTCAAGGACTAGGGCCTTCTTAGTTAAAAATAATGTATATATTGTATATACCCTGAGGTTTTCCAGCCAGAACTGGTCATGGAGGCATTGCTTAATCTGTTTTGGTTTTGTTCCCATTGACCTCCTCACTAAATGTATCATGAAAAAGGGCAGGAGATAAAGGGACCTAAACACAGAAAAAGCAGAGGTTTATTGTATTTKTCTGGGTATTTTCAGATATCACCGGCATACGCTGGTTCTCCCTTCATAGCTAATCTCCTCCTCTCTCAATCTAATTAAAATTGATCGAGAAGGGAGCTGTGAGTCTTTTTTGGGGACGTTGTGTATTAAAAGGTGACAGCTCTATCACATCACAGCAGTGAGCCCTTCCTTGATGCCTGAGTCATGCTGTATTTCTCCAGGCAGAAGGACCTATTATTATTCTTACATTTTCTAACATGTGGCAAAACTGTATAGTACTGTTGCTACAATAGCTTAAGGAATTTGTACTGTCTGTGCCTTATTTTGAGTAATTTTAGAGCCGTTTCCATCTTATAGCTCCTTAGAATGTACTGTACTGTAGACCGACTTTAACTGTTCCTTTTCATGCCTGACAGTAACTTTGGATACCTAAAACTTCCCAAATTTTTTTAACTAATTCTTTAAAATAATAATAATAATAATAATTTTTTTTTTGCCTTTCTGAATAGCATATTTGGTTTCTCTTCATTTTAATAACCTTTAATATAGCCTTTATTTCCTTTCTGGCAGGAAATAAGGATGGGCTTGGAGTAGACTCTGAATTGGGGCCATGTCATTTACATGCTTTGTCCCTCTGTTTACTCATTTGCAAAGCAGAAATACTGAGGGTGCTGCATTGGAGATGCAGCCCCTATTAAAGTCAGGCCCAAATTCATATTAATACAGAAGAGGTGACTTGCTTAATTCTAAATGTGACCAAATATCCTGAGAGGAGTGAGGAAGAGAACGTGTTTTCCTCCTTCCCAAGCTCAGGAAGGGCACAGCTGGCACACACTGAATAAAGTGAGGTACCTACCATACCTATAGATTTTCTTTCTATATTAATTTACATGAGGTTGTGTGTTTAGGTTAAATTTTATTTCATGCTTTTTAAAAAAAGTAGGTAGGAAAAGTAGGATTTAGGGAGAGGAGGGGTTAGAAAACAATGGAAAGATTAGTATTGCCACAAACTAATACTTTCCTTTAGAGAAGTATTGAGAGGAAAACTGAGTTCATATGCTGTGCACGCCAGAAGCTGAAAAGATTTTCAGAGCTTGGGAATTCATTTGTTGTGATCCTGCAATGATGCTACTGCAGGAACATTTGAAATTGCTCAYAGAAGGTCTCACACTTGTGCCCAGTCAGGCCCAGAGAGCTGAATTAATGTGTTAAGAATATGACAGCACTTTTGTTTCTTGCTTTTTAGGACATGCCTACAGTTTTCCTTGATACAGGCTTTTACTGAGGCAGTTGAGGCACTATCAGACCAAACTTGTTCCTTTCCTGCACTGGTGAAACAAAGAGCTGTGGAAAAAGATTTAGTTGCCTGTTAACATTTTGTTCCTTATTTCTTTTTTAATTTTCCTCTGATGAAGAGAGAAACTCCCCTCACAGAAACACAAATACCAATTTTCTCCAAGCGTCTCCTCCTCTGGAAGCTGAAATACACCCATAAGCAGATTAATCAAAATCAAGTTTTAGGGTTACCCAATGAGATAGGGAGGGACCTCTCACTCTCTTCCACCTTGTAGTCTAGTCCCAGAAATGCCTTCTGCAACAGGCTCTTATTCCTTATACCCAAAGCTCGCGTTCAAGCCAKTACCCATTCAAGATAAAAATGAAAAGGGAAAATCAAAGTGAAATGTAAATGAAAAAATTCATTCTTATGAAGTGGCTAATGCGATTAGCATTATTGTAGGGAAGAGCTACCGAAGCTGCAGTTTTGATCTGTGTCTGGCTTGGGAACTGTAGCCRTGTTGAGCAACACGCGTTCCGAGCCCAGTGCTCTGGGCAAGGGGACCCGTCCTTTGAAGTGCTTTTTTTCCCCTCCTTTCTTTCTTGGCTGGACAGAGGAACTACAGAGGATGTTTGAAGAGCTTAGCATTTATCACAGCTAGAGCTGAGCTCTGGGCATAGACACTTCTCACAGTTTCTTCTGTGACCACCAGTATCGGGACTGACTGTTTAGAGCTGCTGGCTTTGGSCTGCATGTAGTGAGAGTGTAATGCCCTGAGTCCCAAAGCACTTTATARAGGTGAAAGTATAAGCCCCATTTCACAAATGGGATATCTGAGGTACAGSGAGGTTGAGACCTGTTCATTCACTGCAGCAAGAGAGTAATGGAGTTAGGAATATTCACCAGGTCTCAAGGCTCCCATCTACTRAGTCATGTTATTTTGGAAATGAAGTACAAACAGTAGAAAGTGCAAAGAGAAAGYTATGGAACCATGAAATACCCCCCCACAGATACCACAGCCATCATCATCACATTAAACAAAGTACATATTTTCTTTAGGACCTGAGCAACCTCTGCTTGTCCTACCCTGTGCAGAATGAAACATTTTCTCCTATTGTTCCCTTGGGGGCTGTTTGTAGTCAACG
Source organism: Eudromia elegans (assembly GCA_003342815.1). NCBI lineage: Eukaryota > Metazoa > Chordata > Aves > Tinamiformes > Tinamidae > Eudromia > Eudromia elegans. The sequence continues at coordinate 378,436 of PTEX01000084.1, forward strand.
CCGCTCAACAACTCTTTCACTCCTGCTTCGCTCAGGGTAATCGCAAAGGGAATTGCTTTCAACTGGACTCGAATGGCTGCAGATTAAYCGGGCCGAGACAGGTTTGTGTCTACAGCGACTACTGCGGACAGTGAAATCCTTACACAGAAAGGAATTGACAAATGCAGATTATTTATTAACTAATTACTCAAGACTTAGCTTATTAGTCAAGAAATCTGCTTTTGTCAAGCCCCATATGGCCATGTGACTGACAATGTACACAATAACATTATCTAAAGCCAAAATTTAGAGAAGGTGAATGCCAACCAAAATGTCTGTATCTATCGACTGTATTTTCTAGGTTTATATTAYGGTTTGAGTTCGCCAAAATTGCCTCCTTTTGTGTGAGTTAGTGTGAATTTCATAGATGTCCATGGTTTTGGATGGAGAATAATTACCAGAGAACAACAGACTGAAGAATGGAAATGCAGAGTTTGGGAAGGAATTTTGTCAAGGTTTCACAAGGACAGATAATCTCTGGAAATTAGTGGTCCCACAGARTATGCGAAAACTGAAAAATCAGGGCACCAAGAGTCTTATAATTAAACTTTAAACTTTTTTAGATCACAGTATAAGCCTGTGCAGTTAGGTGACTTGCAGGAGACCATATCGCTGAGGGGACACGGTGGGGAATGCTGCAGAGTAATGGGTAGTTCAGATGGACARTCCCCAGGTAGCAGGATGTAATGTGCATATGCCCTTGCTCTCCGAAATGTGGAGTGGCAGCGGCTGTGCAGTAATGGAGCTTTCCTTTAGCTCAAATTACATTTTGGAGTAAAAGCTCCAAAACGCTGTGTAAGCTCTTGACAAGGAAATCAATAAGGCCGCAGTACACAGTAGGCTGGATGATTGCAAAACCTTATTAATTACAAACTGGCATGAATGTCTCCAAAAGGGAACTATGGAGTGGGTAGAAAGGGGATATTTGTTGTGCCTCCTAGCTCTAAACCCTGCTGTCTTTGTAGGATGGTAGGGAGAAGCTGAAGAATGCACCAGTTAGTTATTTCTTTTCTTTTTTTTTCATTTTGGTTGTCTCCTGGAGACCCCACATACTGTTCACTGTAGGAGGCACCATCCATTCCAAGAGTAAGAAAGTCTSTACACTGAAGACCTTATATGACAAACAGGCGAGTACTAGACATGAGAAACAAGTGCATAAATCACTTGTCCAACAGAACATTAGAAGCTCCCCCTCCTTTGCTCTTTACTTGCATTACTGCAAAAGAGGTCTTTGCTCAAGGCAAGAGCTTGCTGRTAGATTGTCCCTTCTGTAGGTTCTATTTTGCTAAAACATATTTCTCATTGCTTCTCCTACATTGGAAAATGTTAAAATTATAGTTTTATAAGGACAGTTTCATGCAGAATTTTAAGATCAGGATCCTATACGAGTATGTTTTACAGCCTTTCTGCAAACTAGAACTTAAAAATAAGACTGTAACAGTATCTCCTAGTGGTGTCCAGTGCTCACTGTTTCCATTGTCAACCTCCCTGTTTTATAGGATTCATAAATCAGCTTTGAAAGAATTCTTCAGGCTAAATTTTGGCATAGAAGGTCACAGCCAAGACTTGGTTTCACTAAAACTCATTAAAAAGGGGATTTGATGTTTTGAATTACATTAAAGCAAGACAGGAAAAATTCTATTTCTGTGGCTTTTGGCATTTCCTTCCCCGCAGTCCCATCCAGTTTGAATTAAAATGCATCTGAATAAATGTGCTCTGGTAACACTTTCTTTTTTGTGGTGTTACCATCCAGCCCTTCTGCAGGCAAGACAACCCCTTCCTAACCTCCAGAATGTGCAGCTCTGCTGCTAAACATGGTTGGAAAAGATTTCCATTTCAGAAGTGGTGTAATTCTTTGGAAATGCTGTGGGATCTGTGGCTACAGAAAASCATCTGGGTCTGACTGAAATGCTATAGGTGCTGGAGGAGGGCATGGCAGATAAAGTTAAACGTTGATAAATAAAAAGCAATCCAAATGGAAAGAAATCACATAAATACCATTCTCAGTGATAAAYTCTATATTAATTATTACCATTCATAGCAGAGATTCTGGAATCTCTGCAGGCCTCTGCCMTGCTTAGAAAGTAGTTGGAAGCCAAGTGGATGTTATGGGTGGTTAGGAGAGGGACTAAGACCCAAACTACCACTCAAGCTCTGTGTAAGTCCACATCAGCAGCAGCTGCTGGGAATGTTGTTATCTCAAATGGATTATCACAGAGGAGAAAAAATAGCATAGAGGAAGGTGGCAAAGACAGACAGAGAGGTGTAACAGTTCTGACAATGAGGAAGAGCCCTTCAACATAGTCTCTGTAGCTTGGAAACAACCAGGAATAATGAAATAGTCTAAAAAACAATGAATAACATTGTAAAAGTGAGTAGGAAATGATTGTTCTGCCTTTCTCRTTAAACAAGCACGGGGGACCATGTAATTAAATTACCGGATAGTAGGTTCAAAACAAACAGARCAAGCTACTTTTTCATAGGTAGCATGATTAAATTACCCCAGAAAACTGTGAAAACTTGAAGGAATGAGCTTAAAAAGGGGCAAGACCTCTGCAGTGTGGGTATATGAGTTAGGAGTTATTAACTGCAGAGGTCTGGAAACAAGTTCTTATAGTACATGTTGTCTGAAGGATTCACTGGGGAAGATTTCACTATAAATGTCTTTCCTGTTATTCACTTTCCCTACAGATGTGTCTCTCACCGCTATCAGAGATGAAGAATTAGTCTAGATGATTTTTTGTTTCTGTTTCTAAACAGCTGTTTTGAAGTTTGCATTTTATTTTTGGCTTTATGAATTCCAGCACTGGAAAAATGTGCTTGATTAATAAAGCTTTATAGCCTGTGGGAAGGGAAGACTGTTCTGCAAAGCTTAAAAATGCACAATTCTAGCAAGGAACGTTCAAGTTGGAGATACTATAAAGATGGAGAGAGTCAATTTCAAATTTTAATTGAATGTATCCAGTTACCATCCACTTAGCCCTCGTTCTGCATCTTTGCAGGTAGTTTCTACACCCACAGAAACCTGTCCCCATCCTTGCAATAGGATGGGCAGGGTGATGAATGAGCACAGCAGGTATWTTCCTACTGCAATTTAAAGTAACAGATATTTATTTTACCATTCACTTTGAAGGAAGCAGAAGGGAGCTTGGAACTACACATTTCATAACTGATTATTGCTCCTGAAACACCTCACCAGTGTATTTATCAGGTATGACAAGGTACTAAATTGGTTTTGCCAGCTCTTGTGGTGCTCTCATTCTTAATGCCAGATCATATTCGGTAGTCATGTCATTATGGAGGAATCTCAGTTTGTACTTAAGAAAGAAAGAAAGAAAAAAAAAAGTCATTACTTTCATCCCACCTTTTGCTGAACAGCAAGAAATGGGGTTCGTACTCCAGGTTTTCTCCGTAGAGGTGTCTTCCCTTCTTCAATAGCTCAGCAAAGTGCCTAGGCCAGCTTAGACTAGATCCCTAACTTAGCRGGAGGTAACATAGTGAATATCTATAGTGAACATAGTGAACAATAACATCTGTTCAACATAAGCCAGCAAGGGCCTAAGTAGATCTGAACTCATGAGTTACGAGAGAAAGAGATGCCACTCACCATAAGTCTTTTTACAGGTTGAGGCTGGTGGAGTTTTGTCAAACACAGCTTTGGAGAGGCTTAGCAGTAAACAAAAAAGACCCTTACAAAAAGGGATACTGGGCCCTGGTGAGTTCACAATAAGTGTTTTGAGTTCTTGAAGCAGAGACGTGACTACACAGCTTGTTATTGCTCTATGAAGTACATTAAGTTTAGTCAGACTGAAGTTGAAAAGCAAAGAGAATTAATAGTGTGCTATTTTCTTGGTTTCCACAGTGTAAACATTCTTGTCCCATAGCCTAAGATCCTGAAAATTTTCCATCTTGAAGCAAAAGCCATATTGAAACCAGGTTATGGGCTCTTTCTTGAGTCTTTTCCATAGAAAAATCATAGGATGTGAAATTTTTGAAAATCTCACCTTTGGCTTAGAAAGGAACTGCTGTGATTATAGAAAGAGAAGCCTGATGAAGCAACCGTGCAATAATGTGAATTCTCAGAAAAAAAAAATGAAAAGAATATAGACCATACCCGTTCTTCAAACTTCATGCTGTTGAGTTGGTAATACCTTTGGAAACTTCCTATCTTTCTAAACATCTATTCCCTGGGTACTCTTGCCAACTCTTTTTGAACAGTTACTGTATATAGCAAGAACTTCTGCAACTTCGGGTTAAGTGTAGAGTCAAATCAAAGAAAACATTCAAATCTCTGCTGTGATTCAGGAGCTCTGGCTCTGCCGAAGTGTCTCTGTAAAAACGATCTTGCTGGTAAGGACTGAAGTGCATGTGCAGAGTCAATAAAATTCTCTGTCTGCAAGGACTTAGCACCTGCTTAACCTAATGAACTAAGATAGTTGAAATCATGAGTTTAAACTTACATATACTGCATCTTCATTTGGCAGTGTCATAGATGAAGAATTTTTTTTTCTCATTAAAAAAGAGGTTTCTTAAAAAATATCAATCTCCAGTTCAGTTTTGAAGATGTCTTGTTTTCTTTCCCCCTACAGAAAAAAATAGCCACAAAAATTCCTTAAAGATGGCCACAAGAAATGCATCTTTCATTGAAACAGACAACCTTGATCCAAATAGCCATTTTAATGCAATATTAGAATAATAAAAATAACTGGTTAACCCRTCTGAAATACTTTTTTTCTTCTGAATAAACATGTTTTAGTTTTAGGSGGTTTCTTTTCCTGATAAAAATGCAGAGAAAATATATAAAACTCAAGGTTATATTTCTCATCAAAAATTTGCATCAGCCGAGAATTGGTTTAGACTCATTCTAGAAAATGCATTCATAAAGACAAACACTTGTACAACTGTTGCCGTGACCGTGGCTTCTTGTTTGACTGTACCAAATTCGTGTTGTTCACAAAAAAAAATGAGTACTTAAAACAAGAACATTCCCAAATTTCTGTGTGACGGGTACTAGGCAGACACTGCCACGTGTTACAGCAATCGTACAGAGCCAGAATCTGATGAAGAGATTTTAGACTATGATGACAACCTCAGTTTAAGTCTATTTGCTTTTGTCCCAAATATCACTGTTCTTTCCCCCCTAAACCATGGCAAAGTCACAGTAATTAATTGCTAGACATGAACATTTTATGGCCCTTTGTTACTGCAGAGGAGAAAAGAAATTCTGCCTGTGTTGTGCTCAATAGTTGCTGTGTGCCCAACCAATAATTATTAAAAGATGCTGTCAAATGCCAATATGATGTGAAACGTTYCATTGCATTATGCTACAGTACCTGCAGCTTATGCTTTAGAAACTATTTTTTTAAAAATATGTATTTAAGTGCTGAACCCAAGTAATGTTTGTACGAGTCTGTTCCCCAAGGAGRACTCAAGCGCTGCAGTAAATGCTGTTGATGAAACAGCTAGCAGCACCATCGGTCGTCTGCATTCAGCAAGAACCAGCCCCAGGGTGGTGGGGAGGCTGCTGCCTAAAGATTTTTCCACGCRTGCAGAGAAGGTCTAAGAGTAGGACTGGCAGAATGAAGATCTTACAGCAGGAGTCTTACTCAAAGCCCTAAGAATTGCATTTTGGGACAATTTTTTAGCTGTCCCCCAAATATTCCTGGGGGGAAAAAAAAAGAAAAGAAAAAAGGAAAATTGGTCAAAAGGGATTATTTTAAAATTTATCTGGATTTTTGTAACATTTGGCAGCTTAGAATGATCCTTTAGGCTGTTGCRTTTTACCATAAGGGAACATTCTAGACTGAACTATAGAATTTGGGAATGATCACACAGTAAGGTCTGTGTCCTCCTGGTTAGGATTGACCAACATATGGCAGCTGGGCAGCACTCCTGCACCTCCACACTGAATGTATGGCCCTGTGCAATAATTGTGATGATTCTGAAAAGCATCAGATAATACTGTGTATTTAAATGGGCCTATTCCACATGAGCTGCCTGGTTGGTTTTCCTTGAAGCTTTCAGTATTTCCAGTGCCATCCCACATATTTCAGATAGTATATACTAGTTTCATACCCTATGATATATGAATAGAGGCTACAATAAGCCTGGTTGAAACCATAAACTACTGACTTGAGAGAATATATTCAGATTAAAAGCAACAGAACAAATGTGAACAGAGATGTCTCCCTATAAACCATGAGATACAGCAGTTGCACAGGAACTGGTTTTAGTCTCAATTATGTTTTGAGGTTAAAAACAAATTATTTTAATTAATCCGTAGTGTGATTTAGGGTATGCATTTTACTGCACAAATGGAGGAACTGGAATTTCCATTAGCTAGGTTACCTTCCCTGGCCATGTCACAGACTGTAACTTCAGAAAAAAATGGTTGGTAGGTTTATGTGGATTTGAAATCTATTTTCAACATTTTAAATATTTTTAAGGACAATTTAATTAGTTAAGTACATTTTTAAACATATTTAATACATTCTTTCCAGGCCAAGCTTCTGCTGAGTTGAACCCTGCTGTATTTTAATTTCAGGCACTATGGGATAAGGCTTTTTGCCTGAATCTTTGTTCAATTGAAGACAACAGCTAAAGTCCACTCACTTCAAAGGGAAATAGACTTGGCACTAGTGAAGACACTTGGCTAAAGTGCCTTTCCCTGCAAAACAGTAGCCTGGGATGTGATCCCTGCTTTGCAGACTGTTTGGGTTGCCTCTCAAGAGTCYGTCTGCCTACATACCAAGTGTAGACTTTATAGCTGGTTATCTGGCTAAATTGTAATTGATGACTGTTAAACTAAGCTCCTGATTTGTAGAGCTGCCTTATCTTTTGCTTGCTAAACTTACTTGTTGAGGAACACAGAAATGGCTCATGAGGCATGATCAGGAAAACGTTTGTGCTCTTTGAGGCAGACTAGGGCAGCGTGCTGCCTTGGCTCACATTTAAAACCCATGTTATGTTTCCCATCTCCTGGGAGATTGATCTAAGCAGGGCTGCTGTTTGAAGGCTGCTGATGGGCCCTTTTTGCAGAGATGACCTTAGTGATAAGAGTACTCAGCCCCCCCAGCAGCCAGTAAGGTTTGATTGATCGATTCCCAAGGGGAGAAGCAGCTGTGACTTTGTAGGCTTCTGGTTAGGACACATAGGTAGGAGTAAAGAAATTGGGAATGTGCATTTCCTTTGATCTCCTTTTGCTTTTTCTTTCTGCTCCTTTAACCCAATAATTATCTAAGATGAAGTAGATATTCTCCTCTGTTATGGCAGAATAAACATAAACATAAACATAACAGCTGACATAAACATCTGAAATGGTTTCCTAATCTTTAGCCCTAAATTACAGTGACAAAAAGCTCTGTCCCTGCAGCCCTCAGGTACATCACCTATTCAAGAGACACATCATAGAGATCATAGAGATACTATCAGAATTATTGAGGATGGCAGGGACCTCTGTCCATCCCCTGAAAGCAGGATCATCTAGAGTAGATGGCCCAGGATCACATCTGGTTGGGTTTTAAATATCTCCCAGGATGGAGATGCTACAACCTGTTCCAATGTTTGGATATCCTCACTATAAAGGAGTTTTTCTTTGGTTTAAATAGGACTTTTTGTATTTCATTTTGTGTCCCTTCCCCATACCACTGTCCTGCTCCATCTTCCTTACACCCTCCTCTCAGTCATTGGACTTGCTGCGGCTTGTGTAGCCTGTTCAGGCTCATCCTTGTGATGTGCACCACTAAGAGTCTGACTCTCTTTTCTCTGAACCCTCCCATTAGATGAGAGTAGCAGACAGCAATAAAAGTTGTTCTAAGGCTTCTCTTAAAACCGAGCAAACCCACTTACCTCAGTCTCTCCTTGGTATTCGGATGTGATAGATGTTCACTTGACTATAGGCTTCCATATCAAKGTACGTAGAGCGACTCTCCTGGCAGGGCCCTAACAGGTCTTCTAGTSCATCCTTCTCTCCCAAGGTCAGGACAACTGTTTCTATGCCATTCCTAACAGATTTTTGTCTACTCTATTCTAAAAGGTATCCAGTTCTACTGCGTCCATCAATGTTTGGCTTCTATGAGCGCTCTCGATATCAGTTTCCTCTTCCTTCAGCTTAATTCAAATGATTCAGTCMTTTGGCTTTAGTAAGAAATAGAGGGTCTTTTGTGTTTTTTACCTTGATTTTCCATCCAAATGTAAAATGGTCTCTTTGGGACAGGGACTTATCTTTTGGCTGTAACACATTTGTAATACGCTGCAGGCTCTGAATGAATCACGTCTARAACTTTTAATTTCTGTGTAGGGTACGTGTGCTCACAACCAACATAGTAAAGATATTAGCCAGTTTGCTGGAGGCAAATGCTTGTTCACAGACGAAACTTCTTACATTCAACTAGCCAAGACTTTCTAATCTTTCTAGTCCAGAAAATTATACTCAAATACAAGTATTTAAATAAAYGTCCTGATTTCAAGAATGATGTCCCAGATAGGACCTGCTTTTATTTTTTTTCAGAAATGCCCTTGAAACTGCTCATTCACGAATTTTGTAAAATTATCAACAGTTATTCAAGTATGAATAAACTGCCTCAGGTTAAACTTGCCATGTGAAAACTTTGGCTAATTTTACTTAAATCTTGAATGTAAACTGTAATTTGTTAATATTGTCCAGACCAGATTTACACATGTTCAAACCAGCTGCCGTTTCTTGAAACAGACCAATTTCTTGTCAAGCAGAGAACTTGCAGATCTTAGCTCAGGAAAGCTTATGGGTTTGTGTAATGTCTCTGGAAGGTAGCCAGAGCTGTAATGCAGGCCTTTATAAAGCTCACTGAATTGTATTACTAACCTTGGGATAAAAAATATAGGGTCATTTGCGAATCTTATGTTGATAATTAACATGCRCAAGTGATAGCAAACGAACAGCAACCTTCCTCTGGACACCTACTCCTCATTTGCACATGCTAATTGCTCACATTTGCATGCACATATGAAAACACAGCACTTTTCCCATTAGTACTGATCACATTCCTCATTAAGTTGAGTAAATACCCCCAAAATGCAAACACAGTTGTAGCTAAATTTAACATAAGTTTGCGTAGTCTAACGGGCGGTGAGTTCTTCAGGCTTTGGAGGGAAGCGTGAGGGGAGTGATACTGCATTTCTGCCTGGGAGCTGGGACAAACATCGCAGTGCTATACGTGCTGTGTTGTACGTAGGGTTTTGGCAGGTCTAGTGAGGGAGCCTGGAGAGCAGAAGTTGAGAGGAGAAAGCTGTGAAGTCATCCGGGCTACCGCTCAACCTCTTGCTAAAGATTCAGCTCAGTGGGGAATAGACGAATAGGTTATCACACCAGGGTGGAGATTAAGCGTAAGCCTGTAACTTACGTTAGCAGAATAATGCTTAAAYTATGTACCATGTATTTGAGAAGTCACTCAGTGCTGCTCTGTTCTGGAGTTCTCACAGACGTGGGCTCTAGAGCCGTTTCACTGCTGTGCTTGGCTCTTCGGAGCCAGCCAGCTGAGCTGAGTTTGCATCTGCTTTGCATCACCAGAGCAGTGCAAAGCAGCCCTGAATACTGATGCATTTGCCCWCCTCTACAAAGTTACTGCTGCTGCTGGCCAAGCTGCTGCACGCATAAATGCTGGCCTAAAGATGGCAATTTGCTGCTGCCCTTCAGTGTTTAATGCAGGGRGAGGAATGCATGCTCAGTTTTCCTCATTGCTGGAAGCTATTGGTGAGAAAGGTGAAAGATGCCCCTGCAAAACTGGTGATGTTTAAAACATGTCTTAACTGAGAAGCAAGAAACAGTGAGCAGGGGAGGGGAGATTTTGCACTCCACAAACATTTTGGGTTTTGAGATAGCAGAAGTCAGGGCAAAAGGAGCTTCTCAAGCCAGATAAGCAGGAGAGGAAATTTGGTGTAGAGATAGAAAAATAATGAGTAGAGRAAAAGACTGTGAAATGCTCATATATTTATTTCATGTACCTGACTAAGCAAATTCTAAATTAACTGTTTCTGCTCTAGCAGAAGATCTGTGATCTATATAACTTAAAATAACTTAAGGAACATTCTGCGTATTTTGAATAGAGTCAACAAAATTAAGATGCTTGAAGAACATAATGGAGAATAATAACCAAAATTTTACAACACTATATAAATCAAAATATTCCTTTACCTTAAACACCCTGTGCAGTTCCAGGTACCTAAACCCAAAAGTGGGCACAGCAGAAATAGAAACAATTCTGTAATTTGTATCAAGGATGGAAAAAATCTTATACTCAAATTAATTAAAATGGAATTKGAGGACTTTTGGACTGGACATTGTTGGAGTTTGTGTCTCCCACGACCTATTTGCTGGACTAAGAGCATTAGAGTTAGTGGATGACAACTACAGCAGCAGCGAAGTGGGGCTCCAGGAGCAAAGTGCTGCCCAAGACTCGCCTCCGCTTGCCCCATGCCCTGCTCTGAGCAGGTTGAGGGGCTGCTGCTTCACCGTGGAGCCTGGCAGGAGACGAGACCTGCCTCCCCGCCTGCTTTTTTGGGGAAAAGTCAGGGCTGAAGCCCAAATGTGACATATGCGGATTAGAAAAAAGTAGTTTTAAAGCAGCAAGATTAGGAAATTTTGGCAATGTATTCCTGTTCCTTAGAAAAAATACATGTCAAGCTGTGCTTGCTATGTCTTTGCTAACAGCAACAGTTATATTCTGCGGTAGTTGGGGATATTTGCCTTATATTCAGATAAGCTTTTATTTCCTCTGACATCTTCTCTGAGAAATAAAGATTTTCGTTTCCTGATGCTCCTCTTCCAGCTTGCAGTACTAAAAGAGCATGTGGCGCTTCAAGAGAGGGAAGTACCTTTCAGTCTAACAGCACTTACTTGGGATCAAACAAAACTGTGCACAGGAATAAAATGTCTCCAAGTGAGAGCTCTGCACATCTCTTCTGTACAGACTTCTGTCATCACACACGGGTCCAGATTCTTAGAAATCTGGAAGTGCAGCAGAAAGCAAACACAGCCAGAAGTTATCTGATCAGTGGAGCATCCTGTGCAAATAACCCTGTTGCTCTTCTCCCTGCTATTACTTCCAGAAAGCAGCACTGCAGCTCGGGAGTGTTACGTTTAGAGCCCCCAGCTTTGCAGARCCTGCACAGAAAAGGCTTCCAGGAGCCTTGCTCAAGCCTGCTGTGAAATGACCTCAGGAGATACATCTGCAAGCAAAGCTTCTTATTCCCTCTTTATTGCGGGGAGCCAGTGACAAGCTGGGTGCTGCAGTAAGCTGGGAAAACAGGATTTGAGGGGATCCAGTGAGAASAGAGTTTCCTGAAAACGTCTCCTTTGTTACCGTCGCAATAATCTGCATTTAATAATTTGAAAAGTGCAGTACCTGTGTTTTTACTGACATAGTTCCTCTGCAGGAATTACGTGGAAAAGTAACACCAAAATGAATGAGTTTTACTAAGAGGTCAGACATATTTGCAGTTTATTCAAGGGAGATTAAGGAGCAWGACTTTTAAGTGGGAAGTGTAGAAATGCATCCTTGAAATTCTCATTTTTCTMTCGTTTTGGGAAAAGCAAGCGCGTGCCAAAGCATCTCGTTGTTCTTCTGATGTTTTTATCAGATCCATGTGAAATAGAGTTGGTTCCAGCCTTGAAATGCAAATTTGTCCTGCACTGCTCTTGCTGCCAGTATGAAGACTAAAAATACGTATGTAATGATGTTCCTGGAACATTTGCAAATGCCTGTAGATGATGATTCCAGGTTTTCTGCTGCTATCCAAAATAGTGTTAATTTCACAGACTTAATTTGGCCAAAATGTATAGAATTGCATTTAAAAAAACTCCTCTGAGGATAAAATGCTTCAAGTATTAGAAGAACTTTGCCAAGTAGGTGGGTCCCCAGAATGGAGACTGGAAAGACAAAAAAAAAAAAAAAAGAATTGTTTTGCCAAGTTTGCTGTGCTTACATCTGGTTTCCTGATGTTCTTATTACTTTAAACATTCTCTGCAGTTTTAGAAACTGAAAACCCTCCAAAAGTCTCATAATTCAGGAAGGCTGATAATCCAGGTGTATCAATTCAGTTTTGTTGCRCAGAAAAAAATTGAGAAAACAACTAGAAGAAAGGGCAATGTTCATCATATCGGAATCATTACAAGGTTTCTGATTTATGCCAACAGAGATTTTGCCAGTGGGGACTTTTTAAGTCTAGAAGCCTAAAAACATGGAGAAAAGCATATAAAATTGCCTATTTACAGCCCAGAGTCAGGAAAGTTATTTTTTTGKTTGTTTTGTTTTGTTTCCTAAAACCATGCTAAAAACAACTGGCCTGAGTGGATGCAAGGCTGGACTCCTCTTAGAGACACTGAGCTGGTTTGCGAGGAGACTGTAGACCCCTGTATTTATTTTGATAGGAACCAGGATGGCACCACTCTTCTGAAAATCAGGTATTTAAAAATTTTTGGTCCCATAAACTGGTAAGGGGAAGGTGGGACATGTTTCAACTTGATTGGCTGCTGGACTGAACTTTATGTCCTATATATATTTTTTTTAAATATAGCTGCAGTTGTCAGAATTGTCACCCAGCACCAAACATACAACGCGGACGTTTCCGTTYGGCTCCCTTGGTGTCATTGCCTCCAGTCAGTGGAGAAAAGAGGCTCTGCTAGGGGATGAATCATCTAATCCTCACGTAGGTGTCTAAAGCTGGTCACATGAAGCTTCCCCTGCAAGGGCACAWTTCTCCCCGCCGACTCTAGCAGGAGCGTAGGACGAGTGTCGACACCACAGATGCCTGAAATTGGAAGAGATGCATCTCGTCCTGGATACTGAAATCCAAGCACCAACCTGTGAACGCTTTACCTCAATCTTTATTTCCCTTCATATCATCTGAGAAAATGATGCTCCTTTAATGATTTCTYTTGCCTGGTGTGCACAGATGCAAGAGATTTATGCTACTTGGTAAATTTAACTTCATGCTTGGTGTCATAAAGAAAGTGAAGGTGCAGTTAAGGGGTATCAGAAAATCTTGGCTCTCAAACCATAAAATTTCTGCAATGTGGGTGTTTGAAGATTCTCACTACTGAGGGTGCTTAAACTATCCTAAATGGTCATCGCTGATAGGGAATCATCATTAGCAATCGAGTAAATCTGTGTGTTGTCTGGATAGCAGTGAGAAGTTAAATACCATAAGCAATGATTCCAGCTATATRCAGCATTTTAAGACACACCATATGCAAAACCCTTGCAGAAAGGGCTTTAAAGTAAAGCTGATTAAACAGATAATGTGGCTAACCTGGAGTGATTCAAGGTGAAATCCATTTCCCAGAAAATTCTTGGTCCTTTGATGAGACCACACTTTGCTATTTTAACTACAGTTTCCMGAATTGCATCCTAGTATCACTCAGACTTAAAAACTAAATGTAGTTTGGTAATTAGCTGCAGAAAAGGCTTTGAAAATATACAGTAACAACAAAGAAAATGAGTAACTGAAATGCTTAGCAGAATTATAGATCTTTAATGAGAGTCAACTCAGCTTCAGATTAAATCACTATAGAGACTGAAGGTCATTTCAGTCATCAGAGAGTCATGATTTATTCTCGAGAAACAAAAAAGCTCCATACCTCTACAGAAATGAAGGATTTGTAGTATATTATAATATTACATTTTGGCACTTAGAAAGAAGGTAGGAAGGCAAATGACTTTTTTACCTGTAGCATGGTAATTGTTTAAAGAATAATAAAAAAAGGAATTATTTCTGAAATATAATGYACCCACAAAATAAGAAATGGAATTGAGTAAGGAAAATACATTTGCAGAGGACAGAATCAGACAGGAGAGAGAATTTATAGCCAGGTGCTAATTTTGTAGTCTCAGATGCAGAGCCTAATGGAAGAATGACAAAGAGGGACCTTATCTAATAGATGTGGTGGAAATCATGAGATTGAAAGATGATAATTTTCATCTGAACTGCTACTGAAGATTCATATTATACATTTAAATGTTAAACTTGCCCATAAAAGYGAAGTGTTTGTGCTTAATATATATATTGAAATTAGAACCAGTAAGAATTTTTCCTTCCATCCTGTGTAGCTTTTGGCATGAAATAAATGTCTTAAATATCCTAGAAAAATCAGGTAAATGTACACTCAGCCTGCTTGCTCATTCGTTCACTTTGCCAAATTGAAAGAGCTGTAAATGTGTTTGTCAACCGTAAGTTATGGGCTTGTGGGGTTGCTGTGCTCTAATGCTATGCAGGTCACGTAGCCTTGCACATTTACTCTCACAGCCTTTTCAAACTGCGACCAGGCAGGGTTAGCACAGGGATGGGAGGCCCACTTGGTATCAATAGGAWGGGTCAGTGTTTCAGGAGCTGGCAGTCCACCCTTTAAAACAGTGGAGCAAGCGATGAATCAGCTATAGCAGCAGTGAAACCTCAGCCTCTTACCTAAGTGCGTAGGTGGTAGTTTGCTCTGCGTTCTGCTGGAGGTCTGAGTAGTGCCAGGATGGCTCCTGACCCCGGCTCTGCGCTGCCCTTGGCTCTTTGGTCCTCAGCCTCTCATCGCAACGTCAGTCCTGCTAGCTCATGTTCAATATTTTCTCATATAAATTTCCAAAACTGCATTATTATTATTATTATTATTATTATTATTATTATTATTATTATTATTATTATTATTATTATTGTTATTATTATTATTATTATTATTTTCTCCCCCATCAATTATTCCTTAGACATAGGGCACTGGCCGGTCCCTCTCTGTTGCTCTGTCACCTAGCTTTGGTCTGACTCTGACTCAGCTCTTTGTCCTTGCAGTCTTGGATTCAAGCCTTGCCCACAGGATGAGACGTCTCCAGGACCTGTCATATCTGCAAGGGCAAAACTATTGTTCACGTCACCCCCATCTCCAGCCCTCATCTCCTCCTCTTACTCTTGGCAAACTCTTCTTCATATACATACATTGTATTGAAATGGAGATGAAATTKTCTTGCATTGCCCTTCACAGCCTAGCCTAACCCTACTCGTGTCTTCTGCACCTCGTGAGACACTGACATGGAGACTCACGCTGCATGGCTCTACACCAAAAATATCAGCCAATTGTTTCCTCCTTTCTTCTGGTCAGTCCCTTAGCTAGAAAAGGAAAATCAACTACATGACCTCTTGAACTCCTTTCCAATCTCATTTTGTTACTCTGTGGGCGAAAAGCATCATCTGCTCGTATAGCCAATTCACTTCTCGCCTTCGGATTTTGCAAAGAAAYCATGACAATGACCAGGAAGATATTTTAATGAGGCTCCTGCTTTTCAAGCTGGTCAGATTGCTCAATGATGTCTCTGTATCTCCAACCTCTGCAAAGTCCCGTGCCTGAACCCTGAGGCAGAGGCACCCTGTCAGGCAGAGCTATGGACAGTGCCCCATGCGGTGAAGTTCTGGCTCCCAAGTGCTGCTAGGTAACGTCAAAAAAAGTGAMGATAATAGTTCAAAGCGGTTCGGACTATTTTGAGGATTTGAGACTTCACAGCAATTATTAGCAAAGATAAAAGATTCTGTCCTCTCCAGCACTAAAAACTTCTCTCTGGCTCTTGCTCACTGAACTGTAGCTTCTGCGTTTTATAATGAGTCACTGACCTAATGGAAGAGCATGCGTGCCTTGCATGAAGGAGCAGAAAAGACTGAGACTAACAAAGCGAACTCAGGAACTAAATTTCTCCAGCAAACASAGGCTGTCAAGACTGAAGAAAAAGAAACATCTACCGCAGCTCTAGGTGCCCAGATAGCACTGAAATATTTACAGTATGAAAAGAAAGCCCTTTTAGTACAGTTCTATATTATTTTGCAATGTGATTGTGACTAAGATTTTCTTTTTCTTTTTTTGGAAGCAAAAATAAAATCAAAAATCGTGTAAAGCAGTTAGAAGCTGCTGCTCTGCCTCTGATCGCTGCTGGTGGTGAATAGCAGCATGAAATGGAGCAACACGGTGTTGGCTGCAGGTGAKGTGAAGGCTCCATGGTGTGTTTAGCCATTGACTAGAATGAGATGAGCAATGAAGGACATGGAGAATTGTGCCCAAGTTAGAACTTTTTCCTCTCAAAGAGAATAATTAGAGAGTCTGTGAGAGGGAAATATAAATGAGTATTTTAGGAAATTGGTGAGAGCTGGCCTCTATTGTTTTTGCTGGTGCAAACTGGAAGCTATTGGAGCAGCTGCCTGGGGATCTGACCTATTGCTCCATTCCTCTTTCTCCATTGAGTTAGTGGTTGAGAAAAAGCAGTTTTGCCCTACCAGGGTCTATGAATAGTTATTTATCTGTTCAGTTTACTGGTTAAGTGGGAAATGAGTGATGTAGCAAAGATGAGAACATATTCTGTGATATATGGAGCATATGTGGCAAGACAAACAGGAACATTACATTATGTTTTGCATATGTATTKCTACCTTAAATAAAACACTCTCTGCTAAGAAAAACATTTTATGAAGGTAAGCGAGCGCCAGCCTGTGAGCTGCGGATCAGGGAGATAATCCCATCGAGGGGTGTTTAGAAGTGCCTGCGTCCCAGCTCAGCTCCTCTGCACTCCCAGGCTGGGTATGGACCTGGCAGCCAGGCCATGCATGTCCAGCTGCATCCAAAGCACCAGCCAGGACATCGCATCCCCTGCCATACTSCTTGCTACTGCTTATGGGTTGTGTTACTGCTAGAGGATTATCAGTAAGTGAGATGATTTGCAGARAACTCTAATAACAGGCATTCACTGAGCCCTGTGCATGAGATATGATGAAAATACAGACTGAAAGTATGTCTCCTATCTCTCACTCACCCAGTCCAAAGCAATTCTACAGCAGCGAGCTGCTCTCCTCTTATATGGATTTTAATCTCCCACACACCAGTGGAAATTAGAGGAACTTCAGGTAGAATCAGCTGCAGCAACATAAACCAGAGCCTTTTTGGGCTGTCTGTGTGCATGACTTTTTCCAAATGCAGAGGGGCGAAAGGCCTCTCTCCTTATGGAGAGGAGGTTCTCCTGAAAGAATTCGCTGTCCTTATATCTCCCTCCCTGCATGTCCTGATGAATTTCAGGCAGAATGAATCCAGACAGGGTGAACCACAAAGGAGATGGAGTAATGTTGACAAGAAGTAGCTGGTGACAACAGCAGTTAATACCAAGGAGATGAGAGAGGAGTTAGTGGTTATGGCACTAGTACATGGAGGSAGATAAGGCAGAGACAGCAAAGAAGCAGTAGGAACAGAGTCAGCAAAAGACAGAAGGAGTGAAAGGAACAGCTCAGTGATTAGGAAAATGAAAACCACCTAGAGGTACTTGTTGCCATTGCACTACATGAGGAGGAATGAGAGAACCAGTTCTTTCAGTGGGAAGGACTTCTGCTGTGATTGAGCTACCTAGGGAGTTAGATGACCCCCAGCACCGTCACCTCTGATGGCAAAGGCCGTGCTGAAACTCAAGGTGTTCTGTGCAGCGGAGATTCCCAACAGCAACTTCCAAGCTGGCAAACGTAGAACACGCTGCCCATGGCTTGTGGCAGAGGTCCTGCCTTTGCCCCCTAAGGCGATAGTCAGAGGARCTGGTAAAGCTGAGACTCTGTGTGCTTCTGCAGCGACAGCATTTGATTTGTGCTACTAATGTGTTAGATGAACTRTGTGCTATAATTCACTTCTTTAGCCAGTGTCAGAAGATTATTTTTCATAAGGTCAGTTGCATTTTCTCAGAGAGCAAAACAGCAATTTTTGCAGGACCCTGTTGACATTTCCCAAACACGTGGTTAGAAGCCCTCGCCAGGCAAACAACAGGGTGCTCAGAGCATCTCTGTGCCAACACGACGAGAAAAGAAAAGGAATTTCCATGTGCTTTTGAAATACTTGGAGTGYTCCTGTGGAAAGCAGATTCAAAGGACTGGCGTCAACCCACTCAAAACTGTGCTGAATAGGGATAAAAGAAGCGGCGATTCAGTGTGTTGGCCCCATCGMGTGCATCCTGCTGCAGCTTTCTGACAACGCTCTGGTGTTATCGCTTACTGACTACATGAGGAAGGTCCCCAGAGCCCTGCTGACTGGCACTGGTTCCCAAGGAGCAGGCAGCCAGGCCCAAGCATGTGTTCACCCACAGGAATGGTTATTATTACTTCTTTCCTTAGGCACCAGGGGCCAGGATCACGGTCCAGAACCCACCTCAAAGAGTAAAGTTTTACATTTTAATAAGACAAAGCGGGTGAACGCTGGCAAATTGTGCTGCCTGTCTAGAAAGCATCTCATTTAGTTSGTACATGGTTGCTCAGAGTGGGTGCCCTAGCAGAAGTACTCGTCGGGGCGTATTTGGCTGTCCTTTTTGACAAGGTGCAACTCGAAAGCTTTAACGCTTCAAGACCCAATCCCACCTCCCCACATCCCATAACATCCCGCCTTGCTTCCATTGCAGCTGGCTGGCTTCTGCACAGCGAATTCAAGAGCCTGATTCTGCCTTCAGCTCCCACCAGCTGCCCCAGAGATCAGCTAGCCAGATTTGGGCATCTCCAGCAACATCCCTTGATCATCAGCCACACGCGTTGTGCTGGTTACAGCGAAAGCCCCACTCTGGCTGTACATATATTTTAGGACCATTGCCACAATCCTTCTGTGACCACAGTGGCCTCAGGGCTGTTTTGCTCTGGCAACGTGCTGCAAAACAGCTAGAGCGCAGCTGTGGACCAGGCCCACGGAGATGGTCAGCAGAGTGATTTACGTCTGGTACGAGCTTTGCCCAGCTCTAAGCAGAACTGCCAGAGCGGCGGTGAGAGCTGCATTGCATTTAAATGATGGCCTGAAAAGCATCTTGAGCTGTTCGGGTGGTTAAGGMAGCTGCCTMCACATCCACAGCCCATCTTTCTAAYCTGACACGTATCTCCAGGTATCCYGCACAGTTTTAGGTCTGACAGGGGCATGCAGGAATTAATATAGGGTAGGCTTGGCCACTGATGTGTCAAATCTGTTACCAGAAGAACGTCCCTGCTGCTCCAGCACAGACAATTTCAGGGAGAATTGCCCTGTCTCCTGCAGCAAGTTAATTTCCCACCAAAAATAATTGACAGAAATCCCCAGTTCCAGCCCAAGAGAGACCATCTCTGTATCTCAAAGCAGATTTTTATGAGACTCTCAATGGAACTGTTCTAGCAGAATAGCTGCTGGAGACACTGTGGAGGCCCTGAAAGCACCAACAGGCATTTTTGATGAAACCCAAGAAATTCTTAAAATGTGAAACACAGTATGAAAAGAGAAAAAAAAACCACCAACCCCCTGAACCAAACCCTGCAGTTGTGAAGCAAGGAGCCCTCTGAAGACAGCCCGCAAAGGCAGCTCCCCAYGGCCGAGAGTTCTCGCAATCAGAGCAGACTAAAGTGTGAATTTYCCTGTTTCTCGTGCCCTGCAAAATGGTCTTTGATATTCTGGAGGGAATTAGAAAAATTGAAAGCTGGGGAGCTTCACTAGCAGCCTTCTCCCCGTCCCTGCCCCCGGGCAGAAGTGTTGCTATTAATTTATGCAGTTGCTGTGTGGAGCTGGYCAGATCTTTTCTGACAGAATGCGTTCCTGTTAAAAAACGCTCTTTTGTCTGACGTTAATTATTTTCTGGAGGTTTCTTCTTTCTGAAGCCTGATCCGATTTATTCTTGTTTCTTAAATCTAGATTTTTCCTGTGTAGGTCTCACCCAGACTAAGGGTGCAGCTGTAAAAGGAGCCTAGGAAAGCGTCAGGCTGTATTGGGGCTACCAGGGCTTGCAGCAGATCACTGACCATCTAACAGGAGTAATGGATCAGGACCGCACCTACACCAGCTGCATCCAGGAGCTGAYTGCTTAGCTAAAACATTCACCAGGATGAGTAAAGTCCAGTGATTCTCTTGCCCAATACGTCCTTCAGGGACCATATGTTTCTTTTCTACTGCCTCTGAAAGGTCCAAAGAGAAGACAGCCCTTTCCACGAAATCCTGTGTGTTAGCAGGTGAAATAGAGGTAGAACTGAAGCCTTTCCCATACCGCGCTTAGAMAATGAACCCATTTATGCAGTGACTGATGCAGGTCGGGATGCACTGACTGACACTTCAAAGAGGTGCACGAGCTTCCTTCCTCCGCGGGGAAAGCGACGGAGCAGCGCACGGGAACTTCTCTTCTCGTTTTATTTATTGCTCCCGTATCAGTACTTTTGAAGTCCCGCCTCCTGCGCTGCTCGGGTGCGAGACACCTCGACAACAGAGATRCCAGCAGCGAGCGCTTCCCCGGGACCGCTCCCCGCGCGGCGCCTCCTTAGATCACACACGGAAACAATTAAAACTGACATCGCCTGCAAAGACGGCTGGGGTTCCCCATTAAAAATGATTGGTTTTCATCTCTGAGAGGGGAAAAAAAATATAAAGGACTTAGCATTTGTCTCTGCATCTTTGGTCTTCACAGTTACAACTCCTTTATGCACCTGTCAGTAGCAAGAAGTTGCCTCCCAAATAATTTTTCCTCCAAGCATCTGTCTCTGCTGATTGACTATTCTCTTACTGTATAAGAGTTGTCTATTGTCTGATGAATACGTATTATTTAATTTTTGAACAAGATGTCAGAGACTCCTATGGATTTGGTATGCAAACTTTTACAGCAAGAAAAGAGCCATCATTTTTGTATCTCAGCATATCACTTTTAAGGGAGCAGACAGATAATTCACATATACATGATACGATATGATAAGATATGAATATCATGAATTAAGCCAAAGAGCAATTAAGTAACTGTGGAAAATTTGTGCATATTTAAACAAAGAGCCCTGGAAATGCAGATCAGGTTTACTCACAAAGAGCCTTTGTTGTGGACACATTTATATTCTAAAGAAGTCCGGCCACTTCTCGGTTTTTGTTGTGGCTCTTTATTCCTGTTTTTTGCTCTTTTCCTGAGGTTCTTTGAGGTTTTACAGTAGCAGCTCTGAGATCTACAAATTACAGTGCTAGACACAAAATGGACTGGAAGAGGGAAATTAGTGCAGCGCACAGTCAAGTCTGGCTGATAGATTGCCGCAGATCAGCTTATCATGAGGGCTCGCTTTGAAAACAATGCTGCTTTAAAAGTCATCCTTGTGATCTGACTTTCCTCTTCACTTCAGAAAGCAAAAAAAAATAGAGAAAGAAACTCGAATCGAGCTAACTTGGTATCCCCGCTCGGAGATGAAATCCTAGCGAGGACATGGCAGCTCGGCACTTTTGCACAGGTTACCAATTTAAATTAAAGCCTTGCAGAAGAGACAGCCCCGGGCTGGTGTAAATCAGGAGCAGSCGCGCAGGGGTCGAGAGCGCCCTGTGATCGAGACGGTGCTGTCGAGTCTCGTGGCTGTCAGAGCGTGGCAGGTTGCTGTGGCTACCGAGGGAAAGAGGGTGACTTTTCCAGGACCTTTCCCACAAATCAGCTRTGGCCAGCGCGGGCGGATTTAGCAAGCGTGCTTCAAGCTGACACATAAATATGAATGGCCAGGTAGGAAACATAACATCAAGAAGCCCTAACAAGGTCAGTTTATCTTGGATGCAATCTGTTTGCTCCCGCACCCACCGATCCTTTGGTCGCCCTGGAGTTGTAATGTGTGTGTGGTAGCCTTAGAAGGGCYRGGGGCAAAATTTCTCCATCAAGGGMAAGCAGTTCATGGATGGGAAGCTYTCTCTCCAGCARAAAGTCAATATCAGCATTCCTGCATCAAGCTCGTACAGTGCAGGATATTGCAAAGATTTTTCCTTACTCCTAGGAGGTTTAAATACTGTGGGCAGGTTATGCACTTGGGTTTTGTTAAAACTGTAGGGGTTTTTGTTTATATGCTGACTTGTTTGGTCTCCCTTCTGGGCACAAGGAAGAGCTGAACTGCCAGGCTGCAAAACCATGCAGTTTTGCACCACTCACTTGCAGGACTCAGGGCAGGATGTGCCCATTCACAGTGACTGCAGAAGGCCCTTCAGCCATGGGGCCTGTATCCTTCTATGCAGCTGGAATATTCTCTGGAAAATGAGAAAGCTGGAGAGTCCTGAGTGTGCTGGCCAATCCCCTCCTGCAAAACAAGCTCTTCAAGAAAGCATTAATGTAACGCAGGAAAAACTCACTTCRTATTCTTATTTATAGTGTAAGGATAGATATTGTTTTATGGTCTCTTACAAGGAAAGGCAAACCTGCGGCACTTCGGACCTACTCATTATAGCTTAGTAATAATTATTACCAGATCTTCTTGTGGTACAGAAACCTCCCAGGGAGCARCCCTAGGAAATATTGGTGGGAAAGCAGGCAGGATCCTATTCCCTCTCATCTAAAGCCTGGCCAACCTCAAGGGAAAGTCACAGAAAGCAGCTGGGTTCCTTAGTGCTCCAGTCTTTGATAGGGCTGCCCGTTCTGGAGTATGTGCTGCCCCTCGCTGCTGGTGCTTGGTGCCCTTACAGCTGAGCTCCTCCCAAACGTAACCGGGAAAATAAAGAAACGGCAGCAGATTGTTATCCCAAGGGCTAGTTTGCCATCGGATTTGACAAGGAGACGGTTAGCAGGGAGTGTGTATCCACATGGGAGGTGAGGTAATGCGGGCAGAAGCATTAAGTTTCTGTGGGTCACATTTTCGTAGCTGATGGCAGAAAATGCAATTAAAGAGGAAAAAAAATTAGATGGGTGACTTCCTATTTCTAAACACATGTGCTCAAGCTGCGCTTGATGCCAGCTGCATGGTCAAAGGCAAAGCACTGAGTGGGATCAGAGACCAGCTCCTCGAGCCTCAGACCAGGACGAGAAATCCAAGCCAGTTCTCTCAGTTTTGAGGAGTTTGAGGAGATTAAAGATTAAATATTTTTAATATTCATATAATGCAAAGYGCACTGTGGACTTCCATGCCAAAACGAGCAAACAAAAGAAACATTGCAGTAACATCTTGGGTAAGGTTTCATTCTGAAGAAGAAAATCCTGGCAGATTTCATATTCTGACTTAGTCTTGACCTGGGAGGAAGAGAGATCTTTCATTTAAGGTGGGGCAATTTCAGGCTGAATGGCATTTTTTTTGTTGTTTTGGGGATTTTTGGTATGAATTTTAGGAAGTCACAGCATCCACATCCTTAATGCCACTAGGAGCTGCTTATCCTTTTCAAGGGATGTCAGGTACCCAAATAACACCTGAACTTTATGTCTCTCTACGTCTCCATTATTTTAGAACAGAGATAGATTGCTCAGACTTCTTATCTTGGTCTCAGTTTTGAGAAGATTGTGTCTCCAAGCTGGCAGKGTAGCCTGCAAAATGAGGCTCTAATCTCTGTTTGAGCTTCTAGGTGTGACTGTAATGCATTTTTTTTTTTCTGATAAAGGTTTATTTCTGCCTCAAATCATATTCAAGGAAAGAGTAATTGAGTTTTTACTAATATGATATTTATTTTGAACAGCCCTGTTTTAAAGTATTTCCACCATCATAATGTAAAATAAAAAAGAAAGAAAATCAGAAAATGATAAAAAATGAAGAACATGAATGCACAGCCTCACTGCTAATGTGTTTTTTTACGATGTAACAGAAGCAGAATCTGTCAGTCCTTAGCTGGCTGCTAAGTGTGTGTTAGAGGTAATCACATAGAAACAGCGTTGCTTCATCCAGCCTGTTCTGGGCCCTCCTTGGTAATAATAAGCTGCCTCTCACTGAAAAATGATGTGTTGTAAGGTATTTCCAGCATATTGTAAGTATAAGTTATGTCTAGAGTGAGCATAATTTTATTATACTTTAAATGGTTAGATTGGGGAAAGGATTCATTGAACTAAAATTTAGCCTTGTGTGAGACGTTCAGTCTAAGTGAGTGGTCTAAACTTCCAAGGAGAGGTAAATGTCCCTGCGAGGCTGCTGCTCTTGCCCTGAAACAAGTCAGAAGTGTAGCCTGAAACCCATCAGGAGGGGATATTAAGACCATTTCTCCATCTTCACAAGTGTCATCAGCCACAAATCGTTTTCTATGTTGTTATAAAAATAATTAAAGGTCCAATTACAAGTTCTTCTCCTCTGTAGTACTTCAGATGGCTAATGTGGGTAGGAATATTTAGAAAATCYCAGTGAGTTTCTGTTTGTTTCTGTAGGAGCTTGGATATCTTTAAAAATCTGATCCTAAGGGGGTTTAAAAAGGCTGTCCTGTATTTTAGCCTTTATTATGTGAACTTTGTTGCTGTCTTGTTCATCTCTTGTATTAGGGGAATGCAATGTAGTAGAATGTAACGCAGTAGAATAAGCGAGGCTTTTTTCTCCAAAAAAGTTTGGAAGTTACATGGCAACACTAACCTACTGACTGGTATGATTCAAAGCGATTTATTAACTCCAGCAAAATATCTACAAATYCCATTTTTTAAAGACTAACTTTGCCAGACACGTCACTGTCTTAACAGCTTGCAGTAACCTACTCAGCATGCATGTGTTGCAGGGATGCTAAAGCCCGGGCTACTTATGCACGAAAGGATGCTGGTAAATCCCATAATACTGTTTTTGTCTTTAAATAAAAACGGTGTGAATTCAACATAAAAACAGACACCAAGCATGTGCTTTGGTAATTTGGCTTGGATTCCAAWCAACAGCATGTTTACTCGAGTGAGACATGGTGATAAATACACTGATTCAGAGGCACATTAAGATTCAGAACAAAATCTTTAGTGTTAAATTGGCGTTTTCCCCCCGCAGTTGAAATTGTCATTATGTGAACAGGAAGAGAAAACAATTTGTCCGACAAACACGGTCAGTCAAACTCCATAGATATTTCAGAGTCTACCCAAACAGCCTGAAGTTTCTGTAACATTAATTGAGAGGGGTTTAAAGATGATTGAAACTCCTCTTTTCTATTTATTTATTTTTATTTTATGTCTTCAACAAAATCTGTTCCTTTTAATTTCCACCAATCTCTCTTGCAGAAAAGAGAATGAGGATTGCTACCATGGAATCATGGAAAGGCATGACCATGGAAAGACAGCCCCAAAGGATATTTTTGTTCTCATTTCTTTATTTTGAAAGTTGAAGGGAACATGTAAAACCTGTTTCAGAGTTGGTGCATTTTGTTGCTTGGTCCTACTTCCTTCCTACTCTTCTCCTTCTCTCCTTTGTCCTTTGCCCCTTCTTTAAATCCTATAAGTATATAAGGAGGAAGCTCTTCTGCAGCAAACTGGAGGAAATACAAATCCCTCTGAASAGCCTTTCATGGGTCACCACTGCCTTTCTAATCGACAGAGGATCAGAAAGAAAGATGAGCCACTGGTCACTGAGGCTTCTCTTCTGCTAATAAACTAGAAATCCAGAAGTGCTCAATCCTCCTGTGGCATTTATGGCCTCATTTTCCAACTTAGTTCACTGCCTYGTGTCCAATGTCACCAGGAAAACTGGCCTTTCAGGTCATTCTTCTTGCAAATGATTCACTCAAGTTGGTGCTAGTTCTAGCCTGCAGAGACCACTAGCCAAAAGTACATGCTAAGGTGAGGGATGAACAGAAAAACTAGGCCAGAGAAATTTGGGCTTATTTCACTTCCCAAATGGTAGCTGAATTTCTTGGAAAACCTTCCTTAAATCTCACTCCTTTGCCTGTGTGAAGGATGGAGTCTTTATTCCAGCACTTAATCGTCCTGGTTGCTTAGATTACAAACTCTTTAAGACAAAAGCAGTCTTTTGTGAAGCACGATAGGACCCTGATGCAGCAAAGTTCATAGTTGCTCCAGTAACAAAGAGTAGAGAATCACCCCCATTCTCAAAAGTGACTGCTGTACATTGCATATGTGCATTGATTTTTTCTGCTCTCAGTGATTCCCACACCATCCTCTGCTTTTTTTATTTTCCTGWTCTTTCTGATGGATAAAGAAGATAGAGGTTTAGGAGGTCAGAAGTCTAACAGGGAAAAAAAGCAATTTAACTGTGCAAGAAGAAAAAAGAAATCTGAGCAAACTATCAGCCTACAAAGGAAAAATATTCAAAAGATAAATAAGGAGCTAAAAAAAGACCCAATTTAAAAGGAGTCTCCCCTCTAAAGGGAGGAAAGAAAAGGAAGATAAAAAACAAATGATCTTAAAGATTAAAAATAACTMTATAAACAGAAGTCCAGCATGATTTTGTTCTAAAACAGTAAAGGAGAGAAGCAATTAAATAGACATAAGAGGAAAGACATGGAAAGAGATGGAGAGAGGATTATAAGTGAACAGAAAACAATGATAGTAATGAAAAAGTAGGGCAAGTATAAATTAATAGAAAAGGAAGAGTCTTTGTAGGCTAAAAAGTCCCCACAGGAGAATATTATTTTTAAGAAACAGATAGGTCTTCCCAGAAAGCTTGATGGAAAAATTTGGCATAAAATCTTAGTTATRTATCTGCTCTGTGATTTTAACTGATATCCCCCTTTTTCGTGGCAAACTCTTCTACCCATTTTCCTCTTCCACAACCTTTTGCTGTTTCTAGGGCAAGAATTTTGGGGTTTGACTGCTGCAACTGCCTTGTGTCTATTAGCTTTAGACAGCCTCCCTATATAGCACCATWTTTTATTAGGCACCTGCTTTCAATAGCACAATAAGGGTATGAGAATGAGCTGTAGAAATTATGAATTCTGATAAGCCTTSCCTTTATTAGGCTTCTTGTTTTGCCTCTTTGTCACAAGCAAAGGGGGAAACTCCAGCTCTGCAGTATTTGTGAAAGACTCATGACGGCTACAGTAGACAATTGTGATCAAGAGACTTAGTGCAAAAACGTAGAGATGAACTTTGGGACATTCAGTTTTCCACAGCTAAAAATTGATTGTCCCAGTTGCCCATTCCATGACACTTTCGATCCCTGTATGTTCTAAAGACGTGACATGCTTTTGTGTACAACACCAAAGAGGACTGACCTATGTCAGCGTTCCTTACCGAGCCAATGAAGACCAACCCTTGGCTCGTGTCTTAAAAGAAAGCAGCATCTGGACAAACCCCACATTTTTTGCAGAAGAGTTCATCTTAGTGGTGAATCTATGTTTGATCAGCTGAATGACAAAATGCTAAAATCCATTATATGCAAAAATGGCTCCTTCAAAGGTTGGGTGAAGGAATGCYAGATGTACCTTATGGAATATGTAGGCCAGAGGTAGCTGGGTAATTTTAATTCTTCGAGTTCAGAAATGAGGAATCGCTCCCACTGACATTCCTGTCTAAAACTGTGTACRGTAGAACGCATTTAAACTGAGCAGCAAAATAGATAGATGTATTGCAGCCACCCTTCCCTGTACACACAACTATAGGATTTTGGCACACATGTAATTCCGAGCTATTTTCAAGGCAACCTTCTATCTTTTCTTTCATTTTCAACCTAAAAAAATGTCCCAGCAGTTGGTAAATCATAACTCTTATCTTTCTGTGGCAAGGAAATTCCCTRTTTTCTTTTGTAAAATGTTTGCTAAAAACCTTAATTTATTCTTGTATAGACATTGAAAGTGAAGACCTGCCTGTAGCATATGAAGCACAAAAAAAAGGGTGCTAAAGAATGCATGATGGCCCCTGTTAGCATAAAATATTAATAATATAACTACGGYTGTGTGGATATTACCAGCCTGCTGCCATCTAATTAGAGTGTGTTGTCTTCTAGCAAAGCTATAATACAAATGTTTCTTCTGTGTATTCCCTAACTCTCTGTCCCTCACCCTCAAAATGCCTGTGCATATTTAGCTAGTTAAAAAAAAAGAAAAAAAAAGTCCTTTTGTCCTCTCCCTTCCAGCAAGGAAAGAATGCTGCAGATCAGCCCTCCTGAGAAWTCAAAATACAACCCTTGGAGACTTTCATATTTTCTTTTGCTCATAGCATAAAGTAAAAGAAACTCTGTCTTGAAATATAGAAGAAAAACAGGTGGTTTTTTTTAGAATTGTTCACTTTCTAAGGATCCTATATATTGGAAGTAAAACCRCTGGAGATGCTAACAAATTGGCAAATACAAACCTGACCCAGGACCTTACTCCTGCAGGCTGCTCCGCATGATATATCTTYATTATAGGTTGCACAGAAAAGAGTTCTGGATTTGGACAGATGCCTTCTCAGGTTCAAACCAACTCGGGTTGTGAAGCACTCAGACAAGCCCTTCTCTCRTGGTTATTTAGCAGCCTATTTAAARGRCTGTTCGCTTGGACTGGGACCTTGTACCCTGGGTTACCYTCTAAGAGGGGATTTTAAAGCTCTCAGTTTGGTTGAGTCCACACCATGCAAGTACCTCCTGATGGACAGAGGAAAAAACAATAAGCAAATGAACAACCACCAGAAAGATGCTCCATCTTTGAACATGTTCCTACCTCATTTACTGACTGTTGAAAAAGGAAAGTGTCTGCTATGGCCTGCCCTCATCCCATCGGCCTTCTGTTGCCTAAGATGGAAGATGTGGTGRGGAATACGGGCCCCTCAGAACCAGTATTGTCACCAGGAGATGCCCATTTGTCTCCTTTGAGAGGACTGTGCAAGTGAGACTTTTCTCTAAGCTTCTCAATTGCAGTTGTAAAGTTAGGGAGGAGCTGAATGTTCTGAATAAGCAATGGAGTATGGGGCTATCCATAAAGAGACCATTTGTGGAAAAAAAAAAAAAAAAAAAAAAAAAGAGATTTCTGAGTACTCGAAATCAAAGCTAACATTTTCAGTGCTGACAGCAATTGGTGTTCAGAAGTCATGAGCCAGCCTCAAAGACACAAAGAACTTGGTTTAAACATAATCAATTAAAAATATATGTTTTGTCTCTAGCCCTGCATGGGTTATATGATCAAACTTTCTTTCACATCACAGTATTTTGTAATTTTCTTTGCCTAAATTTCATCAATGCCCCACTTTACTTGCCTTGATTTAGCTTGCAGGGGTCCTTCTGCTGAGAAGTGTCAACACCGCTATGGAGTGACAGGGTTTGGAGCCCTGTGGGACCCAGGATCAGAAAAGCTCTATCAAAGCAAATTATAATTACTCTAGTCAAAGGTTCTTGCACTTCTGTAAGTGCAATTTCTTGCCTCAGAAATTCTTTCAGCAGGTCATTCTCCCTTCATCACCTCACACGAGCATTTTACATGAGGCTCCCTTCCTCTTCGTATCGTGTGGAGGAAAACGTTTCAGGTCTGGTGCCAGATGGCTACGAGCAGCAAAGACCTGGAAATACTTCCATGATAGTTTCTCAGTTAACTCTGCTTTTATATCAGCTCTTCTCAACCACTGTGGTCAATGAGTGGCTTCATGCCTCTCTGAGGGTAATATTATTTTAAAACATTGACTAGACTCTGAACTTCACTACAAATACTGAGTGTATGTAATATTTGGGTTGCATTTTCCTGAGGACTAAAAGCATTTTACATGAAATATGGTGTTTGAAGCAATGCTCATGAAAGTGTTAACTTGTAAAAAGCAATCTTAAAAAAGAAGCTGCTGGGAATTTTGTTACGATGAATGTAGGGCATGATCAGCCATTGAGAATTTACACCATTTCTCACACAGTCCATTAAATGTGGTTGTCGTGTCCCATCTGAYGTGATCTCATTTCTAGCACTAACAGTATTTTTGGGGGGAAGCACCTGGCCTTTTGACTGAAGATCCTAGGTGAATCGTACTTGACTGTAATCYGCGAAGGATTTTAATGTATGAATGCACAAGAATGTTGTCTAAATAGATTAAGGTTGTTAGAAAATGTATTAAATAAAAAAGCAAGAGATGAGTTAAAGTGACACAAAGGTTTCGGGTTCTAGACCTTGCCCAGAGTATCCCAAACCTTTTTATGCTTAGAGATTAGGAAAAAAAAATATCTAGTGCTCACAATTTTAGTGTTCTGTGATCTAGCAGACTTGTCTAGGTGACAAGTTACAGTTCGCTTCTTTTGGTGTCCAGGCTAGTCTGGAAACCCTTTGCAGCAATATGTGCAACTTTGCTCATTAGCATCCMAGTCATAAAAGCTATTTTTCCAATTATTATCCTGACAAGGATATCTGAGCAGGTGTCTCCTCTGGGGGAACATTGCAAGTATTAGCCCTTTAAAGATACGATACCTGCTAGATATTTCTCATTCCCATTTAAATTTGCCTCCTGTCATGGGCAGAGTATGTTAAATTCTCGGTTTCTTACAATCCCTTTAGCTTCTTAGGGTATGTCTCCTTGCACACTGGAGCAAAGTGCTTGTCTCCCTGAGCTGTCAGAGCTGGTCTGTTAGGGAATTGGGAACAGTGTCCCTAAATCAGAAATCTGCTAAAAAGCAGTGCCCACAGTTAGATGGTCTGAATCAGAGCCAGTAGCAGTGGGAAGACTCACCTCACCTTGCCTACTTTGGGCTCTTCTGTGGTCTTCAGTATTGCTTAGGACATGAAGGTTCAAGATTTTGATACAGTAGGACGTTGCTTTGCTCCAAAGGGCAGAGGTTTTTAACCTTTGTTAGGAATTTTAATTGAACCTTTAAGTTCTTAAACACTTCTTAAATATTGGAAATCTAAACAGGCAAAGTGTGGGACTGAGAGCCCAAATTTGTAAAAAGAAAAGATGTCCAAAGCATATTAGAAACCCAAACAGGAAGGGAAGCTGGGCTGCCTTTCTTCTTACTTTTTCTTACTTTTTTACTTCTCACTTTACTTTTCTTCTTTCTTCTTTGTTACTGCTTTGAAAGCTAATAAGCTACAGACTCACTCTGTGTTCCCATAACTATCTTTTGTGGGTGCACATGTGAATCTAAAACTTGGCTTCTTTATCTGTGTTTCTATTTGTGAAGATGAAAACCAGCCATTCATGCAGAGGCCAKTGGCACGGAGGTGCAAGAAGTTACACTTAAAGCACTCTCATCTGAGCAGCCCTGTATCATGAATCATTATTTTCTGAGGGGCCTMACCTACTCCTTTTTTTCCTGGCATTTCTTATGACTATCAAAAAGAAAAAKAAAAAAAGAAATTGCTCAACCATGTGGGAGAAATRGACTTTACTAAGGGCATAGATTCTYGTCTGCTGATTCACTGCTTGCTTTTCTCTCCATGTCAGCAAAGCAAATTTGTGTTGAACTTTTTCAATTACCTWGAGTTCAGTGCAAGATTAAGCTTGCACTAATCTTGAAAATCAGGAATGATCCTAACATTTAATTTATTGCTAAATGAACTGCGACACAAGTGGAGGAATCATACGAATGCTGTATAACAGCCACCTCCAAAAAAAAAACCCCAAAACAAACAAAAAAGCACTCCACTAAGATCTTCCTTTTTGTATTGTCAAAGATCCTGTAGAAATTTTTCCTCTGTATGAGAATGATAAGTCAGTRTTCACCTTCTCATCTGCCTAATTTTCCTTTTCCCTCCTCACTTTCAGCTTCCTCTCCTTTATTCGGTATTTCCAAATACCAAATGTAATATTATCCAAGGTGTTCACAGTTGTAATTAAGTGGACAACACATTTATGTTCTCTGCATTACATTGTGTATATGACACATATTTAAACAAGACATTGTAAAATACAGAGAATGAATTCAGTGAACTCTTCCCTAGCTTCAAATAAACAAACCAACTGGTGATTCTGTACCATAACCCAGTGTATACCTTGTGTTGGCCCACAAACTACCTCCTAAAAGTGGGAAAACAATTAATGCAGAAAAAGCTCAATAAGAAAAAAATAGAAAATTTACAAAACACATCTTTACAAAACACACTGACCCTTTTAGCTCTCAGCTCTGTCTCAGACTTTAGCAAAAATTTCAGATTCTGTCTGCATTGATCATATTATAGACCTAATACCTACATGTATTAAATATTCCAAACACCAGTGTACCGTTAAATAGTCCCCAAAATGTCAGGAATATATCAAGTRTGTCCAATTTGGGCTAATCAGGCCCAAATTCCTCAGGGCATACAGGAACGCGCTTAATTTCTACTTCTGCCACAAAGCATTTAATCATATTCTTAACCTGGAGCCCCATCAAAGGCAATTACACTAAAGTATATGCTTAGGAACTTGGATTAAAACTTGTGACCTTCAGAACAGAAGTCTAAGCTTTTATGTAAACTTTTTAATTTTTATTTATTTATTTATTTATTTATTTATTTATTTATTTATTTATTTATTTATGGTGTAAAAAGTGCTTTGTGAAAAGTATGTTAAGTGAATCTTTATAAATTAATTACCCATAGATAAAAAAGATAGTTCATATTGTAAAGGAAAGTGAGCATTGACTAAATCAGAAACTCCAAGTACTGTTTGAGTGGCTGTAAATTACTCCTCCTGTCTCCTTCTTCTGCAGTATCTGAACTGTCWTAGACATTCTGTGAATTTGCCCTACCGTAAGGTTAGTGAGTTAGGCTTTATCAGGCTAGGAGGTAATGGCCAAGTACTCTTATTGAAGAGTCAAATGTTTATTAAAAAAGAAAAATGAAAAAACAAATGGGAGAAGGGATCTTAGCTCGCTCAGGGTTGAGTAACTGGAAGTGAATTTTAAAATCCATGAAAAAAGAGATGCAATTTGTTGCAATGCAATTTGTTTTGTAGTCTATTAAGASAAAACATCATTTTAATTTAAATACATTTTAATAACAAATAAAAACATTGCCACCGTTATTTCTCAGGGTAAAAAGGGGGGAAAAACAAACATACAAACAAAAAACCACCAAGAACAATTATTTTTCCAATGTGGACTAGGACTAAACTGAGTGTCAGGAAGGAGCTAATGATCCTTTCTTAAATGAGTAACCTATTTGGGTTTATCCTTGCCTGCAGACTGAGGTCTATGACTTCCCAAGGAAAGTTCGAGCTCTGTGCTTGTGTGTGCTYGATCYTTCACCTGTACTGAACTTATTTTTRCTCTTTAGTTGTATTATCATAGCACCATGAGTAGGAGAATAGGAGAAGAGGATTCACTTGTGTTAGATGCTGTAGAAACACACACTGGAAAGACACTGAAGATAATACAAGTGCCCTGAAGATTAGAGGAAAAATAAAGAGATAGCACTGTKCAATACGAGAGGACGTAGTCTCAACATTAGCCATGTATAGTCAACAAAGAAAAGAAGCTTGTGTATTAGTGCAGTTTCCCATCTCAACCCTGTTTTAGGGTAGGTAAAAATGACCTGGAGAGTTCCTGTCCCCCTTCACGGACTGCTCAGGAACGTTAGGTTGCTACCTTGAACTAGATGCTGGAYTTGCCTAAACAAATCTAACCTGGCTAAAGCCAATTAAAGTGAATCCCAGATGATGGCAATTGTGGCTTGAGATGGGGTAGAAAAGGCAAGGGTTTAGGAATGTTAAAATTAATGTTAAAATTAGTGCCTGAGCACTAGAAAGAGACTGAAGGTAGCCCAGAGGGTTCACAGAAAAGCATTAGAAGCTTTCTGAGCTTG
Source organism: Eudromia elegans (assembly GCA_003342815.1). Classification (NCBI taxonomy): domain Eukaryota; kingdom Metazoa; phylum Chordata; class Aves; order Tinamiformes; family Tinamidae; genus Eudromia; species Eudromia elegans. The sequence goes on from PTEX01000084.1 coordinate 411,779, forward strand.
CACTCCTATACAGTCTCCTATGGGATGATACTGGTTTGCCCGGAGGGAGATTCTGGAGTAGAGAAATGCACCTATGCACTTTCTGCTAAGACGTGATGAATATTCATGAGATAAGTGCTCTTGCCCAKAGAGGTTGTRGAGGCTCCTTCTTTGGAGATCTCCAAAACCCACTTTGATGCCRCCCTGTGCCAYGTGCTCTAGGGGTCCATGCTGGAGCAGGGAGATGGACTAGATGATCTCTAGAAGTTCCTTAGTATCCTTATAAAACTAACCATGAAACAAAATTAACTGGTTTTGAAAAGCAAGGGAYAAAAGTCGCTTTTGACATTTACAAGCATAGTGCCATTCTATAGAAAGATAGAGAAGAAAAAGAAAGACAATTTGTACTATATGGGTTGTGTATGTGAAATGCTGGAATAAAATACAAAATTTATAACAAATCTCCTAGTGCTAGCTCAAAAGTGAAGATGGGACTTGGGCAGAGGAGGCTGAAACAGAGAATGAGAACGGTAGCTCTGGTTTAGATTAGCTCAGGGCTGTGGAAATGCACTCTTGGAGTATTGTATAGTTAATATTGCACTGTGATTTATGGGCACTGTCACACACGTGCATGTGTTTGTGTGCATGATTAGTGTGTGTGTGTGTGTGTGTGTGTGTGTGAGAGACAGTAAGTGTGGAAGAAAATCATAGAAAGAAGAAACACTCATCTCATGAAATTAATCAATAAAAGCCTTTGGAAATGACTTTATCACAGTGGCAATCAAAAAAATATATTTGAACATACTGTAGAGGGGAAATGCTCACAACGTCAGCAAGTTCCCCGCCTCGGCGTGGGGAGGTGAGGTGTGAGCCCTGCCACCARTTTGAACTGTAGCACAGTTGATCGAGTACAGCAAACGTGCTTCTGTTAAGGCAGCACAGACAGAACGGGGTGATTCACGGCCACATGGTTTTCATCCTATTAAATGGAAATGAAGCATCTCTGGCTGAGACGCCGGCGCAGGGGAGGATTGTGGCTGTGACTATAAAATAGTAACGGGTGAATGATTTTCCAATTACTCAAACAACGGTGAGTGAGAAGGGCTGATGGCCCGCTCAGAGACTTCATGCACACTGTGGCCACTATCACACGGCCAGAAGAGTAATTTTAAAAACGTTCATAAACTCCTCTCGCAGTAATGGATATTTAATGTTGAACTTTAAAGCTGTGAGAGATATGGATGCATATGGATCCATAGCAACTCCTGTCCCCAGAGGAAAAGTCCCTCRTACTGGAGATCCAGACTGCTGGATTCCTGATCGAGGTCTAATCTTTTAGGAGTAAAAAGTTTATCAGAATCAAGGAGAATTCTTCTATCTGCTTCAATCATCTACAGAACAGGCTCTTAATAAAGTCATTTGTTCAAATCAGTTGGGCACAAGCAGAATAATTACAGAGGAAATTTTAGTCCACTGATGTTCTTTATCTTTTTTTTTCGTCATTCAGCATCACCCTTCCTTGGGGAGGATATTGTGAAGTCTTTCAATGTGATAGAAGGAAATGACTAGTGAGGTGTGATCCCACCAGAGACGGACTGATGCTGCTTCTCCTGGTGTTTGATACTATGGGGGAACAGTCTGCACCAGGTCCTGTAGGTTTCCAGATACATCCCAGAACTAGCAGACTGGACGGAGGAAACTAAATGACAGAGTCAGCAGCTAGTACTGAGGGTCTCATCTCACATTGTAAGTCCCAATTGCCTCCCCTATAATTTCAAGATGCTTTCAGGTTACCATTTTTGGAGGGGAAGAGGAGACACTTTTCTTGATGTCTGTGTTGGGGTCAGCATCCTCTCTCATCCAATTACTTCACAGGACAAAGTGAAGGGCAAATGAAAGACAGATGAATAGAAATGTCAGAGCAGAAAGAAGTGGTGAATGAGCAAAGTGATACTGTCATGTTGGGTGAAGGTTAAGAGAAAATATCAATATGAAGCACGCACCATCTCTTATCTATCAGTGTGGATAAGTATGAGATGCATATGAGTAATAAGTGTGTCTTGAAGCTGTTGCTGACATGATAAATTCTTAGCATGCGTGTAAGTACAAGCACGTGAAGATAAATGCAGGTCTCATAAACCTACCCTTTAGGTTGTATCTCCTTGTCAGATGCAGGGCAGTGCTGAGTCAGTTTGCTATCAGTTTTGATGTCTTTTCCCCAGGAAATTGCTGCCAAAGCATATGTACCTTTAGTCRAGAGAAACAGGCTGGTATCTTGCACTAAAATAGGAGAACTCAGCAAACTGAATCAAATGAGATCAAAATAAAACACCTCCCACAAAGCTTGACCATCCTCAACTCAGGATTCAAATAAGCAGGAGAAATATTGTGACTTCCTTTTCACAGCTCATTCTACCCTTCTGTCTAGGTGTAGCAAACATAATTGCTGAGGGCTCTTTGTTGCAGTTTCCTTCTATGTATATCCTTCCATCTTTGTCAATTGACACGTTATTTTCTTTTTTCTTTTTTTTCCCAAATGGCAACATTTCAATTTGTCCTGCTCTTGAGCTTGACTCAAAGCCAACAAAAGTCGTTTGAGAGGTTGSTCAGGTCCTTCAGTCCACCTTCACAATCCATACAAGACTGTGCCACTAGCCCAGCACGGATGACGTGCTACCCATGAAGGTACATTAAATCTGAYGTAACATTATTGCAGTCATCAGCGTAGCACGTATCATCTAAAAAGATGATATGAGAGGTGTCACCCCAGCTATCTGAGATCTGCATCTGAGAAAAGGAGGAATCACAATTTGAGAGGTGCTCTCCCCTCTCCATGCACTATGGAGAGAACCTATATAACAAGGTTAGACCGGGCACTGAGGTTTTAGATGCACCTGGCTAAATGAGTGGATTCTTTCCTGTTACTTCTCAAGGCTTTGTACTGCTTCCACTAGTCAAGAAGGATAGATATAATGTGGATTATTTTGGTCTCTGTAAATGCTGCCCAAGTCRATCCTTTTATTGGAGCTGCAGTGGACAAGGCAGCGTGATCTTAGCAGAAAGGAAACAAAGTTCGCTTGGTAAAATGCATTTGCCCAGTTATGTTATGTGGGATCGATGCAAAGTTAAACTCTCCCTTGCAGAGGAGATAAAAGYTTGTCAAGTTGCAGCATGGACACACAGCTCTAGCACAAAGAGAATAATTTCCAAATACTCTTCAGTTACACTGGCTCTTGAAATGACTAGAGTGTATAATGGGAACTGAGAGACTCTTGGACATTATTGCTGACAAGCAAAAATATTACTTTTTTATACCACATTAGTGATAGAAAATAAGATAGGAGCATGCCATGTAAGAAAAGTGACTTGTTGGTTATGAATTTCACTTTTAAGTCTTTTATACTATTTTATATGTAGTGCTAGAGTGTTTATAAAGCTTTGTAATTTCCAGTTTCCCTTGRCATATTTAAAAAACAGACAAAGCACATAAACTGATCACACACAAACTGATTTGTGAAGCCACTGAAGTCAGYGGGGATTTTATCCATCAGTAAGTTGGCATATCATTTAGTGGTCATTTCAAGCAATAATGATGGTGTCTCTCTCGAAAATGAGCCCTTTGCACCTTGGTTGATTTACAAAATATTTAGAAATTAGCCATATAAGCCTCTGCTAGTGACTGCACTCAACTCTTGGACGTGGCACAAAATCTAAACGAAGACATATATAGGAGGGACAGAGTCAGAGATCATGGTGTAAGAGAATGTCTCTTTGAGGACTTTTGACAGATGGAATAAGTCAGTCATCCCAAGGAAGAAAGAATATTGCAAAATCCAATAATGCAACTACCTAGAGAACAAAAAAATTACACACGTAGGTGTTTTGTATGAAAGCATTTGCATCCCAGCTGGACTCATGGCTGTAATGGACTCTTAGTTTACAGAGTTAGCTAAGCCAAGCCTAGCTGCTGGCTGCCTGCATGCTTGGGTCCCCTGACCTTTCCTCAAATCAAATATCAAAATATATTTGTTCAATATATTGAAACGASAAATTCTTGCAGGCATCTCTTGAGCAGAGAAGAGGCTGCATGCTCTGAATGTATGAAGACAGCTTCACAGCAGGTATGGCTAGTGAGTTGTGGCTTGTGTCTGTGAAAACGAGCTCTGCTAACGATGTTTTAACTGCAGCTGATAGCAAATGTTCAGACACTGGGTCATATAAGTCCCTAGGTGAATAGAGAGAACAGAAAAGTGGAAGAGTCTTTTATCTGTTTGCGATTCGCGGCAAAGAAAACTTAACAAGATTAAAATCGAAAGCCAAAATTGTTACATTCTTCTTGTGCTAAAGCAGAAAATGCCACAGTAGGGCAAGTAAATGCTCAAAGTGTACCTGTCTTGAAAACCGTGACAGGAGAGGGGAGATTCAGCCTGATTTATTTTTTTWAATGCATCTCAGAAGTGTATTCTTTGTCACAAGGACTCTATTCAAGAGCATTAAGAAGACCTCAGGAGATTTAAAAATCATTTTAACATCCTTTTTCTGTGGCTTAGCTGTTGTCAAGGCATCAAAAGCAAGTGGAATGGGTTGAACTCTTCTGARTTGGATAACCCAAAAGATCCGAAGGGTTAAAAAAACAGAATATGTTGATAAATAGAACTGTGACTGCCAGTGAAAAGCTCTGCTCCGTTGTCTCAGTAAGATCAGACATCCTTAGAGGACACATTGGGACTGCATTTTAACAATCCATGAAATGCATTCAGGGGCACAGCTGCAGTGGACAAATAGAATATTGGAAATTATACTGGGATATTTTGTGTGAATTTCAGTGGAAAAATACACATTTTTGTCAACTTTATTTTGTGCTTGTAAGGTATTTCAAAAATAAAGACAAACAATTTTAATTACGTACTTAGGTATGGATTTAGGCAACCCTAGTCCATCTWTTTAGATATGATGTGAATTTTGGTTGCAAAGAGCATGCAGAGATTCCAAAAACAGTGCTAGAACTAAAGGGTGTTCAACACCTGAGAAAACTAGATCATCTTAATTGAGTGTGAAGTACAGGAATGGATGCCTAACTCTGTGCAATACTCTTAAACCATTTGACCTCAGGGCATAATTGCTTATGCAAAACACAATCCAAGATTAAAAATACCCCAAAGAGTGTGCTCAGATGACAAGGTTAGATGACTATCTGACTTGATCTAAAGTCTCAGGAGCTCAACATTTCTGAAACGCACTTTTTTGGACACCTGCCTATGAAAGCATGTGCAATTAAATGTTTATGTGTTTTAAAATCTTGCCTTAATGAATGTAATAACATATCCACAAACAAGGGAAGAGGAATCAACACTTCTCCAGCATTAAGCTGTGTTTTTCTCTCTACTTTTGGAATCTAGGAGGTGATAAAAATGGGGGTTAGAGTGAAATGAAAAAAAGAAAATTACCGAGCATCTATTAGCTAAAACTGAAATACACAAATACACCTGGTTGATCACCATCTGAAGCTTTGAATTTTGTAGCTCACTTTGAAAGACAAAATGTGTGCTAGCAGTTATGTTAAAGTTTATCCGTTGGTAATGTTATCCGATATTTACAAGATGTGCTGCATCTCTCTGCCTTCTGTAGATGTTGGCTTCCATGTGGCATAACGTCAAAGTGTGGTCGTCATCAGGGTTTTCCCCTGACTGAGGCCAAAGAGGGGCTGAGTCTTACAGAAAATAAATACAGTCTTACAGAAAAAAAAAATAAAAAAAGTAAATAAAACTAGATGAACCGCAGAAAAAGTACTGAGTATGAAGAACAGATGAAAAGAAAGGCAAAAATGATGTGAGGAGTGATCTATTCCATATTGCAGAGTTACAACACTGCAAGGTAAGAGCTAGACCCCAAACTGTTATCTGTTATTGAGAGAATCAGATTTAGTCTCTCTTGCTTCATAAAATGGATCTGAGGCCCCAAAAACTCAGAATGTGCAATCTGAATAACCTTCTTTATAAGGAGGCCTACAGCAAAGGAGTTATTTATCTTCCTGTGCTAGAACAGAGTCAAAATCATGTATCAGAGCTCAGCATCGAGAAGAGATACTACTAATTTCATAGATCATGATCGTTTGAGTGCTGGTAGCTCTCAGTTCTGAGAAAATCCTACACATTTCAGGGGCTTTCAAGCAAGCTTGAGGTCTCTATTCTTATTACCARCTTCTGTACCAAGAGCTGAAGTGCCACAAACACTTGCCAGAAGTTGACAACTATTCAGCGAGAGGAGGAAGGATGTCCTCAACCCGCAAGGACAAGCAGATTCRTTTCAACTAACAAGTATAAGACAAGGAAAATCTAACACAGAACTTAATATCTAGTCATCTGGGAAAGGGAGGCACTGTGAAGTGGTGAGGAGGCTGTTCTGTGTGCTGGAGGCACCTACMTTACACCATGGCACAAAAGCATCCCAGAATGGGTAGCCTTCTGAATGATGCACCTAGGTGCATCAAGTTAGATCGGAGAAATCCTGTGTGCAGTCCGCTGCACAGAAATTTCTCTTGCAAACTTCACAAAGTTTTTGCAATTAGTGGTGATTTTTTTTTTCCTTTCTTGGAGGCTGTTTTGCTCAGATGCAGAAAAATTCCACCAAAAAAAAAAAAAATTGAGACGATGGGTCTGTAAACTCAAATAACATAAATAATATCTACAGACAAAGGTCTTTTGTCTTTTACCTGATGTCCCTTTTTTTGCACAAAGGAATTGAGAGACAGAAAGAGGAGAAGACAGAGAGATGCCCGGTGGGTAGCCAAGACCGAGCTCCATGTTGCCATGACTACCCTGTTGCCCAGGTAGCTGGGTGCATCCACACAAGGTGGATTTTCACCTCTGGTCATCGTATAGACAGACTTCAAAGTCTCACAGAAAATATGCCATGGAAGTGGAAGTGACTCAGCATGTCGTTAGGAATCGATCGTCTTTCCCTATATGGCCCCCAACTTTGTTTCCATAGTGGTAACCAACCCAGCTGAGCCTCATCTTACATTTTTCTTTGCAAAATACTTCTTCAGGATCTAGAAACCGGAGCCAAGCAATATGTTGGCCCTACTRCTCCAGATTACTTGTCATCCTTAAGGAAACATCTAATAACTTGGTGGATAAATTTAGTGTTAAAGCTGCAAGAAAGCACAAATCCCTGATGGATCAGGAACACRGAGAAACAAGCTTTGGACAAGAATGATGCTATGACTCTAATCCTCTGTATCAGCACTCAGAGCTTTACTCTTTCACAGTTTCCAGGTATGATATTCCTGAATAAATACTCCATGGGCAGTGACKTATGGCAGAAGAAATAAAATTGAGCAAATGAAAGGAGTGAATATAAATTTTCAAACGGTCTAAGTCATCTCACTGCTGGATGACAGAGGGTACAGCAAGACACACAAAGTAGAACTTGGACTCACACTCTACCCAAATGGGATAATTTTCTTTCTTTTTATCATATTCATAGTAGTTCAATAAATTCACAKTTTTATGTATAGACATTGCAGCTTTATATGCATTCTGCTTGAAGGCTGAGCATTAGGGAAGAAGAAATCAATCAGTGAAGTTAATTTTAGACTTGAAAATCCAAGTTCGTGTTATATAAATTCCCAAGTGGATGTCTCTCTCTACTGTCAGGAGATTATGACAAATGAATTCCAAAAGGTAATCTTAATGTCGAGACAAAAAAWAGTAAGTTATAAATCTTTGGAAATTATGGTGAGGTTTTCACAAACCTTGGGTCAGATTTTTTTTAGAGCACTGTTCTTAGAAGAGTAAAACCATACTGTGTGTCTTGAAAAGGAACACCAGAGTGTAATTATGCTTACCTGACAATAAAAGGGATATTATATAAAAATATCAGTAGTCAAACAAATATATTATGTAGCAGTATATTATTTGATGATAGARTGTTTAATTCTATAGGAGAAATATGGTTTAAATGCCAACAAGGGAATTAGACACATCTTCCCTCCTGGAACAGATCACAGATATGTCAGAGATGGTTTACTCTGACTGGAAAGTGGATGGTTTATAGAGAAAGTGAACACCCTCCAGCTCCTATCAAGGGATCAGAGTGATGTTTACATTTCAGCTTTCATTTTAAGAGAAATGAGCCATGTTTGGATGTTGTGAACATTACTATTCAAAAGAATAAATGTTTAAAAAAAGCCTTTTAGGAACGATCTTTCATTCCTGGTCTCTACAAAAATTAAAACCAAACAGCATGCAGTCAAAACAAATAAATAAAACTCAAATGCCTCACAAAGTAAATCCATCCAGGGAAATTTAAAATTCAATCCTCATCAGAGAGTAGCGAAATAGCCAAATTTTTGAAAGCAAATAATTATATTCAGAGCTGGGTACATTCTACCTCTTCAAGATATTTCTAGTAAAGCAACTAACATCTAAAGCACCTGCAATAATTAATTACTTTTCAAAAACCTGGCCTGGGAGCAGGATTCTGGTATTTGCTCTGAGTCAAGACAGCAAAATCTGGTCCTTAACAAGACTTCCTTGCCATCCAACACTCTCCTGAGATGCAAGTAGGTGATATACCGTGCACTTTTCCTGGTGGTACTGAAACTTATACTGTATTTGGAAAAGTTCCAGSACTATTTTGGATGCTATCACAGAACAAACAAATTCAACTGTAACAAACTGTGTTTGCTATTAGAAACAATTTTTTAAATAAATGGRGAGGAAAAAGTGTCAGCAAATTGGACCATCTGAGGCTTTTTGCTTTCCTCCTGATTTGTAGCTGTAACGCCCCTGCAACTTTTAAGCTGGTGTCAAATCCCTGCAGAATCTTTATCCTTTTTAAACCAAATAATTGTCTCCTACAGTAATACCAGTTTTCCTGTGCCTCTAGGCTTGTGGGCTTTGATSGAAAGTTCTTTTGGATGCTAATTTATTTGGTTATATTGCAGTGAGATAAATCTGCTTGCAGTCAGCTGCTGGTAGGGCATGGGAATGTAAAGCCACAGCAGCAGTGTAACCCAGAAGCTTTAGGAAAATGAAAAAGAAAACTGTTCAGAAGAAGGAGGAAAATACAACAGAATGGTCCTTTCTTTGATATATGTGATCCCTCAAGTAACAAGGTTATTCACTCTGGCTGGCTGTGTTAATGGCTATGAAGGACAGTGGAGATTAATGGTAGCCTGGAGGGCACAGAGGGTGGGATTTATCCTAGGGCAGCTGCAGATGTCTTGAAAATTYGGCACTTGTTGGAGAAATAGCTAGATTAGCTAGTTCATGGGCTTTACAACTTCATTGGCTTCCATAAGGCTGAGAGTGCTGGGCCTGTTCAGCCTRGAGAAGAGAAGGCTGAGAGGGGACCTCATCAGTGTCTATGAGTATCTCAAGGGAAGGAGTGAGGAAGATGGGGCCGGCCKCTTCTCAGTGGTGACCACTGATAGGACTAGAGGAAACGGCCACAAACTGAAGCATCAAAAGTTCCACAGGAACTTAAGGARAAAWTTCTTAMCAGTGRGGGTGACAGAGCMCTGGAACAGRYTGCCCAGAGAGGTGGTGGAGTCTCCTTCTCTGGAGATTTTGAAAACCCACCTGGATGCCACYCTGTGCCATGTGCTCCCTRCGTGTGTAGCAGGGTTGGACTAGATGATCTCTAGAGGTCCCTTCCAACCTTAAGGATTCTATGATTCCYCATGTTTATATATAAGGAAGTAAATTCACCTGGATTTTGTGGAAGCATTGGATGATCAGTGCAAGACAAAGGTCTTCACTTGCACTTCTCTARTCCATTTCCYCTATATCACACTCTTCATGACTGAYAAATTGCAGATTGGTATGGCCAGCCTTACTCATATTTATTAGCAAGCCKGATTTTTAAAGTTGGATGCCTGTCCACAGAAGCAGAAAGGTTCCTTGTAGGATTTTCCAAAGCTCTTCAGGAGCTAGCTGCATTCACTTCAGTAAAGTTTGTATGTGGAGGTTCCATTCTTCGCCATCTGCATTWACTTAAATATTTTAAAATATTTGGCCTTGAGCAACCCACATTCCACTGATGCAGGAACTTAAATATTCCCATAGTCTTGTCCACAAAGAATAATTTAACCCTTCAAATTATGGTATGAATTCAAACTGGAATGATGACATTGAGTAATCTTATTCCTACCTACAGGGAAAAGGGTTTGTTTGACCAAAAAAAAAAAAAATCCTTACTGAGTTGCATCTATCCTGGTAGAATTAATAAAATAACATGCATATCACAAGACGTAGGAACCAAATCCTTAGAAGTAGTCAGATGACTGACTCCTAATACTCCATTTAAGTATTAGGACCTTTTTTGTTCCTTTGGAAACTAAGCTTATATTTTAAATCACGAAGATTTTTTTTTTTCAAATGTTCATCTATTATTTATGCCTCTCATTCTGAGTAAACAAAGGAGCTCCAGACTCTAGATCTCGAGCCKAGCAAGTTTTGTGTAATACTCTTTTTTTTTACACGTCTTTGGACATAATTGCAGCAACTACATTGTTCATCCACAGAGTTTTTGGAAGCCAGCGATTGTTCCTGGAACTCTGCAGGCTGTGGGAAGTCATATTTTCAAAGCTCCGTTGGTCCCAGGAAACCAATATTTCAAACCCCTTATTAACTGTAGGTAGCTGCTGCTCCAGTGGTCCTACTGAGATCTCCTTTGCTTTTGCTAAGCAACAAGACAATTAACTTGACCCGTGTCTTCGTAAATTTTAGGCAGATCTTCAGCACTTAATTACAGCAAAACGGCAGCAACATTACGTTTAGGACTGTGCAGTTTTCATTTCAGTCGGGGTGATAATGGTCACGGAAAGCCTGTGTGCATGAATTACAGGATTAATTTGAAATGGTTATTGTAATCTGTACATTGATTAAAATTCCTAAGACAATTTGAAGAGAAACCTCAGCTGTACTGAAGCAGAAAAGTGTTGGAATGAATAATGACTAATGACTTGGAGGCAGCTGGAAATTAAGGGGCAAGATTCTGGGCCATCTTCTGTACTAATTTGCCTTCCCTGAAGTCACTGGAATCTGTCCCGCAGCAGCTCCAGTTATCAACAGCTCTCTTTCAGATAGAATGGAAAATGACACCCAAGGCATAAGATATAAATATATTATAAAAATATAAATATATAAATACAATATAAAGTTCTTCATTGCTTAAATATTAAAAAGTATATGATTTCATAGTTCTTCCTCTTCATGAATAAATCATAAGTCACGTTTATATTCTTGATATTTTCCTGTTGATGCACATCATGTGCATTTGCTCCAATTCTGATTTTTCTCACTTGGAAAACCATAATTTCTGAACTGAAAGGGGGTTGTACTTTTTTTTTGTAAAAGYAGTTCTCGGTGAGATGTCAGCTATATACTCTTTCTCATTACAAAGGAAATCAGTAACTCCAATTCCTGATGGCATTTTATTTAACTCGGAAATCATATGGTTGGCTTGCTTTAAAAAAATACTAATATTAATTTACTGATTGTTTTGCCTTGAAGAAGTACTATTGGACCCTTAGAGTAATATTTGTAAGGACCACTGAAACTTTGCCATGGTTGGTGCTTTCAGGGCAAATGCAGAAATGGGTAAATCTACATTGCCTCCATTGGTCACTTAAAATTAAGACAATCGCTATTCCAGGAGACTTATCAAGCAATAGCAAAAACAAAACAAAACAAAACAAAAACCTCCTGGCATTTGGGTCTGCTCTCCAGGAGGCATTCACTTCTTCACTCTATTGTGTTTATAAGCAATATGGATGGGGCCTGTGGCTGACCCTGGCTGAGAACAAGGACCGAAGTCCTATTGTTTGAAAGTGCAAGCTAATAAAATRGAGATGTGGAGATGTGTGTTCTGCATTTTTTTCCCAGACCTTGAAGAATAAAAGTAAACATTCTTCCGCTGAGTTAATTCATTCCTTCTTCAGACGTGTTTGCATTCATTATTAGCTTCCCAAGGAAATACAGCTATGTGATCCTGTGCTCTCGCACTGTTCCCTCATCTGCCGCCTTCACAACTTTTGACCTCTTTAGTCAATCTCAATCAAATGTGAAGCAGGGGAGAGATAGGAGAGTGAGAGAAAATTTAATACCCACAGGATGATGCAATCTATCATCAGGTAGAAGGAAGAGAACAGAATTAGCCCCCTCCAAATAAAAAAGAGAGGAAGAACTGCACATTAGCCAATTTATATGGTGGTAGCTACCCAGCCATTGAGAGCCAAGGTACCRGCCCACCAGCTGCATGCATAGATCTGAAATAGGCACAAGTCRTTTCTCACCCAGCAAGACTTGCAGRGGCACACGAGGAGGGCCAGAGGCATCGCTGTGGAGGCACAAATCTGTCAGGAACGTGGCTTTATCAGCGCCCCGGCTTGCAGAACGGCTGCTTTGGACTGCTCTCCATTGCCTGTCCAGGAACGACACCCATTTTCATCAAGCAGAGGTTACTGAACTTACTCAGGAGAAACCAGAGGAAACTTGGGATATTCAGATTAGATGGCCTTAAATGTTGTGAAGTTATGAGAAATTATACAGACTGAACATGATATGTAAAGTCAACTCCAAAGCAGCCTGCAGCACTGGATGGTAAAGAATGATCCTTTAGCTGGTACCCAGGACATGAATAGCGACCATGCAGCTTCTACAGCTAATCACAAAGAAACAGCAAGGACCAGTCCACTGGGAGCTCTGAGTGATGCCCTGCGTGTTTCCAGGGAGTTTCCAGGGAGTGACAGAATTATTCCTAGTTGTCACTGATGTGAGAGAGGAGAATCAGGCGCTCTCTGTCTGCAATCCCTCGGTAGTCGCCAACCGGGGACGGAGGGTGTCGGAGAGGATTGTGTTGGACACAGCTCTTTTTAAAGAGCTGTTTGGTTTCCCCACAAAGTGGGAAGCTTGCCTAATCCGTAATGACCCAAAACGCTCTGCAGCACGTTCTTTTAAGTGAGTTTGGCCATGTAGTTTCTTGCTGACAAAATCCCTTGATTTTCTGGGGGTATAGAGRAAGATTAGTGCATAAAAGAACATCTGTCTCTTTGCTGCTGACAGGCTAAAAGATGGGCTTTTTTTCCCCCTTCCGTGTGGAGCAGGTTGCAACCTGCCCAATCTGGAGAGAATAAGCACCCGCTATCTTTAAAAACACCAGCCTGCAACAAGTGTTCAATTTTCCTGCAATTTGTTGTTATTGAGGTTATCAGCTGGCTCCTCAGTGGGCTCACCTGCATGTGAGGTCCTACAGCCTCTCAGACTCAAGAGAAACAGCTTCAGACACCAGGTATTGATGATTTGACTTCAAAATTAGGTGTAATCATGCCTTTCCACCAGGTATATGAGCTGACCTTTCAGCAGGAAATCTTTTCCTTCCCAATTACTACTAAAGACTTCACTTCTTTACCAAAAGATTCCTCCACCCACCAGAGGTAGCAAACCGCATGCTATTTCCTCTGCTGTGGCCAATTCTGTGCAACCAGAAGGGAAAAAAAAAAAAAAAAAAAAAAAAATTTTATTATTACTTACACTGGAGCTTAGGGGCCTTCCATGCTAAGCTCTTCTCAAACTCAAAATAATAACCATTTCTCATCTTGGGGGACGCTTGGGTAAATAGGCAAGCCAGGTAAAGAAAATAAAGACATCTCTGCCTGGTTCAGGGGTGGGAAACAGGCTAGGAAAGAGTGAGCAATCTGCCTGCAGTGACATGGGGCCACCAGGTCAGAGGTGGGAGACAARCTCAAGAGCCCCAGGCCCTGCCAAGAGCTCCAGGCCCTTCGCTTCCCTCTCTGCAGCTGAGTTGTTCATATCCTTCCACCACAGGCAGGCACTTTGTCCACGTCAAGAGGATAAAGCCAGRTTTGGAAGTCTTCAGCACTTACCGTAGACAGGCGCAGGATGCATAATCCACGACTGCCGGATTTTCTGCCCTTGCCTTGGGTGTCTCATCCAAACTAAAGTAACGTGTCCACTGTGCACATCACACATGCCGTGGACTAGTGTGAYGCCAAGTTAATATTTAATAGTTCAAAATGTGATGCTGTCCTCRGGGAAAGATGCTTTCTAAGTGTAAAATGTAATCTCGTATTTGGGGGATATGAGCTTTGCACGTGTCACTGGATCAGCTGCTGCTACTASCAGATAGGCTTATCCACATACTTCCACAGCTAAAAATGGCATATGAGTAGCATTTGGATTGTGGCCTGCATATCATATCAGCCACACTCAATCGCTTATTTCAGGGAATCACTTTTTTACTTGGAAGCAGGACTTGGTTTCTTGCCTTCTCTTCTCCCTGCATAATTTTTGGGCATATTGGTTATCTTCATACCCATTTCCAAGTCCATAAAGTATGGATAACAAGATATGACTATGATTAGCTTGAAATTGACTTCCCTAACAGTACCTAAGCTACTGTAGCATTCACAATCCTGACGGGTCAATTGGGGCAAGATAATTCTTGTAATATGTACTTCTTGGTCTGTATGCCTTAAGAATGATGACATATTAAGGCATAAATTACTTAATGAAAGAAAAAAATGAATATTTTAAGAAAAAAAAAAAAAAAAAAAGGAATGGTGCAGGATAGAAGAGAGAAGCCATATACAGCTCCCTTCCAAACCAGTTTTCCAGACAGAGAAAGGAAGGATGTTTCTGTGTTGGATCTTTCATCAAAGAGGAGCTCAGAGTTCAGGTAGCTCATTAGAAAATACTTTATATGGTAAATTCTCTTTCCCAAGAGAAARTAATTTTAATTTTTTGATGTGCAGAGAAGATGAAGAAAGGACCTCAGTTTTGCAATGGGAAAGCCTTTTTCAATTACAGAGAATACAATAGGGCAGCCAGGAAGAAGGAGATGCTGAGCTTTTGACAGRCTGTTGACAAATGTGTGAAATGAAGACTGATTTATATCCCTTAAATTGTTTACATGCTTCATAACATACTTTCTACAAAGGCTCCAAAGTCATTTCAGATGCTTTTGCTGCCTGTGCTACATTTATAGAGTTGTTGCATTTTCATGCACTCTCCCACCTACAAGGACTGTACTGCCACCAGTATATATTTTTAAATATCCAAATTTGTTTATTTTGGGGAGTAGATGGAAACAGAGTAATGTGTGTATGAAATTATGTCTATACATCCATTAGAGAGGAATAACAGTTGCTTTAATATAGTCTTGCATTTCATGCCAGGAGATTAAAAAAAGGATTATGGAAAAGAAGGATACCAAGGGGAGACATTGTTTCATGTTTGTCCTAAGGCAATACTCCAGCTGGCATCAGTGACTATTTACTCTGCTTTACATGTGGGATCAACACGGAAGATGCAAAAAGGTAGACCTGGAAAGCCAGGGAATGAAAAACATATTGTCTGACTGTTGTCATTCTGCTACATATTTTAGTGCAATGGCAGCCTGCAAGACAACTATGGCACATAAAGGAAGGAAGGATAAGGACTAATCTACATTTGTGTTMCCATTCCACACCATGGGCTTTCCATGGACAAGTTATTCAGGGGGCAGGTTTGGAATAGCAATGTAAAACTGAGAGGGAAGCTGTCCTAGCCACCAGGCTTCTCTTTGTTTTGTTTTGCTTTATTGTTTGTATGTGTGTATATATTCTGTTTGCTTGTTGCTGTTATTGCACTTCTTTTTTTAGACTTTTGACTGTAARTATAAGGTGTTAGGGGTTACAAGGGAGATACAGCAGGTAGCACACATTTGAGCAAAATTCCCACTGAAGTCACAGTTTAGCTACCTAAGTTCTCTTCTACTTTGCAATTTAACTCCTATTTCTAATACTTTGGACTTAGGTACTTGCAAAAGAACCTGCAAATTGCTGAAGGTTKGAGCTGACGTCACTTTCCAGGGAATTCAGGTCTTTGTGGAAGGAAAGCTGTTGTGCCAGATAACAGCAAGTGACACMTTTTAAATCCACTCTACTGGTCTTGTTAAAGCCAAGGAACTTGTCTAAACATTATAATAAAAGATTTGTTTCACTGGATTTTTTCTTACCGGGGAAAGAATCCTCTAGATGTAAGATAATAAGTAATTTTCTAGGACTGCAGAGAAGTGCAAAGCAGTGAAAATTTTAAAACGTTAGACAGCTGAGCTCCACTAGGACGGGCATTACACAAGCGTACATGAGATGAGCTAATGGATCCTTTTTTTTTTTTTCTTCTTTTTCATCTAAAATACATGATTGAGGAAAAAAAGTGCAAACATCATGACCACCACCTACAACCCAATTATTCAGAAAGGAGCAATTCCACGGAAAAACGCCTCAACTGTCTCATCAAAATGTGACTCTCTGGCAAAGTGAATACTCCAGGAGGTCAAATGCATTACCACTCAGTGCACTATCACTTCCAACAGTCTGAATGAAGGAWTAACGAAGATGACTTGACATTTACCTAGATTCGTGTGCTGCTAATAGGGTTGATAAAAGTGCTCRATGAATAATTTATATTGGGTAATTCACAGATGAAAAGATTCATCTTCTTCCCATAAGTGGAATGGAAGGGGGAAGGTGGGAAGTCAAACAGAAAAAAATTGGCCTCTAGTTCCATAATAGCCTGACCAGTGGGAGCTGAGGTTAAGACTTTGTGATTTACAGTCATGGTTACTTGCTTCCATTAAGGAATTAATTTTAATTACAAATAAGGTCACAAGGCCCATACACTCCCTTCTCCCTGTGTGGTAGCTGGAGTAATCAGCATTATAGATTACACGTGAACTCCTTGTTGGTGCGTGGAGGGACTGGCCACAGTGCCACTGAGGTTGGAGAGAATCTATGGAGTGTATCTATCCAACCTCCCTGCTAAAGGGAGTTTTATCCCTACTCTTAAATCAGCAGTCTTTTATAACTGATGTTGATTTAATAATGGAAAAAATGTAATTACAGGTGAAGTCACAGAATAGTTGAAGTTGGAAGGGAGATCATTGGGTCGGCTCCACTGAGTGGTGGGGTTGACCCACCCCAGGAGAGTCAATTAGGTCAATTAGAGCAGGTTGCCCAGAAACCAGTACATCTAAGCATGGATTGTCCACAGGCTCTCCAGGCACCTGTTCCAGTGCTGACCAGCTTTCACAATGCCGAGCTGCTTTCTTATGTTCAAGTGAATTTTTCTATGTTTGAATTAGTGCTCATTGCCTCCCATCCTGTCASTGAGCACTGWTCCCACCTTCTTTACTCTCCTCCRTCAGGTATTCTTACACATGTATCACATCACCCTTGTGAGYTTTCTTCTGYAGSTCACACAGTCCAAGCTCTCTTAGMTTCACTTCACATGTCAGCCGGTTCCTTAACCATCTTTATACCTTATACTTGACCTACTCCCCTAGATCCACGTCTTTCTTGTTCTGAGGAGTCCAGAACCGACCATGGTGCTCCAGATGCAGCCTCACCAAGGCTGAGTAGATGTAAGGATCACCTCTCTTGAGCTGCTGTAAAGGCTTTGCTTCACGTAGCCCAGGATTCCACTGGCTTTTGTTGCCACCAGGGCACACTGCTGGTTCACAGTCAGTTTGTTGCCTACAAGGACTCCCAGGCCCTTTTCTGCAAAGCTGCTTTCCAGCTGGTCAGCCTCCAGCCTGCACTGGTACATGGGATTATTCCTCCTCAGGTGCAGGAATTTTGTACTTCTCTTTTCTGAACTTCATTTTCTGCTTGCCCATCTCTCTAGCCTGTTGAGGTCTCCCTGAATGGCAGGATGACCATTGTTGTACCAGCCACTCTTCCCAGTTTTGTCATCTGCAAGCTTGCTGAGGATTGATTTGATCCCATCATCCCAGTCATTAAAGAAAAAATCATTAAGCTGAATATTAGTGGTCCTAATATTGAATCCTGAGGCACATCACTAATGTTTGTCCTCTAGCTTGCCTCTGTGTTGCCGACTGCAACCTTCTGAGCCCAACAATTCTTCCAGTTTTSAGTCCACCTCACTGCTGACTCATCTATCCCGTACTTCACCAACATGTCTATGAGATTATTAAGGGTTATAGGGTTCAAAGCTTTACTGAAGCCAAGATGAAGCCAACTCTAAGCAATCAAGTAAAKCAGAGCAAGAATAAGAAACTTTCTGAACAATATGTTGTGTTTGTGCTTCCTCTCATGGTTTCATTCAACTCAACGAGTTTCTTGGTTGCAACAAATTCTGCACAATTTGTCTGTTCTCTTCAAGCAGTCTTCCAGTATTGATCTGTATCTTTCCAGGTCTTGATGACCTCTCAGTTCCTGTCCTTTCCYCAGCCTGCCATGTCCTGCAATCCTGAAGCCTCACTTTCTCCTGAGAAGGTCAATTTAGTCCTAAAAGAACRAATCCTTCTCTATCTGCAGTGTTTCATCTGACCCACTCATTGACTTTTAAGAAATGTGACATACATTAGAATCTAAACAAACCACTTATAGTTATCCTTTACCATAATCAACCAGATTCAAAAGCTCTGTCCTGCTGATGCAACTTAGCACCTGGATCAGTTCACTAATGATGGAAATTTTTCATGCAGACTAGCTGGGTTGTTTTGGGCTCAAATGCAATGTGGTCAGTTCATTGGATCAGCTGGTTCTGCRTTTCAGTTCATCTCAATATTAGAGMTGAATTTTAGTCTTGGAGTGAAATCTTGGATGCATTTAAATGAAGAGGAAAATTCCTCTTGCTTTTGCTGAAAGCACAATTTAATCGCTTGAGTTGAATTTTACGCGGTAAAGAGCTCATGCTCGTCKTCTTAAACAGGAAAAGACAATCAAGCTGTTGTGAGAGACTTCAACCAAATTCCCTAAGGCTGCTGAGAAGGGTAAAGTCTTTGGGGACCTGAAGTCAAGACATCTGCTTTCAATGCTAGAGTCTGCTTCTAGCTGAAAAATAGGGCTTGGGCATGTCCTGACTGATTGACACTACACACACACACAGAGCTCTCATCAAACTATGTGATACTTGCACTGCTCTGCTACCAGCACAAGACCTTGAAGGAAAAGAGTGATAACAGTGCTAAGAGTGGAGTAGATTAAGCTCCAAAAAGAAGAGTCAGCGCAGCCTGGGGAGTGGTTATGGCCACAGGCTGGTGGTGAGCAGACAGCCAATATTGTTAAGAAAAGGAGGAGGCAGCACAGCAGAGCAAACATCATTA
Organism: Eudromia elegans; assembly: GCA_003342815.1. Classification (NCBI taxonomy): domain Eukaryota; kingdom Metazoa; phylum Chordata; class Aves; order Tinamiformes; family Tinamidae; genus Eudromia; species Eudromia elegans. The sequence goes on from PTEX01000084.1 coordinate 430,898, forward strand.
AACCACCCTCTGCACAAAATGCTCTGAATTGTGTATTCTGAAGCACATTATGTATCTAGGGACTGTGCTCCTTTTCTAGAACAAATTGACAGATGTATAGACCGATTCATGCAGTGCTCTGTACCGCCTTCATCTGAAGAAGATCTGACTCTTTGTATAACCACACACTGTAGGAGCCTGTGTCTGTCTGCTTGTGTGACAAGGACTGGCAGTCACACCTCCTCAGGGACACTTTTGTGGAATATCAGCTATTTAGGACAATCTCATCCATTCAATGGGCAAAATAGAAAGCAATATGGAGCAAAACCAAAGTGTTGCTGGGGTCACACAAGCATTTCCTCTCCTAGAGGATTTGGTGGCTGTCTTCCCCTCTTATCTTGCTAGAGCACCATCAACAACAGGATGAAATGACTTGCTGAGGGTCCTCATGACACTCACCCTCTTTCACTCTGTTGGATGTGTTACAAACCAGGCAAGGTTGCCATGCTGCTCCCCCACRACAGTGATACTGCAACCGAGGGAAGGTTTATTGCTTTCCTATAATTCACTGACTGCCTTTTGCAGAAGGTAACTTATATTTCAAGGCTGAATGGGTTACGAATGTATAGGATTGAACGCAACATGAGCTGGGACACTTCATGGCTTTTATGTACAACTACCACAGTGGATGGAGAAATGCTGAAGGAAGAGAAGAGGAAGGAATCATCTTGGTCAAAATCAAAACAAACAACATTTTAACTTCCTGAAAGTCACTGTCAAATGCAAAAAATAAGCATTTCTAATTTGAAGCACCAGGAMGAAAAGCAATGAGGAAATGAAAGGCCACATAGCCCAAACTGCAAGAACAGATGTTTCCCAGCCTCACCAGTCCTGGAGGCACAGATGTCATCTTCACCATTGCTTTGGCCTATAGGAAATCCAAAGCTTTTTAGCTCTTTAATCCTTCTGCTCATGGGTGCACAGGGCATAGTTGTTTCTGTTAATCCTTTTTTTCGTTGTGCTAATCCATTCTGGAAGTAGATATGAAAAGAATCCCCCTTGAGTGTCCTAGCTCAAGCTTGGGCTCAAGAACTATTTAACACAAAATGGAACATCTCTAAGAGGAGAATTTGAGGGAACAAATACAATTAGGATACTCATCTGGGGCAGGTAGTCTCTGGAAGAAGTATCACATAGATTTAAAACTAAAACTTCTGTCTTCAGAGAATAATGATCTGCCTGTAAGGTACAGACAAACCTGAGATGGGGCTCACTAATCTGCTATTCCATTTTCACTATGGCAGAGAACAAGAATGAGTTTAGCAGTCAAGACAAGTAATAATCAAACCTTATGTCAGGTGAAAGTTTAATTAGCAATGCCAGATGGAACAGCGTCAGCAAGAGGCCTTGAATGCTCTTTTTCCCTCCCAGGAATAGTCCACATCATAACAGCATGGGGACTCCTGGGAGAAGGTAGCTGAGACCTCTTCAGGCGGAAGGAGTTGAATCTAGGTCTTTTATCGATGGGATAATGGCCATAAGCACTGGACCATGGGTTAACAGCTCCTGTTGAGGCAATTTTGTGACTGTAACAAACCCCTTCTCTCTTTTATTTTCCATTTCTGCTGCAGCTACTTAGAGAGCTCAGTCTGAGCTCATGATTGGTTTCGAGAGATCCCCATGCTACACTTCGACTGACTTTTTACCCAGTTCTTAAGCCACTTCCAGTGGGAAAAAATCCACAACGTTACTAAARTATTATTATTTTTTTTAAGCAATCCTTTTAGTAAATAAACTGCATCACTGCAGACCATTCACATCCATATTGAGGAGGTGGAACTCATCTAATAGTCATTATGGTACAATATTTCCTCACTAAGCACTCTCAGGAGTCTCCGTTTATCGAGGAGCGGGTAATGGAATACTCACAGCTCATCAGCATGATACTGAAATACAGTCCTTTAAAGGRGAAAATCAATTCTCCTTTAATATTTAAAATATCAACAATATACTTTGCACGAGTGAAGCAGTTAGGTAAGATTACAGGCTTACTGCTGGTGATCTGGATCAGTGTCTGAAAAGGAGACAGGCATACAGGAGGCATACTCCAGAGTCCAGTAATATTAACTGTTCTCAATTAAAAAACACCTTATTAAAGCAAAAATGAAGAAGGGTGTTTGACCAAACTTCCCTCAGTTCAGTTCAACCTGTAGTCAACTAGTTTGAACYAAGATCTATTCCTTACTATAAGAGAGTAAGGCCAACCAGCATTGATCCCTCAGGTTAAAGTCCTTTTTTTCCCGCTATTATTTCAGATATAAATAGAGCTTTTATCACTCAGTAGCACYTACTTGGGCCAATGACACACAGACCACTTCTCTGGCGCACTTTTCTCATTGCCATACCCCACCTATAACTTTATTAATCCCTGCAGCAATAACAATTTTCTCCCTTGAGATCACATTGGGGGATTCCACAGAAATTCATTTAATAGAAAACTGGATTAGCCACTAGCAWTTTTTTAATGAAAAGTGTCTACTTTCTCTGAAGAATTCATAATTTTTGTTAAAAAACCAAAATCTTTGAAATTTTTCACTGTTTATATGTGAAAATCTTATTTTTTTAATCAAAAAGCCTTGTGTTGGGAATAGCTGAGCAAATTTGACTCATTTATCCTTTTCCTCCTTTTCTCAACCACAAGAACATCAGTTATGTCCCAGTCCTTCGTCTGTCCTTCCTTCTTTCCTTCCTTTTTGCCTTCTTTCCTCCATCCCTTCCTTCCTCCATCTGCTTTAAGGTCAGAGCAAAAAAATTCTGCCCAGGGAAAATGTGGAATTTTTTTTTTTCCATTCTGCCTTATTTTGACCCTTAACAAAAATCAAACTAAAACTTGAAGCCTAATTTCGATGAYTATAAAGATGTAGTAGATTTTCTTGACTTTACCTATACAACCCAGAGGTGCAGATGCACCCAGTGGTCCAAACCATAACACCCAATGAGCTCTGCCACTCTCAAAGTTCCTTTTTTTGGCCTTGGCCTTGGTGTTTCCTRCCACTTTCTCCAGCACTGGAGCTAGTTTAACAAGGCAGGTTTCTGGCTGAGAGGAGGTAGCTTGATGACTGATCAAAGAAAGTTGCATATCCTAGAAAGAATAACATCATAAAATATTGACACTCAGAAAAATCCTGGCAAATGCCTTGTCAGAAGAAYATTCCAACACAACATTAAGTGGAAGAAAATAATTATTCACAGAGTGCTTTTAATTTCTTTTTTTAAAGCAATGAATACAGTTAATTTTCTCCTATCATTTGCTCATGTTTACCAATTTCAGTCACTCCTTTAAAACAGCCCAACCTTCCCGGGACACGCGGATTGGAAAGGCATCATTTTTAATGGGCTTGTAGCTAATTAAAAAGTGTGACATTCAGAATGTGGCTGGAACATGGCATAAAAAAGTAATTACAGAATAATACATCATGTCATGGACAAGTGGTTAAACGTGAACGTGTGCTGGCAAATATTATGTAGGAAAAGTCAGTGCAGGCTGGACTCTTGCATACAACCCAGGCTCTGTTTTGCCTGGACGTTGGAGCAGGATGTGTTTTTGGTGCTGATCAGTCTCCGGGCCTGTTTTGCAATCACAGCAAGCTTCTCCCTTTCAGTCTGCAATGCAGATTGATCTCTCTCCTAGTGGCAGGCAGGCTTCTGGCAAGCACAGCGTGGCAAACAACCTCTGATTCCCAGGGGCAGCATTTTGTGCAGCRAGCAGCAAAGATTTTTGTTTTTCATCTGGTGTTTTATATTGCAGGCTGCTTCGTCTGCTTGTGTGCACCTAATGGGTAAATGAATATATTGGGCTTGACCAGCCCTCATTTGCACAGGCCATGTGAAATTCATGTCCCAGRGCTAACAGGGGCCACTGAGCACCACTGAGGAGGATTCAGCTCCAAAGGGCACCAGGAACCTGGGACGTGGTTTTCTAGCTAGAAGGGCAGTTACAAGCAGCAGTCGAGATTTCAGTGGGCAACTCTCCTGCAAAAGCAGCCCAAATGATTCAATTTACCGAAAAAGCATTTGGAAATTCTTTCAAGATAAGGTCAGGCACGTGATTCTTTCATCTGGCCCTATGTGAAACTCATGGGTTTTCCAAAGCCTGATTTTGCTACACTATTTTGAGCAGTACTATCTCACCTGAGCTGTCATTATAGTTGCATATAACTATGGAGATAAATCAACATAATTATTCTTTGCATTGCCATAGTGTCTCTGAGCCCCAAGACAGAGCAGGAAGGCACCRTTCTAGGTGGAGGAACCCACACAGAAAGGGTGGTAGACCTTGTAGAACTCTTCCAACTGGTGGAGCTGTAAAGGCAGGGAAGTTCAAGGAAAGACTGGTMTGGCTTCTTGGAAAAGACACACAGCAAGATTCATTACTGATTTATTTTCTAATAGTCATAATGAAAAATAAGAGTTTGAAGTAGGATTTGCAGAAAAATTAGTAGAGTCAGGTGTCACTCAATGTGTGCATCGTAACGCGTGAGGTCTCCAAGTAGGTGCAGAAATACTGCTATATGGGCTGATTAAGTTAAATAATTTTGTGTGGCAGCTTTCCACCTTCCTGCTTTTTAGAACTGCTTCTATTTATTGCAAAGAATTAATTATTTTTCCTTCATAGCTATGGTGATATTAGCTAGCAATACTATAGAGATTAAAGGTTTTTCCATTAAAGATTTCCAGTATTTCCATTAAAGACTGGGTTAGAATTAACTCCAGATTCATAACTTAGCAGTCAAAATGGGCTCCATGCTGAACTCAGCAATTCCTTTTCTTTTTTTTAAAGAAAAGTAAAAATATCTATTTGGCTGCTTTTCAGGAGGAGTAATTCAAGAAAAAGGAAAAGGGGGAAAAAAGGAAACAAAATGTACCAGTACTGTTAGATTTGTTTCTTTTATTATAATTTCTTTGGCTCATGTACACTTAAATGAAAATTTTCAGCCCATTAAACCATAATATAGACTAAAGTCCTCTTTGTACTTAATTAAAAATGGATGGATTGGTACATAAAGGATGAAATTTTCAGAAGTACTCAGTGTCATCCTAACTGTGCTCCGATTSAAGTCAGTGCAGAAACTCCCTCTGAATTCATTAAGAACAGAGTAGAGCAAGCTTGAGCATTGCTGAAAATCRTACCCAAATGGAGTGTGGTAAGGGATTATTTTCAAAGCATTGCAARGGATTTAACGTTGTGGTTTCCATTAAGTTCGGTTTATTCTTTTTGGGATAAAACTTGGCTTAAGCATTTTAAAATATACATCCAAAATAGGCTTTGTGGACTTTAGAGGATTCTCTTGAGCTGGTGTGGTTTGGTTCAGAAATTCAGATAGCTCAGAAGAAGTAGACATTAAAAACATACCTAACGAAACAGGAGACATAGCAAGTAGCCATCGCTAAAAATTGAAGACAAATCAATACAAATTGCAGGAATGGATTTAAAAAATATAAATGGATTTATCATTGGCCAGTGATACAAGCTTCTTAGGGCARTAGTTCCCTACCTTTGGCCTCTGGAAGTCCAAAGTGGAAACATTACGTTTTGTATGGACTAAGGAAGCAGGTGAGTCGAGAGGCAGTGTGGAAGGGGAACGACTCTGCATGTGGAGTGTGCAGATTCAGAGCATACGGGGCACCAAGAACTTAAAAACTCATGCAACACAATATGATTCAAACACTGGCGGGGTTTGTGTGTCAGAATTTCAAGCCAAGCTGTGCTTTTTGCTATAGGTGCCCTTTCAGTTAACCCCKACTTTGAGGTAGATGTATTGTGCTACTCGGGACTCCCTTCTAAGGAATCAGATTGAGAAGATATAAAGTAAAACGACTGGCCAGGCAGCTCTATCCATAACACGTCAAACACCATGGAAAACATATGGTCCTTTTGCCACTGCAGAGAATATTGGAAAGGTAGTTTAGTGATGCCCAGCTCTGAGTTTTTACACCCTTTCATGCAATAAATGATATATATCGTCTTTATGCCACCCGTCTAAATCACAAAAAAGTAGATTTGATTAATGTTGAATGGCAGAAACCCTGAGCTGCATCTTCACTTTGCTATATATAATGCCAGGGCTAGCTCYGGCTTAATCTTCCGGGTGTAGTTCAATATATTTCTGACCCAACCAGGTAGAACGGAAGCCTTAGCTGTATTTCCCAGCTCCCAGAGGTTTTAAGACAATCCCACAGCTTTCACTGGAAGTAGTTTGTGCAGTATCCTAATAAATAATCTCCGGGAGAATGCAATTGTCCATAAAAAAAGAGCCTCAGCTGCAGAACAAAAATAAACATTAGAAAAGGGATGTACGGACATGATTTTTTTTCCAGCAGATGTTCCTGCTGAAGTCTCTCCCTTCCCCTGCTACATTTCTGCCACRTTAATTGTCATAACTATCCCCTATAGTTCCTTGGTAGGAGAAYTGTAACAATTAGCCCGTGACTTAACGCCAGCTGTCTTGGCTTAGGCAAGCAATGTGTTTTGGACTCCGAACACCTGCAAGCACACAGTGCATGGTGGATGCTTGGATGCTGAACCAAGCAGCTGCTGTGCTTCGGATGCATCCTCTGGGGGGGAGACTTGGGGAGAATATGAAAAATGGCTGTGTGTTCAAATGCCACAATTTCCACTTTTTAGGCTTTCTTATGAGCATTTCATTCCAGTACATGGCATCTCAGCTGATTAACGGACGGTCTTAGCCATTACCTGGAGACTGGACAGTCTATAGGATTCCATATGTTACATGGCTTTGTAGGTAGCTCTGAGTATYTAAGTATAGTGAGGGGAGAAAAAACAACCCCGCATTTATTTTGATTTATTTCCAATTATTCCCTTTCCAGAGCTCTTAAAGGACAGATCRGTTTGGTTTGCACACTTCTCAATCAAAGTAATCTGGGGCTGGCAGTTAGCACTTTGGCAGTTTTACCCCAGTGAGCTTAAAAACCAACAAGAATTACCGAGAACAGTGGTATCGAATTTACAGAAGGAGTCGTGAATGTGTTGCTTTTCCCCAGGAACTTCTAAGTGGGATTATTCAAGAAAGAGATTTAAATGTGGGTGGCATCAATTTGAAATGCAGATGGTGTATCTTATTAAACACCATTTTAGCTATTTGTAGTGCTCAGAACAGTATTTGCCCTGAATTTAAATAACGATATACAGTATTTGTTAAAAAACATGCTTGGGCATGTTTTGTTTAATTAGAGGCTTGAAATTTCCTAGCATATGGCTTGTCATTTGGTAAAAAGATATGCAATTATGAACTTCCTTGAAGTTTCACTATTTAAATGCAAAATTAACTTACTATGTTCATCAGTTAGTGGCAGGCCATTAAATATAGTATTTACTAAACAAAAGCTATATAGGAGCAGCCCAGCCATCTGTACCTCTCACACTGTATATCTTTTGGTTCATAGAAAGTGGACTGGACCCAATCTGCTCACACAGTCCATTACCAGAGTTTTCTACACACCCGTTCAAATGACATCAYGTCTGTTTATTATCTTTAAAGGCCTAGATGCTGCTTTAGAAGCATCAATTTCATTTTGATACTTCAAGGAAGCAAACGGGCCATCTGCTTATAAATACAGCACTTTCCAAAGTGCTGTGGGTTTTTCTTCTCATCAGATTTTGGATGGCCTTTTAAGGTTTTTGGAACTTTAGTTGCTAGTATCTATATTTTTTTTCACTAGGGAATAGAAATGAGAGACTGGAAGACTGGAGGATGATGCATATATATATATATATTTCCAGAACTGATCTGCTTCGTGCCTGCTCCTCCGCACAACAGGTGACTAATGCAGACTGTCTGACTCCCTTCTGCCACCYCAAGCCAATTCATCCATCCACCACCTTGATCATTCCCTAGACCCAGCAGAGCTGATGAAAAACTTGCCTCGGGCCAGCCAATCCTCATTTTTTTTTTTCCAAGCAATATTATGCACTCAGAATACAGTGTGGAAGATACTCATTTTTACACTTGGAAATGACTTAGAAAGAAAAGAAGGGGGARATGAAAGTTGCGTGAAGAAGTGTGAAAGGAATGACCCCCAGCCCAACACATTAGTTTGCTTCACAAGTCTCGTTTCATGGCTTATTCACACCCTGAACTGACTTCTTCAGAGGCAGATGGTAGGATTCCTCTCGCCTGCATTACAGAAGTCTCTGCATGAGCCACAGGTCCTAAGCYTAGTGTATATTTATAGCAGAGAAATAGGTTATTTTAGAATGTGATTACTTCACCCTCTTTATACATCATCTTCAAGATGAGTGAACAACAGCCCTGAAATGCCTATTTCAGGGACTGAGAGGAAAGTAGACGTCTATGCTGTGCATGCCTACTTATAGACCCCATGTGCAAAGTTCATTAAACATCACAACTGAAATCTTGGCCACTGACAACAATGACAAATGCCCGGGGATTTCAGGAGAGCCACGTTTTCCCTGTTCTCGGTCAGCACAAGCACGTTCTTGGTCACCACTGTTCTTTGGTCAGCATAAGCAGCATGCTGAGCACCGTCAGAGGGACAACCAAAGCCATGCTCCTTCCCAAGATGGAGAGAGAGGGAGAAATACAAGAAAATAGGTGAGAAGGAGGGACACCAACAGGAACAATTCAAATGCTTTTACACTCTGTGGTATAAAACCCATCCATCTTTCCTTGTAGATGGTATGTAACCTTCTTTAGCCACGTTGCCAATATCTCTGCTTATATTTTTTAAACTTTCTTGCACTCTGCAAGTTCACTACTCTGACCACACCATCCTGCCATCTCACTGACCTGCCTTGCTCCCTCTTAATGTGACTTTTTTCAAGTTTTCCTTTGTGATTTATGTAGATCTGACCCCTGGATTGACCTTAACATCTTTCTATTTGTTCTCCACTGTGTCCACCTGCTCCTTTTGCTACTGTGATGTTCTTATTCCCCCAAACTGTGCCCTTCTTCCCCACTGTTTGTCATTGAATTTGACTTCTTCTGTCAGTGCAATGTATCTTCCCTATTTCCCAGCTCTTTCCCAAGGAAGATGAAGAAAGTTTCATCTCTTCAGTCACAGAAACTTGAGCAACATCATGTAACACAACAAATGTTGTAAACATAGAACCATAACTTGCCTGCTCTTCCTTTCCCTTTTGCAATCTAGAAAATGTCTCCTCACTTGGGGTTCTTTCTCTCATAATTCAGGTTCAGAACTTTTTTATTTGCTCAGTAGCCACTTGCTTTTGTGAGTATGGAAGCAGTGGTCACATTCAAGGTCAAGGCCAAGGTGCCCAGCACTGTGTGCATGCACCCAGTAGAGGCAGTGATTGAACCTGTGAGACAACAGTCACTTCTAATACACATTTTAACATGGTTAATAAGAAGTCCATTTGTGAGATTCTCAGGGTAGAGAAATAACTTTTTTCACAGTTATTTATATATAATAGACTAGACTGTGAACTCTGATCCRAGCAGACAGGAAGGCAGGTGAAACTGCAAGGACTTTAGGGGATTTCTACAACTATGAATATATGCATATACAGCATCCAGGAGAGAGGGTCTTTGGACCACCGGGGTCTTTACATCTAGTGCTTATACAGACACTGTTTGAGGAAAAAAAATGAAAAAGAGAAGAGATGCTACCACCATCTTAGAAAAGTCACCATGTTAGAATAGCATGGTCTATATCCAGGGTAGACCCTGGATCATTCTACTAAAAACACTTTTAAAAAAGTGTCATAATCCTCCAAACAATTGCATCATGTTTCCTTTCCGATTATTATTAATTCTGGGTATTTATTTGTTTACTTAGTTAGTTATTTTCTAGATCTTTCCCTACCAAAAATGCAACCGAGATTATATGAGCATTTCCTGAGATCTTTCCAAAGCTCACATGACCACCCCCCAATTCACAAGGCAGCAGATAACCCCCAGGCACTTCTCTATGTCCTGATAATACCTTTCTGCATCACATGCGCCTAAAGACCTTGGCTCCTGTGCCAAAATCATGTCCTGACTTTTTATTTAAAAGCCCTGTCAAGCGTCATGGAAGAAATAAGCCATGTTTTGATCCCCATTAAACACATGTCACTGGATATAGATGTCATTGGGAGCAGTTTAGGTCAGGGATTATTTTCAAGAATCTGAACATTGTTATAAAGATGTGGTGATAATTCATTAACCCTTGGAGAACACTTACATTATGTATTAATAGGATRTTACTGTAACTTTTGGCCTTTGAATTGGTGCCTCATTTTGACTTACTTTGCTCTAGGGACCTCATTCTGCTTTCAAGCATGATAAGCTGAAGAAGTTTAGTTTTGTCCATTGATTATATGCTCCTTGCTGGACAAAGGGCCCTTTATCCAACAGAAGAAAAGAAAAAAAAACCCCTCATGTTATGCATCCCTTGTGGATTTAAATTGTTACTCCAGCAGCAAAACAGGTCCATCCATCCAAAATGAAACCAATGAGTCTTGACAGCAAACAAATTCTGTTGCAGAATGGTGGAGGGACGATATAATACAAACTTTTAAAATTACAAACACATTTTTAAAAATGGAAAATAAAACTCTCTATCCCCACCTTCCAAATCCAAATGGGATTCAGTGTGATGTCTTTTCGACCTTCTCAGTCATCTCAAAGTCTGTGCAGTGTTTATGTCATTCAAACCCTGAAAATRCAGTCACTATTAAAAAGAAATAGTTACTAATGATTCTTGATGAAGAGCTCTTTCCTCTGAGTTGATGTGATCCAATACTTAAGTGAGAAGTTGRGGTCACTGTGTTTATGGATGTCATTTTCTAAGAAGGAGACAAAAGACATCTTGACAACTTGTCATTAAAGATTTCATGGCAATATCTATAAGTGCTGGGATGCCTACTCTGTTGCCGTGGCAAAATTCACATTGGGATGATTATATTTTTCCTACTTCCACTCAGCCTRCATTTTCACTTCCATGTGTCATTCTTCTTGTCTTCTCATCTTTAATTGCTGTACAGTGCTGCTGTGCATTATTAAAGAGTTGTCACATCTCAGCCCAGTGGATATTGCATTTAAGTGCAGGATTTACTCCTTTGTTGKTTTTTTKGGGKTTTTTTTGTACATCTGGTTGACTTTTTTTCTGTGAAAATGTTTCCCATCAAGAACAGACTTTAGAAATTATTGTTTTTCATTCAAAGTTGTCAAATTTCTTTTTCCAAAAGTTTGGGCCTTTCTAGAAATGAAAGGAAATTAATGTTGATAAATTAATGTAAATTAATTATTAATTATTGTTAAATTAATATAGACATTGTTAAAAAATTAGATAATTGAATGCTATTATTAACCAAAAAAAAAGTTCTGTAACTGAATGTAGAAATTTATCACAACTATACTGTGGGTAGCTGTTCAGGAGTTCCTCTGTAAACTGAAGAAATCAATTTCAAACAATTCAAAATAAAATCTCAGAGCTCTGAATAACACAGCAAAAATCTTTATGTTGTTTCCATCAAGTTCTTTTTATGTATTACATTTTGAAATCTGCAAAGTCCTATTKTGCCATTCAGAAAGAAAAATTGCCTTTAATTCTCTGTCTCAGGAGACAGACACATGAAATGAAACCGAAGTGCAATTTGTTTTTTAGATTGCAAACTCAATGAGATGGAGATCACTGCCCCATGAAATTAGCCATATCACATGCGGGCTACAGATCCATTCCTAAAAAAAAAATGGTATTTAGACTCRGGCCCTGGGAGAATGTGGTGGCTGTTTGGATGGGTTAATGAAATGGGAATGTTTTAGAGAATTCAGTTTTGAAAAATGAAATAAAAAAATATATAAATTAATGACCTGCTTCAACCCAAGACACTGATGAGAGCTATTACTGTAAAATATMTGTTATTTTTATTATCACATCTAAAATAGCTCAGTGCTGTGCATTATATGTTTCTTCTACTGCTCAGGAGTAGCAAACCAGAAGTGGATGGGCACAGTCAGGAAAACCATCACAATGTGTATGTATTGTGTTAACTTGAGAATATGTCAATCCCCAAATGAAAATTAGAACTGTCAATACCCTCAGAGGAGAGCTTAGMCTATTTTAAGATGTGTGGAGAGATCCCTGAAGACATAGATTCCCTAGAAGAGTCAAAAGAGCTTTAGAGCCCTTGTCTGTTCCTATCTGTAGACATCCCCATGAAGTCAGCTGCTACAGGGTGTTAAAATAACGTGTGGCACCCTTGTCCACACATTGGCTGAATATCTCACTAAGCGGTTAAAGTGGCTCRAAGTGTTGAACGCAGGGGATGCCCTTGGTAATCACCATTGTAGAAACAACGCAGGACGTTTTGCAAAGCAGAGGAAAGTCGGTATAGACTCTGCATTTAGAGAGACTTTACTATGCCCTGTTTTTCCAAGAAAGGTTCCTTTTCTATTTGCTAAGGCCATAACCTCCCTGCCTGACCCCTAGACTACTGAGAGACTACAAATTGCTTCCCTAGGCACTAGGAAAGCATCCTGATTCCTGCTTTCTCTGTTTCAAACTGTGCAACCATATCTTCAATCTGGAATAAGTTTGCTCAGGCTGTTGGTGAGACATCAGGAGCTGGATGCTGTTGATACAGAAAAAGAGAGGTCTTCAATGACCATCAGTAGTCCATCTTATCTCTGTCGCAAAGGAAAGATGAAATTGCTGTGAAATGATCTGATTTAAAGAGCTGGAGTTCTGAGCAAAAGAGTCTAAAGAAAACCAGGAGTCAACAAGATGAAGTTACAGGAAAACAAATAGTCCTTCAAGACTGTGACCTTCAAGAGTCAAGGGCAGATTTTGCCAGAGAGAGCAATTTCAGAAGGAAGGGTTGTCCTTGAAGCACTCCCTCTACCCACACACAAGTTGTGTTTGGGACTAAGAGCTCTAAATGGCTTTTTAAACAGTAAACAGGACTCAATGGTTGCCTCAGGAACCAAAGGCAGGATTGAAGAGTGAGTCAACAACCAGAAGCTAGAAGGTTCCATGTTGATTTTTGAAGAACTGGCAGATTTTTGCACCAAAGTTCACACAAACTACATCTTGAATACTTTTGAACAGCAAACATGTGCAAGAGCTTCATGGTAATTTAGTTTAGAGGTGTGGTTAAATGTGTGGTTAAATGAAACAAGTTTTCTACTGGACAAGAGCAGTGTTATGGGTGGTTACAATATTATTATCCATTACATTTTATTTTCAGATGATTCTATGAGCAGGAAAGGATAGTTATGCAGACGTGTCATAGTAAGTAAGTCTTTGCCTTTGTGGAAGTCTGCCTTTTACCTGGGTGACCCTGGTTATCCCTGGCCGTGCAACTGCATGGGGCACGCTACTAGGGGCTGAGCACCTTTGTCAYATTGAAAAGACTGAGGGTTACGGCTGCCTCGGCACCTTTACAGGAGCAGTGCTTTAAGGAACACTTTATCCCACTTTAATTCAGGCTGAAYGCACACTCTAGCTCTATGCTAGAAGGAATCCTCCCTATTTCAGGTGGCTTTGCTTTCRAAGAAATATAAAACCAGTCTGCTGGCTAAATTTCATTTGGGGTAATTACGTTTGGCTCATATATATACTTTAATAGTTTCAAGAGGAAAAAAAAAAAAAGACTCTTTACCTACTCTTTTAAAGCTATTTTGTAGTGTTGGAAACAAAATAGGCCTTCCCACACGAGGGATGGCTGCATTTTAACAGGGGTGAAATTCCTCACGCACAGCGTGTATATTGTTCAGGGAGCTCCACACCATGTCTAGCCTACCAGAARGATGGAAAGCAATTAACATGCTTCTGAAACTTCACAACTCTCAGCTTGTAACATATCTGCCTTAATCCTATTCTAATGCGTCAGACTCCCTTTCTGACAGCTCTTCTGGGAGGTCTTAAGAAGGACCTATTCTTATCTTCTTATTTTCCCATTGTAAGCTTGCTGACTCCTTCCTTTTTCCTCTCCATCACCTGCTCTCTTCTAAAAAAATCCACTCTGCCACCAGGGCCGTCGTCTCCTGTTATCATCCACTCACACCCAGGCTGGTGGCAAGCTGCCTTCGCTCTGCATCCATCACAGACCAAGCAGCCAGGCCTTTGCAGGCAAGTTGAATCTCTTGCTCTTGACCTGATCACTCAGTTCTCCCTTCCAGTATAACATTGTCTATCCTTGTCTCTGTTCATGACAAAATACAGCTCCCAGATTTTTGTTGTCTATTCGTGAAATTAACTTTCTAGAACTTGGCTGTCRAAATGAGTTTCTATCTGACCATTCTTACATCTTTCTACAAGTTTATTTTTCCCCGCTCTGTACCTGATCCAGTATCCTTATGCTTAATTAAAGGCATCAAATCCATCAYAAGTTCCTCCTCCGTTATTTTTTCTTGCCTGCTTCATTTTTTAATTTCTTCAGTGATCTTTTCTATCATGCCATGCACTCCTGCCTGTATCATCACTTTATTTGTCATTCTCATGCCTGGAATGTCCTAATTCATTATATCCCGTAATTCTGTGACCCCAAATGTCACTCTTCCTGCACCAGGGAATCAGTTATATTATCTTTATGATTATTCACCAAACAAAACTTTYAGAGCAGCTAATGCATATGCATAAACTTATTGTTCACAAGGTCCAATTATTCGAACATTCATTCTCTGAATTCATTACCACAAGATGACATTTTTTTCAGTGCATGAAGAAAAGACCAAAAGATCTATATGGAGGATGGAAACATTCAGAAGTGCAGTGTAAAGGATTTTGAGACAAAATAATGACATTTAGAAGATAGGTTAATTCTGTTAAAGGGTATTATGGGACTCTCTTTTCCAGCTGCTTCCTGCAGAATGCTTCTGGGTGCTAAAGTATTGGGATTAGATGGTTATCTTATCTGCTTAAACGTAGGAATAATGCCATCACTTTTCCTTCATATTACTTCCCTTTTGCCTGTTGCTGACCTTGCCCATTCGGTCAGACACTGAAAAAGATTTATGCATATGTCTAATCTGGATATTGCCAGCAGTCCTATTGGTCTAAGTCATTGCAAAGGCTGGAATTTCTTTTGGAAGGTTTTATAAGTAATTCTGTTCACGAAATGTGGATTAATATTAGCTTAGGTGCCTAAAAAATTTTYTTCTTAAATCTCAGCCTTGGTGAATTAATCAACTTATTTCTGAATGTTGCAGCAGTTTTAATGGATCTGAAGATTCTGACCATAGACAGTTATTCAGACAGAAATKAAAAACTCCATGCAGAAAATAGCACAAACTAAATATCCTTATAGAATGAGAGAAGGAAATCAATGAAACATTGTATGAAAAAAGAAAAAAATTCTTAAGTGTTCCACAGGGCATATGTTTTGTTATGTCATGAAGTCATTTCCAAAATCAGTAGGTATTTAATATTTCATGCAGTAGAAGATATCTTTTCTCAGACCCACTCTTTTTACCAGCTACTAATATACACAGTACTTACTATTTTACTGTGTTCTTCTCTTGAACATCCCCATATCATTGATGTTTTCTCACAAAATATTTAAATATCTTTTATTTTTTACMTTTTTTCTTCCTCATGTTTACGTATTTATATAATAACATGATTTGATGAAACAGCAAGATGCAGGTAGCACTATGGTCAGCCCATGAAAAGGAATTCAAGACATCTGCCATAAATTGTAGCAATGGTTCAGGCTGCTGCCCTCCAAGAGATCTTTGTTAAGGTCAACTATGCATCATGTCATAACCAAGAAAYACCTAGAGAAAAGAGTTAAAGTTCCATAGACGATTCTTAAATCTTTGAAAAATTAAACCTCCAAATCCATAGCAAAAGGAAAATACGTTATTTTATTTTGTCTTTCTGTTTTTTGTGTTGTTGTTTGGTTTTTTTCCCTGCAGAAATCCTCTAACCTTTCATTCTGAATCCATCAAGATATGAACATATCAGGACTATCCTTGTTTTTCCATAAATATGCTTCCCTGTCTTGCTATATTTAGGTTTGGATGGGATGGAGAAAGTGAACTTGCATACTCTCCTATGCAGAAATCTCTTGGACAAACTGCCAAGAGGCTGGGAATTTGGAAATTAGCCAAATTAGCTACCAGATACCTGGTAGGTTGGAAATTTTGACTTTTGGCTCAAGACACTTGGAGCTCTGCTGAGCTCTGCTGTGGTTGTCCTATGAAAACCAGACAGATAAGATCCCAAGGCACTGGGATCTTCAGTCTTCCAGACTCATAGCACCTTGGAAGCCTACCAAGCATCCAAGAAGCCCAGAGTCTCCATTATTTGTAGCCATAGATTTCATGATTCTCCCTGATGTTCACTGAAAATAAATACATCCTCCCACTTAAGCTTCARCACTGCTATTTCTAAAGAAGCAGCATCTCATCTGAAAAGTTTTAGCTGTAGTTGTGTCTAGTCTCTTCAGAGCTCCAGGGATATATCCCAAACCACAGTCTTTACAAAGGGCATATAAGACAGAAAGGTATTTACCTTACTGTTGGCTGCTTCAGCTGTACCTATCCGCACTGGGAAACCTTCCTTTCCTTATAGATAATGTGGAAGATTCAGAGCTGAAGAGAAAYGCTCTCCTCCCAAAGAGCATTCCATTAAGGTCTCAGACCACCTTACTGGATTAAATGCAAAATTTGATATTGCTTTTGCAGGACTGGGATTCATATTTTACGAAATCTTACTTTGTCATGTGAAGCCATTAAAACCTGARGAAAGACATTCATCTTTGGCAAAGACATTCATCTTTTGGCAGGTAGTTAGTGAATGTTCAGATGAAGTAGAAATGGGCCTGCCTTTTGAGAGGACTCTAAGGAGAGTCCACCTGTGCAGGTGTGATGTAAAGAAGGAAAAAGAGRTGCTGAGTATCAAAGCTAGAGGTCTGAGAAGGTGCCACCAGCYAGTGCACTATCAGGGACTTCATATAACTCTTACTATTATACATGCTTAGAAATCCTTGCGTTTGAAGTCCTTAAATACCTGCATTGCATAACAGCACTGCTGGTTATTAAGCATGTCTTATAATTGGTTAGAAAGTCATTAATGATAACTTGCTTCAAAACCAAACAGGTGGTACTGTGAACCTCGAGGTAATAACAAATGCAAGAACAGGAGGAACAGTATTATTTAAACCTCCARTACATTGAATAGCTGTTTAAAATCCTAAGGAATTATTTTTTGCATCTAGTTCACTAATAAAGTAATCATAACACTTTTTTTTCTGCTTAAATACACAGCAAAAGAGTCCCCTAAATGCATTTTTTTTTCCTCAGTGATCATAGAATCATAAAATGTTTAAGGTTGGAAGGGAGCTTTAGAGCTCATCTAGTCCAGCCCTCCTGCACACACAGGGCCACTTAGACCATGCGGCACAGAGTGGCATCCAAGCTGGCTTTGAAGGAGATTCCACAACCTCTCTTGGCAACCTGTTCCAGGGCTCTGAACAATGAATGATTACAAAGCTAGCTTAATTTGGTAACAGAATTATCAAGTATTTCTCATCTGTGTCTTGAAAAAAAAAATCCCTTCAAGAACACTTTGTGTTCTCAAGAGCTTCACTGCAATAAATCAGCATAGCTGCATTGACTTTGGGAATGTGGCTATGAGTTCTACCAGTTGTGGGTCTGGTACCTTCATTCTTTGATGATAGATACCAGCACACTTGCACAGTGCAGTTTCCTGAAGTGCTTTTGATCAGTGTGGAAAAGACTCATAGCATTTTTTTAAATTATTATTATTTCTAATATTTTTAAGAGCTTGATCTTGTAAGGTATTAAAGTCCACCTTTCCTTCTGTCTTTGAAAGCCTCTCAAGTCCAGTGGGAAATTGGGCACTTGTCCTTTTGCCGAATGCGACCCTGAGCATTGGATGGAAGTTGCCTTGCATTTTGTGCAACCTGCTAATGCACTTGTGCATTCGTGCACAGCAATTGATCTTACAAGCTTCTCAGTGTTCACTGGGCTTGCCATTACACCATGAATATTTTATAGCAGCACCACTATAATAACAGTAATTACATTTGCCCTTTTACAGCACCTTTTTTGTAAGGATATCAAGGTGCTTTATGGATGTTAATTAAGCCTCACAGTCTTCCTGTGGAGTAAGAATTATTATTACCATTTTGCAGATGGGGAAGCTGAGGTATGGAAGATCTGGACTTGACCTTGCCCAAGATCATGTTGTAAATCCTTGCCGGGACTAGGGGCTGAGCTCAGGGATCCTGTTCAGGACTCACTGTGTATATTTAATTGATTTTCATTATGTTATGGGAAGAAGTCAGACATTTAAAGTTGAAAAAATGTACAAATCTGGATAAATTTTCCATTATTTGGATTATTGTGAGTTCTTGATAATGTGAAGAGTCACTGCGCCTCTCATATAATACACATCAGAAGACCTCTCAGTGAATTAGAGTGAGTACTATATATTATATACAGGTGCCTGATCTTATATACAGTGACACTAGCAGAAATTTTTCACTAAGTATGAGACCAGTCTTGTGGATACTGCTACCAAGATTATTAATGTCATCATGAGCCACCAATGAACTGTGAACAAAGTCCACAGCTGAAACGCGCTGTTCTCTCAGTCATTTTACTAATAGCTAAAATATGTCCCAAGGTATATTCTAATGCCAGTGCCTGCCATTTAGATGAATGAAAATGACTGGCTGCAATTGCTTCTTTGATAAACTTATTTATTATGACAGTGCTAGCCCTTGATTGCTTGGTGAAACAAAAAGAATAAGTAATAATAATGATTTCAGAGTTTGGCTTATATCTAAAATGAGCGTGCAAAATACCCATTCAGCCAGAGGAAATGGACAAACTTTCTGAGTGAAAAGGTGACTGCAGTGCTAATATGCMTTAATCAAATGAGATGCGTGTTCACAGTCACAGCAGGCCATGGCTCGCCTTCAGGAAGGCAAACACACAGGAGGAAATTCTTCATGCTTGTAAGCCCCCGAACTCTGGCACCCCACTCAGAGAGTCGCTCCAGTGTTGTTATTTTTATTATTAACATTATATTTTGACCACGCAGCACCCACACATCAAGATTTGGGAGCTGCTGTGATGCACGGTGCTTAGACGGAGGAAGAAGCCACCCTTGATTTAAGGGATTAATAGTCTAAGTAGAAAATTAATTTGTTATATTGGTTTTCAAAAGCGAATGAAGGAGGAATTTCCCCCAGTGGGAGGGAARGTGAGTCGTTGGTTCTCTTTGCTCACTGAGATGACAAACCAAATCAGAGATATTTGGACGTTGGGAACAAAYCCTGACTGAAGAGATGCTGCTTGGTGACGGCAGTGGTCAGGCTGAACAACCAAGGCRTGTGGAGCACCTCTCTCCTACGCTGCTCTGCTGGGGACACCAGAAGATGCTCAGATTTCTAAGTGATGGAAACCCACATCAGCAAGTCTACACGCACAACAGGAGCTGAAGTGGTTTCAGCACTGAGAGAACATGAAGTGCTTTGGTGTTTGAGCWGGTAATCCCAGTTCCAGACTTACTGGGAACAAAACCAAGATGAATGGAATTGTATGTGTTCCAGCTTATCCAACATGGGAACTGGGGAGAGTGGTCCCATGACTCTAAGCTGGTTCTTGATAGCTGAATAGACTAAAATATGTATTGAAATAAAAGGTAAAATAAGCTAAGCTTTTTAGAGTAGACAAAATTCTGACTTCACAAAAGAAACCGAGAAGTTATCGTTGACTTCAGCATATCAAGGATGTCCTTCAGGAAGTTGAGCGATACCTTCACAAGTTGGGAAGACACTGTAATTACTCTAGATGATGTGAAATCCCTGAAGTAAGAAATTTGAACCAGTTTAATCRATATCGAGATTGATCAGTATCAAGATTTTGCCTACTAAGAACTCTGTGCTGAAATAATACCACTTATGATTTGTTCTGCTTAACTTTCAAGTTTTGCTSTCCAATATCACCTTGTATTTTAGAAAAATGGGATCACAGAGCACTGCTAGTGATCACAGATATTGGGATATTACTGCAAAAAGATAGTTTGCTCCTTTTCCTCAGAGGAGCTTGAACAGGGATGAATGAGAGGTATTTTCTCTCCCTAGCAGGGCTATATGAGTAGCTTTCCCTTTCTTCTTGGTAAAAGGATCATTCACGGCAAAAACACTTGAAGGAAACTACTCTGTATGTCTTTAAACATAACTTCTCATCTGGAATAAAGCGTGGGGCGTAATAACTTCATATTGAGTAATATTCCACAGATTGCCAGCAGCAACTCTGCGAACTGTTCTTTGTGAACAGTACTTTATTTTGTGTTCAAGAACTCTCTGATTTGCAAACATGTTCGTATAGCCTGACAGTTTCACTGTTGCCTTTTACTTATTCATTTCAKCTCTTCCGCCTTACTGCTGCCTCTCAGCTTTGATGCATTGAGACTCGTTAGTTAGTAAAGCACATTTAATCTATCCTGCAAGAGTTTAKATTTCTGAACCGAAGCAAAAACTCATACCAATTAATTATTTACTGAGCTGGAGACTTCTAAAATATCTCAAGGAACTTTGCAGATTTATTAATTTTAGTTGATCTTATTTGGAGTTTTGTTAATGARATTCACCTGCTATTTCAGGAGGTGAATAGCTATTTTATTTTTATATGCATCACAGTCTGTTTAAATGTCATTTCATTAAAAGCTGTTTATGAACAAAACACTGCAAAGTAAAYATATATTGCCCAAAGGGTTTTTTTCCCTTTGGTTGTGGTTAGGCTGTTCCTTGAAGCCAAAGATTTGATGGATTTTTGATTTGTCTGCATTATAGGGTTTCATTCCATGCATGTAGCAAGTGAAAAGCATGAGTTGGAGTGGACATTGTACTTTGAAAACCTCACAGCACATGATTTATTCAAATTATATTTACATAGGRACTATTTCACCCACCAGTGAAATGCAGCTGCCGCTGGCTAAGCAGACGTCAGTATTTAAAAAAACAGCATTACTAAGTGAAAAGCATTTTTTCTAATATAAAAGTTGAGGAGGAATGTAGACTTGCAGAATGTAATTACTCATTTGGAACTTAGCCCAGAACCCAAAGCTATCATTCCCTCTTTAGCAAAAGTAACTAGGAATCTGAAATGGTCAAAGATAATGGAAGTCTTAATTCTACAGTTTTTCAGGAAAATAAAAAAGAGTATTAGCCGTATCTGCTTCCTGGATATTTAGACGTAATTGCATTTACCATTTGCACAGCATGTTCATCAGAGGACCTCCAAGTGCTCTCTAAAAGAAAAGACATTTTTGGTTTTCCAAGGAGCCCTGCTTACTACTTTTGTTTCTTTGCCTTTCAGAARTGCCTTGTTCAGAAATATTTTTGGAAACATGAAATATGTTGTTGCGAGGCAAATAATTGACTCTATTCTGGCCTCTGAACTCCCGCAGAACTCTTGGTGTTTCTGACAGGGAAGTTTTCTGCAGGGATCATTGGCAGATGTAGCCACAAGGATGTGGTCACACAGTAACGACTGTGGCAGCTGGACTTGGTTTGAAGGATGGTTTTGCCTTCCAGCCTATTGATTCGAGCTTTTGTAGCAGCATATTTAGCACTGGTGTCACAGTCATGGATGGGTTTGTGATAAAGCTTCCATGGTATTTTAAAAAGAAGGAAAAAGAAAGAGTCCAGTGTGAACACATCCATTTTCTGCATGATGTGAAACATCTGTGCAATCACCTTTACCCACAGAAAAATGTAACCTATCAGTCAGTGAATACGTTTCAGCAATGGAGATGATGTGTGTTTCCTCCTCTATCCTTGACATTTTCATCATTTTCCCCCAAGAACTGTTTGCTTTTCCTTCCCCGTTTTTTAGCTATTGCTAGAATGTCATCTGAAGATCTGTCTTAGCTAGTCTTGGGAAAATATCTATCCCATAATGAGAAGCGAAGGGAAATACTATCCAAACGTTACGAAAATCAATATTTTATGTACTACAGCAATTTCAGAAAACCCATTGGGAAGACACTGAGAGAAGCATTTAAGAGAAAAAAAAAAAAAGTGGAAGATTGGAAAAAAAAGGACAAATAAACCAAAAGCTTTTTTTTTTTTTTTTTTTTTTTTTTTAATTCGGACTCCACATAGCCTTAAAATGCTGTGTCAGTCTTATCTTACAAGATGAGGGAGAGTTTATTACTGGAATTTTCTAAAATGCTTTTTTTTTAAAAATAAGAGTTCCATATACTTTATGGTGTTCCAGATTATTTGTATGAAACTATAAAATACGTATTCCAACTGATTGCTTGAGCATTGGAGATTTCAAAGCAAATCTCAGGGTTCAGTAAATGTGCCTTTCCCTCTCTGTTTTGTGGCACATGGGTTTCCTGAAGACTGATATTTCACCCATATTGAGTAATGTGCAAAGTTATTATTGAGTTTGAGGGCTTAAATTAAATTTCAAGTTCATATAAACTTCTGTGATTAGCACATTTTTTATTTGTGTGCAGTGTATAAATTCTCCCAACCTTTATTTTATAGTATGGGTTTGCTATCCTCAAACTTYACTTTATAGCAGCAAAATCCTTCAAAATTTCTACAGTACTTCTACAGTGTTTGCAAGGAACTGCTCATTCAGCCAGTCATTAAAATTCAAGTCTTCGCTATGTTAATATCTAAGTAAGGAAACAATACAGGTGTAGTAGTTCAAGAWAAACACAGAATCCTGAAAGATACATTGAGAACAAAAAAAAAAGAAAAATAATGCAAGACATTCCTGACTTCCAGAACTATTCTTCAGTCCATAAGTCTCCTCTAAACAATTAAGAAGTTCAGTATAAATATTGTCGCTGATGGGTGTAACAGCGATGGGAAGTCCATTTAATCCTAAATGCTTCCTTGAGTCTTAATCACCTTGTTTTACAGGATTCAAGATCTTTAAAGTAAGATCAGAGATGTTAAAGCAAATGTCCTGTTGGTTGTTAAAATAATATATTCTCTTACTTCTGCTAGGGGTGCTAGACTTCCCCTTTAAATATTTCAAATGCTTTAACTTCTGATTTAAAAAAAAAAAAAAAAAAAAATAAAAAAAAAAAAAAAAAAAAAAAAAAAAAAAAAAAAAGCAAAAAACCACCCTCAGATAAAAGGCTTCTCATTTGGTTGTGCCCCAGAGAAGGAAAATCACGGGTTTCCTGCTTTGCACTGTGGGCTCCCTGCTCCTTGGAGTCGGGGCAGAGCTAGGAGCAGGTCGGCGTGTGCTGTAGCTGGGAGCAGCAGGCGGGGAGGATGATAGGTGAGTCTGAGAAACTTCGCGTAATTGTGGTCCAGGCTTGAAAAAATTCTATCAGGAGRCAGTGCCAGACACAAGCTATTTTTCAGCAACCTGTGGGCTTCCATAATAATGAGAAAAAGCCYGTTTTCTTTTTTCCTTTCCTCTGTGAATGTGTGTGTGAGAGTGCCCACATTGCAGAGCTTGGGAGGAACTATTCATTTTCTTACAAAGTGGTATTTGAAATCTCCTTTCCTTTTTAACAAACTCATCCATCTTCACAGCACCTTTGCTTCTAGGCAATTTCTACAAATCAGGCTGAACTTTCGATCTGTGTTGTTTTTAATGATCTTTCTTGCCAATATTTATAATGCGTCTTGAAAGCTGAGGCAGGCAATGAGTTAGATATTTAGTATTAATTAATGTCTCTCCCTAGAACATGTGCATGCCTAGGAAATTAGAAGCTATGTTTTAATTTTACTACAGAGGTTGGAGGACTTGACATGAACTAATATATCTAAGAGATGTTCCTCCTTACCTTTCTTTGCAGACAGAATTAGTTTCTTCATGCCCTTCCTGCCTCTCCTCTTTCATTGTCACAACATCACTTCAGGATTTCACCTCCATCTCTCGTTGTCTCTTAATCTGGCTATATTGATCCTCCTTCCWGCACACTTGTTAGCACTTTTTATAATGGTTGTCAGTGAGGATAAAATTGAACCGGGTGGTGTAGATTGTATATAAAAGATAAGAGAAAGCTCAGGAGGAAAACATCCCAAATACATAAGGAAGAGAACACAAAGGTGAACGTCATATCTAAAGACCATGGATTATTTCTACAGCAGTAAATAAAAGAAAACTATAGCTGGATCCCTGGCCTGACCTCATCTAGCTTTATCTGGAGCACCGTGCTGCAAAATATGCCCTGGGAMACTCCATGGCATGGAATTGGCCCTGATAGCTTGTGAAGAATGGTTTGGGCACCCTGATTTAGAGACTTTTCCAGAAAGCAGCTCTTATATGGCCATCCTATTCAAAAAGCATGAAACTTTAAGTCTGTGAATGGGAGCAGGATCGTTTAATGGGGTACCTGTGGCCATAGGGTATGTATGGCAGGAACAAGAAAGACAGTATAGCTCTTTTCAGGCCCAAGTTACTGCTCTTTTATTATGTATGACTTGTTTTCTTCCAACTCCCAAAGCCAAGCTATGGGCTAGATTTTCACAGAGCTCAATGCTATTCATAGAACAAGAAAATTTATGCTATCAATAGAACATACTGATACGAACAGACCAATAGATAATACAAAAATAACTCAGTGAGACTGGTCTGGTCACTGTGTTAAGTAAATGATATAAGTACAGCAGAGCCACAGGTGACCAGAAAATCTGCTTTTCCCTTCACCTTTCTGTAACATAAATGAAAGTACCATGGGTTGGAGGAAAGGTGCAGTAGCTTAGAGCCTAAAGAAATACCTTCTTCTTTCTGTACCTGTGAACATTTTCTTGTTGCTAGGAGGGCCTGTTTAGGTCTTAATCCTGTGCCAAACAAGCTCTGCAATGATTAGATCTAKCACCAGAGGTTTCTCTATACCCAGAGCTTGCTAACTCAGCTCGAATCTCTCATTGCTCTCATGCAATGATGCCCCAGGTGATTGAATGTCCAATGAATAGTGGTTATGCATGCATCTTCCCTGCCTCCTATGTTCATTTTCAGCTTTCCTTTTGCCACACAGCTTGCATCTAGTGCACTTAGTAGAAATTAAATACGGGAGTTAACTTCTCGATGTCTATTTCCTCCCCAGCCAGCATGGTCTGTTAGAGCCTTAGCTGGAACTGTTGGATCCAGCTGTTGGATCCTTGCATTCCCTCCATGTGACTTCTCCAGGAGAGCAACTGTATGTAAAATGGTATGTAAAGTATAATTAGCTTTAACTAAATCCCAAATTTGGATTGACTTCYTTCTGTGTTTATCATTTAACAGGAGCTGATTGTTTCCATGTAATCCTAAGTCTCTTCCTTAGGCCACAAATACCCTCTTTACACTACTCCATCTCTCCAGCTGCCCTATTCCTTCTTTAATTCCTTCCTTATCATCTCGAGATAAAGTTAGTGCTGTTCTTAAACTCTGCTTTCCCCTGTGTGGACGAGTGTGGGGTTTATAAACCAAATCATAGCTGTTATTGAGGATAATATGGTGTCACCACTGAAATGAATAAAAAGGAAACCATAATGGCATGTTTTCAAAGCCTATCTACCTCTGTCTTTGGAAAGCCTTTCACATGGGCATAGCTGACACCTGAGTGAATGCAATGGGTTTTAAACGTAATAACAAACCACAATAAAATAAACCAGATTTCACAGAGTTATCCATTTCCTAAGCTCAATATCAATTTCCTAAGCTCAATATTAACACACCCACACTATAATGATGACATGCCAGCAAACTGATTTGCTGATTTCTGTCTCCCTTTACAATATATTATAAAGTACTATATAGGAGCTAAGGCAGATACTTCCCTATCTTTGAGAGCTTCCAAATTGCATCTTAATTAGAATACTATGGGACGCAAAGGGAACACACAGACATAAGATAAAAACCAGTGGGTTATATTCTTGCACAATGATTTCCCATCACACTGAACAGAATTATACCAGGGGATGTATGTCTCTCAGCAAGATATATTTTATGGCACTATAAATACATCTAGTAAATGCCTGAGTTTTGTTTTGTTGGACAGGGAGCAGTGAAGGTTAATGAAAATAAGGGAATAAGGGTCTTTGAGGTGTACAGGGATCCCTGGCCTAGAGTGACAAAGAGATAGGCAGATGCCTGGGGAAAAAAAGGCAGCAAATCCACATGATGGAAGCCCAGCTAATGCAAAGACAAGCTGAGGGAAGAGGTCTCTGTTTCTGCTGGCGGAAGGACTGAAGTCACCTCCACAGAGCTGCAAATTCAGAATCACTCTGAGATTCACTCTCTGAGTTAGCAGCTCTTGATGTTTGCTTAACTCCTGCTCTGTTTATCTTTCTCTAGGCTTGGGTATCGATGCAGAACCTATTACACAAGAAAGTACACAGACTAGAGAGGAGGATGATCAGCTCTGTGATAAAAGCATATTTATGTCACAGCATTCTGAAAAGACGATGTTGCTTTTATCAAAGCAGCAACAGCCAAAGTATCGGCCTCTTGGAATCAGAAGCAAAACATCTGGTTATTTCAAACTGGCCCTGAGCATTTACCAGAGATAAGAAACATTTCTGGGGTCATCCAGATGCTTTTTACAGACATGGCTATGTTTAGGTGCGTGAAAATTCCAGTACTACTAAAGCAGGAAGATTCACTTCTGCAGATCTGCAATGCAGGAAGAGTATAGACCTGTCTTAGTTCAGAGTTCCTGGACCCAAAACAAATAGAACTATGGCACCCAGTCACGAGCGCAAGAAATGATTGACCAAGGTGAAAGAACTGACCTAGAAAAAAAGGTGAACCTAGAATGGTATTAGRTATCCTGGTTTAGGGTTTCTTTGGTGCTGGAGACATGATGCTGGGGTCCTGCTTAGGACCATGTGCTGCCTTGTACACCTCATGTCTATAATATCGTTTGTGACTTGGATCAAGATGAAGACCTTCTGTATAGTCCTCAGTAGGCAGGGATGGTGTCTGGAGTCTATATACCTTGGCATATAAAATGTATCTGTGAACAGTATGGGGTACCAACATTCTGTGCCTTAAGCTCATCAGCCAAGATTCAATACTATAAAATCTTAAAGAAATGGATAATTCTTTCAGAAAGTTATGTCATATAAGGTCATCCTGAGCAGCAGAGCATGATGGTTTAATTCGCAGCTTCATAATAATAGCTAGAATGTTCTCAGCCAACCCGAATCATGTAGTAAAACCACCACAAAAGCAGTTCAAGCCAGTATGTTTTATTTTGCAGCAAAGATGGTCTAAGAGATGGACTGGTGATTGTCAGGGATCAGCCAGTGACTGCTGACTCAGTGATTCCAGTCATGTGCCCAGGTCTGAGTTATTCAGGAATTAGCAGATGGGTAGAGAACACAAAGAAAGCCAGAGATTTTATTTTTTTAACTGAATTTTACTGAACTGAAAATGGAAGTATGAAATGAGGTTATACTGAATAGGTAACAGAATGTGTAAATGGGAAAGTTTTGCCTTTGATATAAGGATAATTGCAAACCAGCTAGGTTTTACAGTACCATATTAGTAGTGATTGGGCTTATTACTGTTCTAGACCAGGCAAAAAGGAAGGCTCACTTCATGTTGTGACACAGATTTTGTTACAAGGAAAAAGATAAAATACATAGAGAAAATGCCTAACACATAATTAGTTAACACAAGAAAATCATCCTTCTTTGTTCAAATTATCATGTTGTGTTAAGACCCACATGTGTCTGCCTCCTGGGCATTGTTCTTTTAGTGCTATTAATTGTTGCTGATGGTATTAATTGCCATTTGTATGTCAGATATCATAAGAGCTCTAATGCAAATAAAGGCTCTTTCTGATCTTCATTTTTGAAAATACGGTTGTGGGAAACAGAGGAGAAGAGGCTCAGAGATATGTAAGCTCTATAAGAGAAAAAGTCTCAAAAACTTCCCCAAAGAGATTTTTAGTATTGATGTTCAAACTTTGTAATAATAATGGACTTTAGTTTAATACTTTATAGAGGGATTTTTTAATAATTGAGTCAGAATTCAGCCTTAAGTCTTCATTAAAATAGTGAGCTCCCATTCCTAGTTCTCCCGGTGGAGCTGCAGACACTGCAGTTTCTATCTCAGGGGTAATAAAGCATCAGATTTGCTCATGGACAGCACTCATTTCACACGTCTCAGAATAGCAGCGTGTGCTGCTGTGTGAATGATGCTGCTCTGCCCTATAGAGAAGTTAGGTCATGTGCAAGAGTTCCCACATCTCGTCCCAGATGTGGCTGCATTTGGTGACATATGCTGGTGCTTATAATCCAGTGCTCATGCCTAGCCCATGGCACAAAGTCTGTTACATGGCTGCAGTCTGTCTCTGTGATATATGTTGTTATAGGTAGGGAGCCTATAAACATGAAAGCCGGAAAGGCCCAAGTGAAATCTTTTTCGGTTATCTTTTTTATAACCTGGACCAGAAACAGCATCATGATTTATCGTGGGTCCAGTAGACACAGAGACTGCCAAGGAGCTGCCTGAGAAGCCCTAATTGCAGCTACTCTATCTTGGCCCGCACAGGGCATGAGGAAGAGTTGCACAAACACACAGAGAAAATTGCGTAGTTTGTTACTGAACTAGCAACTTGAACTGTCATTTGTAGGCACACAGAATAAGTGCTGAATGGGACCTTATAAAATACAGCAGATCCATTTCACTATACAAAGGGAAGAGCCAGATTCTACTCTTCTCACGCATCTTTTATTTGGGCTTACTGGTGTGAGAATTTGCCCAAGTGCATAGACATATAGATAAGAGCAGAGTACCAGACAGAGTCTGCAAATGTAAAACTTAGAGTTATCAAAACTGAAATCTATTCGCCACCTTCACCTGCTTCTGTAGAGGGCTTTGAGTGTTCTAGTTAAATAAATAGATAAATAAAAGTGTTAGCTATTTCATTTCAAAATGTGGATTTCATTTCAGTTATGCTACTATATTAGGATGCTTATTGCTGAATTTGGAGCAGTGATCAGTGATTTTAGAGTSCTGATCTGAATAGCTCAATTGGCTAAAGAATAGGAAAACGAGCACCCACCTCTCAAAAATATGTACTRKAGGGCTTGAAGACTACAGGGAGATGAAGGTCATCTCTTTCTGTAACAGTATCAGTCCTTAAGACTTTAGATGAAACTCTCACAATGGACAGAGAGTGGATAGGGAAACAAYACTGAAAGCTGAGGCAGTTTATACTCAGATCACATAGAGACAGATAATAGAAAACTCGATTTGATGGTACAGATGCTTATCCAACAGGCAATACCACCTGGAAATTAAAAACCTACTCTCTGTTTGTTAGCTTACTGATCCAGCAAGTGTTTTCTGCAGAAGGCCAGGACATGAAAAATAATCCTAATAAATACTAAACAGATGTACTTCAAGAGTTTCTAAGTGACTCGACAAGCCATGATAAACCTGGTAGAGAGAGAAAGAAGGGAAAGAGAAAAAAAAATAAAGGGAGAAAAAGGGAGGAAGCAAGAAAGAGAAAGAAAAAAGCTTGAAGCAAGATATGGGAGATGGAAGATAAACTCAGAAGTAGAATGTTAAACKCATTTAGTAGCTARCAAATCCAAAGATAACCAATCCAGCTCTGTTATTAACGTGAGCTATGCTTCAAGCAAAATTTCCTTGTCGTATTACTGACCTTTAAAATTACATCCTACTCCCAAATATTGCTCCATGCTGCTTTCTTTTATTGTACTTGGCTTTCTTGCAGCAATTGTTTATTAGGCTGCTCTTCCATGTTTACCTTAAACCTTTGAGAAACAATTGCATAAAGAATGGGCAAAATCCAAAATAACAGCCACAGCAGAAAGGAGAAGAGACTAACAAAGCTCGGAGCAAGGGGGAAAAAAAATGGGAAGAGGACTAAAGCTGAAAGAAAGAAAGGTAAAAAATATTATTATAACTGATTTTGTTAAAGCAAACTGGGTTTTGGCAGTATTGCAGCATAAGATACAGGAAAATCCAAAACTGACCACCCTTGATCAGGCCACATGTCAGGCACATAGTTATAGAGTAAAGTAATACTGCAAGCTGCTGATTCTCCAAGACCAGAAAGGATCTTTTGCTAGATTAAGAACCTAGAGTTAGCCTAAACCACAATTTCACCAGAGAAGCCTGCCTAAATGCTGTCTTATGAATTAGAAAATGGATGGTACAAGGAATCATCCTATTACAGCCAGGTAGAGTTTTCATGTAATTTTAGACAGCACTAACACATTGGGTATGGCTCTGTCTTTCCTGCCTTCCGAGTTCTGYCTTAAATATTGGTGTAAATGAAAATGGAATATAATCTTCTTCTACGTAAGACTTTCTTAAAGATTTGTACTTCTGGAAATGTTCTTGGGCCCTAGCCATCCAGATAAAAGCTTCATTGTTCTTATTCCTGTTAACATGAGTCTATAGGATTCTTGTGATTTTCAACTAGGGAATGAAAATAGTTCTCTCTATATAGACAGTTCAAGCAAAACCATGGGGATTAGAATGCTATGGTGCTTTCAAGGACCCTATGCACAGTCTCATGTGATAGAAAAGTACTATAAAATAAAATAAAAATAAATAAATATAATAAATCAAAATCAAGCAAAATTGAAAGTTGCTAAAAGTGCAAGCCTGCCCTTGAATCTTCCTTGSCTTAATATTGGAACTAGTTGATTTGTCAAGTCCAATTACACTGTCACCTTACCAGGAATGACACATCATTTTCAAGGGGCTTACGTCAGCCAGCGGAGGAGCACTGGGCACTCAGCAGAGGAATCTTCTTTTTTTGTTGTTGATTAAATGAATTTTAGTATTATGAAAGATGTCAGATTGACAGCCCAGACTGAGCAAAGTCCTTTGTTTGCTAAGAGAACTAGAGAGAAGACAGATTCTGCATACGCTGCAACCACCGTATCTCTGATTGGAAAACCACTTTATAGTCCCATGGGGTTTCTTTTGAGGTAGTTAYTTTGGATGATATTTGGGATTGCAAATAATGTGAAAGAGATGTGATTTGTGTTCTGGTTCTCAGAGAGAARGGAGACATCAAGAGATTCAGTTCCTGTTAAAGATGATCTAGTCAACGCCTGATGAGCTCCATATCAATAGAGAGATCACCAAACCCAGGCAAAAATTCTAGCAATAAAACCTGATTAGATAATTGTCTTCAAGCTCAAAGACATGCACCTAAGTCCCACATATTTTCTATTGAGTATTATAAGCTTCTCATCACTTACTATGCTTGCTTTTCTCCCTCCTGTGTACAAGAAAACTGACTACAAGGTATCTAAGAGTTGGATGCTACMTGGTTGAATGCAAGAGCGCTTTACAGAGCAATCCTTTGATTTGTTGAACCTATTTACATAACCAATCTTCTCAGTCTATAAAGCAGGATGAAATACCACATCCCTGTCTCACAAAAGCGTTATAGAGATAAATGAATTATAAAGATGTGTGCTACTTGAAGACCAAGCAGKTATAAGCATTATTAGCAAATTAGTATGTAGGAGTTTCACTGAGACCCCTGAGCTCATTTTCATGTAGGCCAAACAGTTATTTGTCAACAGCTAATGATTTTTTACCTTCATCATCATAGACTAAATTCTAAGTAGGGGTGTTGAGCTCATTTGCCAGCCTGTCAGAGCCAGATCCATTCTCATAACTCCTGAGTTATTCCAKCCCTGGAATTCTATTTTCCTAATGGATTTATTCAGAAGCACAAATTCAAATTGCACAATTGAAATAATTGCGTTTCCTAATTTCTGGTTGATAGACTTTGGAGTGTAACATTTTCTATTCACAGGTATACTATTTAAGGCGACAAGGTACTGCTTACACTGCTCTGCTCAGCCCTGTTCATGAAAAATCTAGCTTTAAAAGAGGAAATATTTAGGTTTTTGATAATTTGTAATCATTGTTGCTCATGAATCAGCAGAAAGGACCCTGAATTTAACAGGAACTTTTGCATAGGCTTTGGCTGCCTTTTTGTTGGATCCATAGCAATGTGAGATAACACCCTGTACTATTACTTTTTCATCTAACAATCCCACACAGAGATGGTTTCACAAATTGCATTGCTTTGCAAGGATAAAATTAGCTGCTTGATGAATGTAGTCTCCACACTAAATTATTCTGCGCAAAATGCAAAACTTTCCTTCACAATGACAAATATCATAAACACCATCCCCATCTATTTTCAAATAACTGTGTGCGATGCCTGAAGTATACAAATAATTTTTATTTGAATAGACCATAATGATTAATGTGTGTGTGTGTGTGTATGTCTGTGTGTTATTATAGAAATTTAAATCATATTGCTCTGATATCTTCATATATGCATGTGTGTTCTAGGATTCAAAGAAGAATTACATTTTTCCAGGGTTTCATTAATCACAGCAGACCTTCAGTTAAATTTAATTTTATGTGCCAGACTGAAGAAATTCATTTTGTGGATATTATCATTAGACAAAATGGTTAGTGGTTTAATACCACTGTGTAGAGGAAACCCACAGAGCAAAACATGCCGCTAGTAATAGCTCTTGCTYTCTTGTTTTGAAGCAGGAATTGCTCATCAGCCGATTTTTTCTGCTTTAAGCATTTTTTCTCTTTGTTATCTATGCAAGGGAGTTATGAACTCGGGGAGAGTGTATCTGAATAATCCTTTACCTAGYGCAGTGGTAGACAGCCGTTCACGTGTTGCTGACAGTGGATTGGTMGTATAGACTTTACAATACAATTTAGACCTAAAGTTCTACATGGGTCTCGAACAGCCCAGGAGCACAGCAGCTGCTTTGGTTGCAATCCAAGCAAGCAAGCAAGAAGGGAGCCTCGTTGCAGCAGGAATCTTCTCCAGAGAAACTCTTCTTTTTGCACAAACAGGCCAACTCTCATGCATGCTAAACTCATGTTTACTATTCTGGCTCTGTCAAAGGGCTTTAAATGTCGTACAGATAAGGATAACACTCTTCAGGCCAGAGTCAAAACTCTATATGAGTAAGGGCAAATGTTWCTTTTAGCTGCAGTTAGGAGACATATTGGGAAGTATATTGGRATTGCTGGTTGTGTTTCCCAGCAGTGTGGAAATTTTCTACAGAAAAGCTGTGTTTTAGATGGACAAGTCTTTTGCTTTTTCTGTCTCTGGTCCCTCTCATACCCTCCTTTTTCATCACTCAGCCTCTGCTCACATCTTGGGTAAAGGCATAGCCATTGAGTAAGTCTCTGGAGCTATTGTATCTCCATCCRTTGGTTCAGAAAGGCTGCAAAATGAGGGTCAGCAGTGACCATTGGACGGTGTGTTGCTCTCTCTTGTTTTTGTAGTAGAACTCATGCCAAAATATTTTCATATTTCTGAGCTTGGACCTGACACCTGAAATTGTTTCAGGAATATAGATTTTTCTTTGGATCACAAGGCAGCTCAGTTTCAAAAACTCATTTAAACCTGTAAAGAAATCTCACCTTGATCATTTTGGGCCACTTATAAATTGAAGAACAGGTTGAATAAGAAAGATTAATAAACCTTTCTTTCTTACTCAGTTGTTTCTCCACTTAGAGACTAGAGGTATGCTTGAGTATCTTTACAAGAGACAAAAGCTTAAATCCCTCCTAGCAGAGAAGCTGTAGGTGGATGAATGCTTTAGCAAATAATTTTGGGTCCAGTGGGTTGGTTTAGAGAGTTCTTTCTTTTTTTTTTTTCCCTCCAAAATTTTGATCTCACATCCATGCTAAAAACATATTAGCTCCTTGCTTCTCAAGCAGAAACAATTCCCAGGTCCGGACTCACTACACACTTGTAGGTGTTTCGTGTAAAAGTCTGAAGGCCTCGGGCAATGCAGGAAGAAAAGTGCTGACAAGTAATTTGGAGATTCATAGCGGAATTAAATATGAAATAAATACTGGCAACTATGATATTTAACTCCAGCAAAACTGAGATACTTATGAGCAGAAGCAGAGCGTTTGATACTGGGAAAAAAATTCCAATGGCTTCCAATTTCCTGTATGTATTTGATGTATTTGATTCTAGTCCCACAAATCATATAACGACAAGTTTAATTAATATCCCTGTTTTGTCCTACACATTTCTGTATTAAACTCTATTTGATTTTGTGAAAGGCCCCCCAGGCACACAGAAAGTGATAACTGGCTGACAAATTGGTTGTTATTTCTCCACCTCACCTTAACTTTCCATTAGAAGAACTTACATGTCAAGTTTCAAACTTTGACTATTACTTAAAAAAAAAGAGAAAAGTGAGGGGCAGGTAAATTTTTTCTTTGGCATAGGAATATAACAAACGGGAAARGAGGGAGAAGGGCCTCAAATATCACCACTGGCAGCAAACAAAGATGGAAATTAAAGGAAATGTCCTACAGAAAGTAAGAGAAGTTTAAAGACAGCAGCAGCCAATATAAACAACTTTGTCGAGAGCATGCAATACTCATTAATGTGCTTTGGGACTCTGGTCCTCSTCTGTTGTAGGTTCACAAAAGGGTTTTGAAAATGTATTATGGCTTCTAGCAAATAGACGTAATTCCTTATCTAAAGTCACTGAAGTCAAAACACAAAACAAAACAAAAAGAAAAAAAAAAAGAAAATATTCTAATGGAGTCTGATGGACTTTGGCTCGATTCCTCTGGCATTTAGCTGGTATAACTGAAACTTGTCCCCATCGAGCCATCCAGAGCTTTTTAAACTGAACTTTCACTCTCTTTGTGGGGTAAAATAGGCAATGGTTGAATAAAAAAATAAGTCCAGAAATCCTGTTTCCTAGTTAGTAACAATATATAAGACTGGAAATTTGTTAAACACTCATGAAGACTTTGAGACAACATTGCAAATTAGCAGGGGATATGTATATGTGGGAGCCAAGATACTATTGCATATGCTATGCCTGTTTTATGTATTAAAACAAAACAAAACCTGTGCTGAAAAATATCAGGATTTCAGAGCTTGGGACCTTTTTTGCCTTCAGAACTGGCCTGGCAGAGCAGTATCCGAGGCCCTGAATCRGCCACCCAGGCTCTTGGACACGGCGCAGGCCGGGACAAGGTGTTTCAGTGTGGGATTCGTAGCGGCCGCATCCTGAACTGGGAGCTACGGGTTCAGGGTGCTCAGAAGGAAGTCCAGCATCGGGGCTGCCCAGGAAGGGAGAAGATATTGTTGTGTCCTGACCTCCTCCTTGCTCCTCAGGGCACTTTATTTGTAGAGGAGTCCTTCTTCCTGCRTAAAGATGACGGTCCTTAACCCTTTTCCTGGAAGTGAGAGCTGAGCTCCTGTCTGAAGTCTGGCAGTGTGTTACCGCTGCATTTTGCAGCACAGCAGGGAGTTTCCACAAGATTTTTGACAAAATAGCTTTGTGATAATAGCATCTGTAGAAAACAGAGCTGATGGAGGTGTTGGTGTCTTCTCACTAACCGGATTCTAACAAACACTTCATATATCTGAGGACAGCTTCATACGCTGCAACACCAAAGAGTGGCTTCTTG
This sequence comes from Eudromia elegans, assembly GCA_003342815.1. Lineage (NCBI taxonomy): Eukaryota > Metazoa > Chordata > Aves > Tinamiformes > Tinamidae > Eudromia > Eudromia elegans. The sequence continues at coordinate 466,306 of PTEX01000084.1, forward strand.
TGCATTTTGTTGGAAGTTTCTCATATGCAGATGGGATCTAAGTATGCATGGTCCAAAAAGGTTGCAAATGAGAGCCTAATTTTGCGGTGAACTCATTGGGACACTCACATGAGAAGGGAAGACCAAGACATCAGTCTCCTCTTCAAGGACTAGACGTATATAAAAAACGACCATTGTTCATTGTGTAACCTGCAAAATCCTGAGAACAAGAACACCCTGTTTTCACTTGATAGCTCCAGGTGCTATCTGCCAAATAGAGTTTTCATTGCACTATTCAGGCCTATTTCTTACTGTCACAGTTTCTTTCTGMAGAGTTCTGTAGGACATCTCATCTGAAAGAAGCAAACAGCCACATTATCTTCAATAGCCTTCCAAACCYTTCTATCCACATCACTGTGCTAAAGATTGCTTTCCTGTGTGATGGTCAAGAAAAGCTGCTGCTGCTGCTAACCACTGAGCTTGCTCTGCCTTAACAACAACCCTGCACTGGAGATTTTTAACTCAGAGGATTCTCYCTTTTTTTCTTTTTTTCTTTTTTTCCCCTTCTTTCAGTTCTTTTGGGCAATACATGATTCCTTCTTTACAAATACAGGGAAAAAAAAAAGATAATTTATAATTTTGAAAGCCCAGTTTTCATTCTGTCTTCTCCTGTTTGGATAATGGATAATGATCACTGCTGGTTTTCCCAGGGAGGGCATCAATCCTGTTCTTCATGAGTTCTTCTTGTACCATATGGCCCATCTCCACATTTCTCCAGTCCATCTCAGTCACTTCTCAGCTGGAGAGGGGGAGCCACAAAGGAGATGTCAAGGTCAGCGTCTGTCACACACCAGCAGCAGAATATCTAGGTGACTTATCACATWGTGTTTTGTTTCTCATGTATAGAGACATGAGAAATGACCCTTCATTTCATCCCTTCATTTTACCTATGTCTTGTTTGCCATTGGAGATTTCTTCTTACAAAACTTCTCCGAAAGAATTTAGATTATAAAAAACAATGAACCTGTTTTAACTTTGTGTCATTGCCTTTATATTGCTCACTTCTCTTGCTTGTTCCCCYTTTCTCCCCACCCCATTGTGTATAGCTCCTATTTTTAGAAAGTCTAAGCAGCATGTTTGAGGCAGAGACAATGTCTTGCAAGGCTTTTGATCTTTCAGGATGTAACTTACTAAGTTTGTATTGACACTCAGTGATCCAATATCATCCAGTGAGCTAAGTCTGATATTCTATTGAGTACCTGTAGATGAAGTTCAAATCYGGACTATGGAAACTAGGAAATATGTATCCCGCAAGAACTTGCATAGTCCTGCAAGGTCCATTTCCAAGCTAGTATCCTGATAATTCAGGGAATGCACTATGCAGGGCATTCACATGTATGGTTTTGACAGTTTTATGATTTTWTGGGATGTGTAGTAATAGAGAAATAAGAGAACCAAAGAAAGAAATTCTTAGTCATAAAGCTCACAAGTGGCAACGCTGAGAATCCTGGAGGAACAATACCATCCATAAAGGTTCAGAAGGTGGGAAGGTGAGTAGYAGACTGCAAGCCCAACTTATTATACTGTATTACTTTATACAAGGGGGCAGGGATGTTAAACTGTAGATGCACGGATAAAGAGCCCCTGGTATGAAGTGCAACCCTGGACTGAATGTGCTTTTTCTGTAGCAAGGCGTAYGATCACAGGTATCAGGAGAGAGCCCACTTATCAAGGCATAGCATCCACCTCCCTGCCAAGGGAGATTTGCCCCTGCAATAACTGTAACAGCCCATACTGTGGTACATGGGAGGAATTTAGTCGTACCCTTTGAAGCTCTTTGTGAGCTAAACACTGTTATTTATTTCTCCAGCTGGGTCTGGGTGATTTCTTTGTATTAGTTTTTTATTGCTGTGGGAGAGAGAGAGGTAACACCTGCTGTATTCAGTCTAGTTTTAAATATCTCGAGCAATGGGATTTCTACCAGTTTCCTTTGGAGACTATTCCGCAGTTTAACAGATCATACTGTGTTGGAACATCTCGCTTTATATCTTATTTTTTTCTTTTCTAAGTTCATCTCTTCACTTGTGAATACGAGTATGGACCTTTCAGTTGTGGTAATAACTGTTCCAAGGAAAAATTGTAGTGTTCTGCTCTTGACCAAGTCTAAACACTTTATCTGTACAACAGAGAATTTCACAGTTATTGAGATATTATCTATCTAACCAGATAGACTTTTTAGACTATCTGGTGCTTTCTTTTCCCCCCAGGCCTCTGGTTTCTCTCTGCCACTCTTCCCTTTGTGTTTACCTGTCCTCCTATTCTCTCAGAYTATTACATAAGTTCTTAAATTCTCTTTAGCTTAATAGAGATTTACATTTAGTTCATGCTCTTCCTAACCTAGTTTTCTGTATATATGCAGAAATCAAAAATCTACTGATATAAGGAAAAAGGGGGTGAGGGGAATAATTGCAGATGTCTTGTTTGTTAGATGTAGTAATTTCTGTTTTATTCTGATTTGGCAATCTGTCCTACAAGGGGATCCTCAACAGGAGTCTGTTATGTGTAAATATGTGACAAATGGAACTCAATTATGAATGTCTAAAAGTCTTTCTCTATTGACTAACAGCCTGCAGAACTGCACGTTCCTCCTTCTTTAACTGCAAGACTCTTCAACATGATTAACTACTTCTAAATCTCCATAGGTCCACAAGAKTCAGAGACAAGATATTGACTATAAATCTGCAAATAGAGTATTTATTTGATGAAGTGGGAAAAGGAACATTTCGGCTGTCATGCTGAAGTGGTCAGTCACATGGAAGGATATCTAGCTGGCSTTTCTCTGAAGACTCATGYTACACATACTCAYCCTAAGTCAACCCCGAAAAGTGTGTGTTGTTTAGTAGAGAGACAGTGACATGGCCAAGTCTTGCATCTTAAAGCTGAAGACTGAGAAATAAGATACACATTTTTAATTAACATTAATAAACTCTGATTTAGAATGATACATGTGCCCTATTTCTTGGAGCCTTCAGCTGGAGAGGGTAGCCTTGTAGAATATAACACCAGATCACTGTTGGCTTCTCCCTCTTAACAAACATGATGAACATCCTGCCCATCTTATAACTAGGGTTGCAATATCTCCTGTGTTGCCCTAGCAGGGGAGCAGGAAGGCCCTTGAAACTTTGTGCTTGGGCATGGCTCCCTTGTGATGCTCAGTTGCAGTCTGGTCCCTTGCTGTGTGCAGCTCACCACAGAGGAAGGGTCTTCTTCTGCACATGMGGGTCACTAAAGAGATGGCTTAGAGTAAATGCCAAGTGAAATGACACAGTGAAAGCAACATTTCCAGTGTCCTCAATCCTGCACAGTGAACATATACATCTCATCGCTGGGCAGAACTGTTGTGGCCAACAGGGAAGTGGAGGATCAACTCCCCACACTTTGGTTGCATTACGAGCTCTTCCCACCAGCCCTCAGGCGGACAATACTGCTTTGAGGTCCACATTGAGGTGCTCAACATTCAGTGTGGTTGACCTGATCAAGTTTCTATCAATATCAATTAAATACTGCCTGCTGAAATCAGTCAACTCAATATGCTATAAATTTTTCACTAGTAGCTTCCAAAGAAAAGTCTCCATCACTAGGAGAAAGAGTATATATTTTGAAGAAAAAAGACGAAAAAAGCTGACGAGAGTGAAGTAAGGAAGACAATTATACGTTATTTGGAACAGCTAATGTGGTATTTCTTGACATCTTTCATTGAGTGAGTGGTTTTTGATCCAGAAAAGAAATGTCCATGACCATGTCTACAAAAAAAGATTAAAAAGAAATGCCCAAATTTTTTAAAAAAGTGCAAAAATATAGACATTTTGCAATTAAAAGTAAAGTGTAAAAGTGTATAAGTGTATGTGGAGCAAGGTCATGATGTTATTACAGTAGTACCACAACAACTTAATCACTGGCAAGACATTAGGCAGTAGCATGTTTTGAGGATGATTACCTCGTTCAGTGGGGAGACAGCTAAATAATTGTCCTCCATCACTTTACCTACAGTCCTAAAAGGTTATGAAGCAAGGAACACTGTTATTACTGATGAGGCACACTTGTTCTACAAAACTACCAGAAAAGACATGGCTTCAGATGATGCTCTAGGCAGAAACAGAGAAGCAGAGAAAGGAAAGACTAATTATTTAAGTAAGCAGTAAAGTCAGTCTTCGTGATGATTACAAACCACTTTCCAGAGAAAGAAATAAAAACCCCAGATATTTCTAGAAGGTAAAACACTTCCTTTTCACTGTGACATTACCAGGGAGGTCCACATGAAGAGAAGCATCTCTGAATCAAGAATTCACAGTGTAAATTGTCAAAGTCAGCACAGCAAAACAATCAGGGCTCATGCTCATTTTCTGCTGAACAGTCTGTCCAGTGGTTGAGAAATTAAAAAGTCATTACAGTTGTAATTGCTCATCCTTGCGCCATGCTCAAACCCCAATTCACAGACAAAGAAATAATAATGTCACTCAAAACTCGTTGCAAGAGCTCACTGCAAAACTGGAAAGGGAGGAGGACTTCAGAGGCTGTCATTCTGAAGCTTAATATTTCATCAAGGCATTTAGGGGTAAAGATCATTGTTGGGAGATGCCTCTCAAAATGGCTCATGATGATACTTGCTCGTGGCTGCTAAAGGTCTGGAACCTTCTGAGAGATAAAAATCTCTCTCTTTTCTTTTTTTCCAAAAGTCTCACGGCTGAAGACCATCCTGCAGAGCCCGGGGYAAACTCTGGGTCGTTGAGATGAAAAATTCTGCGTAGTTAAGAYGAAAAGAGAAACTAGGAGGGTGGAAATYCCCTTACAGGGTAAAGCTGATAGGTTAGGGGGGCCTTTTGATGTGATTGGATAAAGGTATTTGGGGCTCCCAATGATTGGTTAGACGTTGTTCGAGGAACTCATGGTTACCATGTGAGCACCWCATGGACAGGATATGGGGGTCCTTTGTGAGCCTCTCATGGAGTGAGGGCAGGATTTTTTTATATGAGGATATATAAGCTGCGATGTGACTTCAATAAAGGTCATTGTTTCATCATCTCAGAGACCCCTGCTCCTCAATACACTCACACATCCTTGGATTAAACGTGATTTGTTTAGGTATCTTTTCATTTTAGTGCAGTTTTTTTCTTTCAACATTTGCATTTGTCTTATTATCTTCATTAAATCCTTAGAGCTATAAGGTCAGGGATGAGAAGCAGAACATGGAAGGAACTGGAGAGTTCAGTCAAAATGAAGGCTAGAAACATAAAATCACACAATTTGACTTTCTACTCCTGCTCTTATTTGGCTTTTATTTACTTATTTTTATTGAATACTGTCTTTTATTTACTTATTTTTATTGACTATTGTCTAAAAATGGCCTGACTTTGGAAAAGTAGTTCCTTGCGCCGTCTACAAAGCATATCTATGTATTACTGCATTTCTGTTCCTTGATAAAGGAATTTTCTGTGATTGCTATTAGAAAGTAAACACTGTGCTGCTTTTACATTGGGCCATAGCCATTATTAGGCTATATTATTCATTCATTCCTCATAATTGCAGGAAGTCTTCTCTCTAAGCAGGTATTGACTCAATCTATGGATGATGGGAAACATTTGCCTTTGTATAAACGATACATCGTTAGGCATTATCTAGGCTGGTGGCTTTTGCAAAATACTAAATCTATATTATGTCAAAACAGAGGAAATGGAGTTGTAATCACACTGATGYGTGACGCACAGTTAAGGATGCATGTAAATTTGCATTTATGAATAAAACTCAGGCTTACATGGATATTCTGCAGCCACTAATTAGGTTTGAAGGACAAGGCTAAGGTGKGTTCATACAATTTGAACATGCAATGAACAAATGCAATGCAGAACAAAAACGTGAGCATGGATAGCATATTCCTTAATGAAAGAGTCAGAAATAGAAGAGTGCCGGCAATTTTAGTGCTCTCATCATCAGTCTTCACCCACCGTGCTTTCAAAAGGATTAAATGCTGGCAACGGGACTAGGTGCTGGATCACCTTGAGGGGCAGCAAATATTGCTCTGCTCAGATAAATTATGAAAATGTGCACAGGTTTCTCATAACTCTTCCCATGCCTGGCTCTCTCCAGCATGCAACCTTTAGCCTACCTCACTGTTTACGAAATCAATTTGCTTTTAGATTGCTGGGTGAAGGAGAGTAATAGAGCTTAGCTGACATTTGAACGAGTGGGAAAATTCTGGTAGCTTTTCTCTTTCCTATCCCCCTTCTCTAATTTGCTGACCTTCCAGTATATTTTCGAGCAATATTTCATATAGACAGGTTTGGTTTATTACGGCCTCGGGCATCAATGCACGCAGATGTTCATAAGTAATGTTTGGAAGCACTAAATACATGTATTAAGCTCTTGCCTTGGGCAATTTTGATCAATATTTGAGTTGGGTGAGAACAGGTATCTTAGTGAACACAATACTGTGAACTATCCAGACGTGTTGGAGCATCTGAGGTGCATGTTTTTCCGATCGATGTCTAATATGAAGCTATCTCCAATTCCAAAAGAAGAAAAAAAGGCAGGACTAAGCAGACCTTTGCCAACTTGAAATGTGTTTCAAGGAGATTGGCAAAGCACAGAAACCTGAGCCAAAAATGGTAATTGCAGGCCAAATAGCAAGCCCAGCTATCTGTGAAAGGTGGCCATTGTGCCTGGTTGCTATTTATCACAGCATTCACTTCCTCAGAGCTCCTGTCCTGGCACATRTTGATAAATTGGAGGCAATCTCAGAAAGAATAATGGTTTGGGGAAGAAGAGACTGACTTTTGAGAGAAGATCARAAGAACAAATTGTGCGAATTTGGGCAAAGGAGAGCTCAGAATAGGGGCATAAATCTACCTACTTTTGTAAGCTGAGTACCAGCTCARTACCAAAAAAAGGCAAACTCATGGCAAAACAGGAGGATGTGAGAGGCAGAATAGGGAAAATAGTGTTATGCCTAGAAAATGTACATTGAAATTAGAAATTGATGTTTTTCACAAATTCTGGCTTAATGTGGTCTGTATCAGAAACCAAAATTAAAAAAAAAAAGTAGTTTGAGATCTCTTAAGGATTTAATTTCAGTTTCTAAATGCCATGTTTTGAGTTTTTCACATTTCCAATGAGGTTTTAAAGCTACAAAATTATACTTATTTCTCAAAACAATTAGGAAAGAAAACRAAAACATTTTTCAAAAAATAAAAGAATTGTTTTATTGGGCCTGGGAAAATGTAGAGTGAGGGGCCTTTTATTACGGTGCGAAAAAAAAAAACCCAAACTAATGGTTTTCATTTCCAATCAGCCTTGAATAATTCCCCTCCCCCTAGTTAGGCAACAAAGCCAAAAAATCAATTATTCACAGAGCTCTATTCCTGGGGGCACAATTAAGAGTAATTGGAAGAAATTAAGCGCGAGGGAGAGTGTAGTTGTCAGCAGCAGGACTGGCTTTCCTCCTGGTGAGACACAGGCTTGCTCCTGCAAGATGCTGGATGTTTCTTAGGAGACACTCAGTCCCCTTTCAGCATCACCTGGGGATCACCAGCATCGCTATGACGCTCTTAAATTTCTTGGGGAAAAAAGTCCAAAATGGGAAGAGTCATAACTTCTCAGGKAAAGTTTTCCATTACATCAGACATTAGGATTCAATTTTATGTTGTCCAGAAATGGAGGAGACAGCCCAAAAGGATCTCTCCTCCATTGGTTTTATCATTTTGTAGGATAGCAACTGGTTTAACATGACCTGCTCATTGCTGCGATTTCAGTTTTTGCAAGAACCTTCCTGTAAAAAGTCAGACAATTTCTGGAGTTCCCTGATGGGTGTTAAAGAAAATATATATATATTCATGGAACAGAAGACTAGGAGGGTGGCTGGGTTAGAGTAGATCAGACTATAATCGAATCACGTAGTCTAACCCTGCACATCATGGCCCACTCCGTTTTACTCCTGTAATCAGTGGCACAATTTATTTTTGTCATAATGATATTGTATTTACTTCCCAAAATGTGACAGGCAAAACGTGTCATTTCGATGGCATGATGTACTGATATATTTTGTGGTGGTGTATTTTTAGTCAGCAAGTTTTGCTACACGAAGTCGAGTGCTTTMTGAACGTCTGCTACATTTATTGGTCCCTTTTCCAACCAAACCAGTAATCTCCTTAAAGAACAAAATCAGGTTTRTTTGACAAGGCCCATTTTCCAGAGACAGTTTTGATTGGCGTTAATTATATTCAGAGTCTCTTTACCAAGCAAATCTCATATAAGCTTTTCCATTATTTGACTTGGGAATGATAGATGTCAGATCTAAAGTTTCTTTGGTGCCTTATAGGATATTTTCTCAAATACAGTCTTTCCATCCTTCAGAATTTTACGAGTAGGAAMAGGTGCATTAACATTCACAGCAATGCATCAACTCAGCCCTGAGCCAACTCTCTGAGAGTCTCCCGAAAGTTGTCTGGACTGGATGATCTTGAATTGGTGTATTCTTGGTAGATTTGACTGTTCATTCTTTCATTTACTGGAACACCTGCAAGCAGAGCTATCTTCTCATAAAATGCTTAATGCTCTCTCGATTCCTTCAGGAAGGAAGTGTTTAGTGAGCGTTTCTGGCTGTTCTACATTATTATCCATAATGGGTCCTCCTCTGTCTAGCAAAGACTTATAGCACTGATGAGGTTTTCTTCTTTTCATAAATGTCACATTTTCCTTTTTCTATGCCTTAACACTGCCTATAATAGATTATCTCCTGATGACTTCAGCTTTTCTTATCATTTATCCACATCTCAAAATTTTTAGCAATAACGCTACCCGTGTATTCTCATTTCTTATAGCCTTAGCTTTTTGCCTTTTCTTTTTTCATTTCTGCTTTCCTTTTTCATTTCTGCTTTCCTTTTTCATTTCTGCTTTCCTTTTTCATATTGACTTGGCAACCGTCTTTCTTATTTGATCTTGACTTGGTGGATTTTTGGTCCTTGAATCTATTTTCTAAAGGAAAATCTGATTTTTTTTAACTCCATCTTTCGTTTCTCGCTTCTTTAGCTCATARTTTTCCTCAGCATTGAGAAATGGCACTTTTGAAGCAGTAAGTGAAAATATTACTGCCCTATTTATCTTGCACATAATCAGGTTACGATCACTGATGCCTTAGTCAGCTTCTAGCCCACTAATTTTTATTTGTTATACCCTGATCCCAAACAGARTTATTTGGTCTTATGGGCAGTACATTTTTCATTGAAAATCAAAGTTTGGCTGGTTGAAATCCAGCTGCTCCCCCACAACCAGCRCATCAGGGTGCTGCAATGGCTGTAAAACCAGCAAGTTGGGTCCTTTCGAAGATGATTTTGGTGCTTACAGGGCACCTGTAAGAAGACTTAGAGAGAACAGCTACGGATGGAGGCCAAGCAACATGGCAAAATGCATCAAAAAASACAAAAATTAAATCGTGTTTTCAACCGGTTTGCACACTGGTTTACAAAGGAATGGGAGAATGCTTTAGCATCAGAGGCCTGGGTGGTGAAGATGGTCCCAAAGCATCTGGGAAGTCCTTTTCTTTGAACAAGCTGCTGCGAGGCAGACGCGTTTTTATTTGTTCTGCCTGTTCTCCCAAAGAGCACATGTTTTTTAGTCCATTTTAAGAAAAAAACCCATCTGTTTCTCCAACACTTTTGAGAAACAGTTTGTTTTGGCTAAAATTAACTTGTCTGACACATTGTCATGCTTGGTTGCCACAGCAACAGTGGCAACAGCTAWGCCACAGGATACACATTTTATCTGAAATTAAGCATATTGCTTTTTACTTTCAAATCTCTCTATATATGTAAACACCTATACTTATGTACGTGTACAGAGACATTATTCAGTTTTGCAGCAGCTGAAAAAGTCCTGTTCGCCTGACCAGTTTTAATAGTAATGCCCAAAAGAATATTTCTATCCTGAGTCTTAGTTCTTGACTGTGACAGTGCCAGCAGTTTTGCCAGTTCTTTACAAGCAAAAGATATTAGACTTTTCCCTGCTCAGCTCACAGTTTCACTTACTTAGACACACACCTCAGCCCTGACATCCCAGAGCACTTTACTCCACAGGGCTGAGGAGACAGGAGAGTGTTTGGGGCTGATTTGTGCATCACCAACGCTGTGCAAGTAGGATAGATTTAAAAGCAGGAAGATTTTGGCCAGCATTTTTTTCCCAAATGTTCACCTCCTCCTGCCAGAAAATTTTAAAATGTGACTAGTTTTAATATGGGTTCCTAGGATTACCTGTTTATAATGGAAACGCAAAGGCTTGTGTCTATGCGAAACGTCACTGTTGTAATGGACGATAAACTGTGAATTTTAGAAATCTGCCTTAAAATCTTGTGTAGAACTGCCTGTATGGAATGCCCTTTTCTCCCCCCTTCTCTGCTCCCTCTGTAGTTTTACCAGCTGCCATTCACATCCCCAGCAAACCAAAACCACAGATTGATATTCTTCCTTCAGATAAGTTCCTGGGTGGTTTATAAGATTTCAATGCAGCCAAACGGGTGAAAAAAATCCACTCTCATTTGTAAAGCATTATAAAGGTAAGCTTAAAATCTCATTTAATAAGTCCAAGAAGAGAAGGGTGTGACGTGTTTGGTCTTTCAAAGCTGTCAGCATGGTAGATGGCTATGGAAAGCCTCTGCATGCAAGAATTTGTGCCTGAAGCTAGCAGGAAAAATCAATGAGAAGAAATTATGCTGGAAGTGTCAGGATCAATAATTATTTGAAGAACGTCTTCCTTTTTGCCCAGGAATAGTGCAAAGCAAAACTAGAGAGGGGCTTGGGCTGCCTGCCCACAACAGGTCAGCAGAAGTCAGGAGAACMGGGAAAAGCTCTTTAGGTGCCAAACACCATCCGTCACAGCCTGCAAAGGCTTTCGGTTAAGAGCCAGGGCAAGTGGCTCGGAATTTAATCCTATGTGTATAAATTATTGAATGTTATTAAATAAATCCTGCTGTTATTGCACACGGTAATCTGATGCKATTTAATTCCCAGGCCATATATATTTTTTGTAACTTTAAGCAATTATGTCAAGGAGCATTGCCCTAATGGGTGCTTCTGAAATGGAAGAAATGTTSATTTGCTCCGCTTATTCATCAAACTTCTACCTGCTGCAGACTTGCAGAGAGTGCCAGTCCACACAAATGTCTTTTCCTCATCTCCACTTCTCTTCCAGTGAGACCCAGGGGAACACTGGCTTTAGATACCAGCTGGAACATCACCAAAATGAGGGCCAAGTATCACGTTGTGCAAGTGATGCATTTATAGCGAACAGACACAAGAGGGTGCAATAAGCAYGTCCAGAAATGCTTTAGCTGTCATGGAAATGTCGTAGGCTCAGAAACTGCATCTCTTGTGCAACTGTTGGTTTGTATCTACTACTTAGACTGTGTCCATGTTAGAGGCACCACTGAGCTACTTGTCAGGATTCGAGGTAGAAGATGAGGGACCATGAGCCTGGATTTGGGATGCCCATGCGAAGTGGTTAGTTCTGCAAAGGAGGATGCTCTTTGTGTGGGTACCAGAGAGAGCAAACCAAGCAGCAAACGAGTAAAAGGCAAATCATTGCAGACAAGTCACTAGAGCCAGCGCAGGTTGCAGGGTGTAACTCACYGTCTTCCATAGGGTGAAGCCTGTCGGCTTCCTGGCAGGGTGCATCATTGACAGGTTTGTAAGGATAGSGTGAGCCCAGGACAAGGCTGCTGCTCTCCGCCGCTGTATTTGAGGCTGAYAAAAGGAAGTACATTTTGCCCAATGATATTCGGTCAGCTCCTGGAAATTACTGAAACTAGATCCGACCAAGACTAAGAGTTCAGAGGTCTCAAGTCACTCAACTAGCCGCTATGAGAAAGACCTCCCAGGTGCCTGTTTTCTTCTCTAGAAATCAGACAGAAAATGCTTTTTATTAGTTTGTCTACTTCAGTTACGTCCCAGCTGTACTGGGCAAGAGCTGTGGAACCAGAGTTTCAAAAGCTGTCTTATTTCCCTTGAAATCCTCAGTTCTGCAATACAGTCCTGTGAAATCCCAGTGGTAGTGACAACAATTTTCATGTAATGTAGATGGCATATCCATTACACTAGCGTGATGCTCCCTACATATCCTGGTGGGCTTTGGGTTGCCACAGTTCAGTTSTCTTTCCCTGAAGATACAAAAGCAACATAGAGTCATTGAAGATTATATGGAACTTGTAAGTGCAGAAAAGCCAGGAGTCTAGTGTCATCTTTGAAGGTTTTTTTGAAGGCTTTTATGAATTCCTTCTGCAGTTTAAGCAGGACACACAGGCTATGGTGGCTTCATTTGGGTATCAAGAGAGAAACGGAAAATGGATTCTATTAAGAAATTTGTGTTAAAGAAATGGAGAACCTCAGCTGGTGCAAATGAATGCAACCCCACCAACATTAGCCAAGCTCACCTGCAGGTGATGCAGCCCGTTAGCATTCCCCACATCCTGAATAAAATGAACATTTTAAAATATAGATGCAATTTTCTACTCGAGAACTTCCTGCGGCTGGGCGTGTGGCTCGGTAGCTTGCTGTTGTTGACTCATGCAGTACAAGAACTGCAAATCGACTTTATCTAAATTTAATTAAATCTGTGCTGTGACCTGCAATGCTGTGTAATTCACATAAGTAAAATTGCTGATTGCTGCGAGGCTRAGCATGGACTTCAGGACCTGCTGTTTGGACCTTGTTGCAATCAGAGATGAGCTTTCCGTGCTCACTGCATTACCAGAACAGGACCCAACCTGCTAAATCCTCTCATGCACTAATCATCAGCTTCGAATTGAAACGGGACCCCATTTGAGGAGTAACGTAACCATTTGCATCAATCTCAGACTGGGATTTCCTAAGGGAAACAGTGGCAAGCAGAGTATGAGCACTGCCGTTCTCCCTGGGAACAACTATTTCTTGCATTTAAACTCGGTGAGAAAATCAATGCACTATTGGCAAACCAGCTGATGTGAATCCGCCGGAAYTGAGATTTTGATTTTACAATGCAAGCCATTGACTCCTGGCTGTACGCAACAGTAATAATTTTAATTACCACCACTGTACTGCGTTAAGAAGGTACTTTAAATACCAGAATAGACTGTTGGTTTTTATTGATTTACATATTATAGCYGCATACAGACATTACAAGCATTCGATACAATTTGCCTTGAAGTGAAAACAGCAGTAAAACCAAATAAACCAGTTCTTAGGACTTTTTTTCACTTACTTTCAGAGGACTGGCACCCACAGCCTGACTCACTACTTTGTAGGAAGCCAGTGTAGAAAGAAGAGCAGGTTGAGTGTAGTGATGTACCTAGGATCTCCTATGTCAAAATATAAGGAAGTGCCAGTTTAACAGTGAAATCCTGAGTAACTGAGGCTCTGCTCTCCCYAGTTAACCAATGGTTCATGCAAAGTTTATCAAGGGATGATGCTAAAGGAGATGTTGATGCCAAAGTGACCACCAGGAATCTCTCCTTAGCATTTCTGTGGGGCTGAGGTACAGCAGCAGGCATAAGACTGGTGTCAAATTACTTTAAATAGTTTTTATTTCTCGTTGAATAAATATGTTTTGGTTTTGTTTTCTGCTAAAAAAGGAGCATTTTCTAGAGCCGTTTTGAACCAGCTCTCTTCCTCTTTGGCTCACTTTTTGAAAGAGTTTGCAMTATGCAGAAATGCTTCCTAAGAAAGGTAAATCTGTGCAAAGAGAGGGAACTGTATGTTTAGCATTTGTATATTGATAGACCACATTTAGAGTCTTATAAAACACTTCTTATAAAAGGATATTTGGTTTCTCTTAATATGAAATAACCCAGATTTCAGCTCCACCTGGAACTCTTGTGTTTTAGATGAAATATAGGACAAAAGTAAAACTATTAGGATAGCTATTAAAAAAAATAGGAAGAGTGGAATAAAATAATATGTGGATATATGGGTTGTCAAATAAATCTTTCCTCAAGACAAACTGAAAAGAGTGTCTTTTCTGAGGAAGAAAAACTGTGTCTTCGGTTTTGTGAACCTTCGGTTCACAAAAATCAGTTATCTTTGGGATCTACCTGGTTCAATAAAGCTTCTTTCCTTCAGCCCCCCAAGTAATATTTCCAATACAGAATACGGAAATCAAGAGTAGTAGGAAACTGACTTTTCAGAACACATAAGCTTATGTTTATGGGTAGAATTATTGCTTACAGCAAAAATCTCAGTGCTATGGATAAGAAGATGTTTGTCTCAGTCTAAAGCAGTTGACATGAGATYTTTTACTCCATTTCATCAATTACAATATTAGATTGCATTATATTACAAGCATGTAAAAAAGAAGGAAAAATAAGAATGAAGAATGTTTCAGATGAGGTTTAATATGTGCCTRGATTTAGTTCATAAAGTGATTTATTTATATCCAGAAATATTATGGAAAAGAAAAATGTCCCATATGGATCATTATGMTTGTTTTCCTGCTAGGGCTTACAAGTCTTTTGGAGTTTCCATTGGCTTCAAAGGGAAAAATATCATGTGGGTAAGTCAAAAGATATTTTCCAGCAGTACTGGAAAGAACCAAAAAGAATCTGAGCTGGAAGGATTCCTATAAATTGGAAATTGGGCACTGGTTTAAATGGTCTCTAAAGCCAACTTTTATCAAGTTTAATGCTATATTATCTGCTTCAGTGTTGACTTCGTTGTCCAACTTCAGGCATTTCACTTTGAAAGCATTAGTTGAAATCCAGAAAGCACAAGCCAAAGGACAGTTAATCAAGGGCAAAAAATTCCACTGAATAATTCATAAGCATTTCATGTACTGAATGAGAAGGAAACAATTTGCACAGATTGAAGTTAAAAATATGTTTAAAAAATAATCTTGCCTGAGAAGTCAATAAAACCCCTCAGTATTTACCTGCAAGCTGTCTAGTTAATAGATTTTCTAATGCAGAGAACAGTTACTTTATAGATCATTTCAAATGCACATCAGATGACATTGTACATGAAGACAGACCAAAATGAAAGTCATGTTGGAAAATCAGGACAAAAGCCTCGATCTTGGAAAACAGAAATATAGGAATATAAAATATTATTTCCGTCGCTGTGGACCTGTCAAACTGTCTCCTGCACTTTCCTGCCTCCGCTACCTCCTCACCCATGTAGGGCTATGTCCTTCTCCCTAAACAGAATTTTTAGTATATTATCCTGGTGTAAATGGTTTTGGGTGAGTGACAGAAAACAGGTTACTACCATTGCCTGGTCTGACTGGCTCATAAATATGTGAAGAATCATCCAGGTCTTATGACTGTAGGTCCAAAGCAGAAGACAAAAAGTGTGTGAATCCCTATAGAAATCCCCTTGCCACTCTCTTGCCTTAATAATGAGGACATCCAAGTGAAGTTTCCCAGCACGGCGATGTCACTACACCTCTAAYTGATAAGCCCATTTTTTTCTCTTTTTTTTGACACTTTTGCATTTCAAAGCTGCACAGGGACTGCATGTGTCACGCGTGAGACTGATTTAGTATCATTTGGTCCCTTRATTAGCAAGTCCAGGTATGCAACTCCACTTTAGCACCTTTAGTGCCTTTGTTCTGTACTGTGCTTGCTTTGTGCTGAAGTGTTTGTTTACTTTAGCAGAAGATTTGCTTGTGCTAATGCTGCTGTTCACATTAACTGCATGCTTTGGGTGATGGATTGTCTTTACAAGCTGCTCTTTCTCATTTACTCTTYAAATGAGAGCTGAGCAGTATTGGTCCTAACATTTTTAAACATATTAATGTTCTTAATAGCATTAATCTGCTGGGAAAGTGGTTTAGACAGAGGACATAATGAATGTTAACAAAGCCAAGTCTTTCTGCCATCTACTCTATGCTAGGATGGTGCTGTGTGCTCTTGTCTTGTTCCTTGTGATTTTAAGCCAATGTTTTATGTGGTGTTTGCCCTCTGTTTGGTAGTTCTGGGACTGCACCTAGATTATTGTGGCCGATTTGGGGCTTTCCAGTAAAAGAAAGATACTGTCACACTGGAGTGGTGGGATGAACGTGCTGGAGAACAGCAAGTACAAAAAAAATGAAAAAAAGAAAAAGAAAAGGCAGATTTTTTTTTTTAACCTTAAAGTTAAGGTGAGTTAAGTAAAGGTAAGGTCTATTCTGGGTTTCAACTGACAGATATGGAGATGATGGAGCTAGGCTCTTCTCAGAGGTATGCAGTAACAGAACGAGATGCAATGGACACAATCCTCACAAGGAAAATCCTAACGAAACAGAAGGACAAAGTTCTTCCCAGTGAGGGCAATCAAATACTGGCAYGAGAGCACAAAGAGATGGGGCAGTCTCTCTCCTTGGACATGTTCAAAACTCAGCTTGACAAACCTGGAGCAACCTGACCTGAGCTGGCCCTGCTTTGAGGAGGGATTGGAGCCACCGTCCTGCCCTGGTGCCATGCGACCAAACCCATACTGTGAGTCTAGTTACCATCAACGAAACCCCTCAAACCCGGGTTTAACTTCACCAAGTGGATGATGAGCTGTACATTTACATGCAGCTTCAGCTTTATCCATGAAACTGAAACAATCTTTTGTATCTCACAAMAAGCAAAATTTGTGTGTAAGCCAAGTTCTCTTATATTGGCACGCCTCTGCAGTCCTCCTCCTCCTCGTATTTGATGTTCTCCCAAACACTCTGGGATGTGGGAAAGTAATTGAAGCAGAATGAAGTGAAGGTTGTGTATGTTGTTATGGGGACTACACCGTGTTTATAACATATGGAATCTGACTTGGAGAAACATAGCAACCCAGCTTCTGGTTTCCACAGCATCTTCCTGCAGCACCATCATTTCTGCTCGTCTAGTCCTTTCGAGCTCCAGTAGCTTCTCAGTGCCAGAAAAATTCCTCTATAATAATATATTTCTATTATAAATATACATATCTGCTATGGTAATGGCATCATTTTCTTTCAGAGATCCCAAGCCTATGATGAGCAAAGTTTGAGCAAAGTTCAYCCRAAAGGGRTGATTTGCYGCCTTGGCTGGCTCAGCACTGGAGGTATTATATTGCATTTCTCCCCTTGGGCAGCTCCTGTGCAGTTTTTCAGCAGCCCCGCACAGGSAGTGCAGCAGAGTTTGGCTGTGGGATCTTCACTCCGCTCCATCCTCCTCTACTCCTCTTTGTGAGGAGGGCAGGTTGTGCTGCCCGGGGAACCGTGGAGGAGCAGAGTSCCTGCAAACCGACCATCCTGCAAGAGGCAACCGTGCATCACCCCAGGCAAGCTCCTGCMATGCCAAAACTTCTGCTAGGCCCTGGTTTTTCTCTAAGTCTGCTCTTTTCTAGCTGTTCTTCCAAAGATGAGTGCAAAACCGAGTGATAATTCTACTTAAAAAAAAAAAAAAAAAAAGAAGAAAAGGAAAAAAAATAAATAAATAAGCCCCTAACTGTCTACGCTGAAAAGAGGTCTGGTAGCAAATGGCTCTTCTGCAGAGTATTGCTCATCTGTCTGAGCAACACCCCTCTCCAGAGCTAATCTGGCAATTACATGAATGTTTGCTTAGCTACACACAAAGCGTCTTTACTGCTGCATCCAAAGTCAGTGAGAGGAGCAAACTTACAAACCCGGCAAAGAGAAAGGGAAGCAGCTTGGCCAAGTGCAGTAATCTTTCRTCGGATACATTCAGCAAACAATAGGCTCCCGAGCACTGTTTACCACCAGCCTCAGGGGTCCGCGCTCCGCAGCACTGACGCTTCAGGCTGCATCATTAAGATAAAATAAAYTCCACTGTGGTTTCTTACATCCACTCTCTTCCTTAATGTTTATATGCTAAGAGGAGCAGATAAACAGTGAAGAAGCAGCGGCTTCTTTTAAGCTCTTCTAATGCCAAAAAGGCCCCGAAAGACTGAGGAAGAAAAGAATCTGCAGGTGGGAAAAAAACGAGAAATGGATAACTCGGCCCATGAGGAGGCGGATCACAAAAAGAAATAAGAAAGCAGAAAAAGCAAGAAATGCATGATGGCAGAAATAARCCTCTCCTTTGTTCACGACAAGAGCTGCTGTGTTTTGTAATGTTTTCATGAGGATGAGGGTTTTTTTTCTTTCCAAAATAAAAGAAAAAATTCTTCCTCCCTTCATTTTTTTTTTCTTTCTCCCACAAAAGTCATTTCAATTGTGAAGTACTGAGCCCATTTCTCCCTCAGACTGGTGGTGTGCGACTTCCATTTTCCATTGAAGAAACACGGGGAAAAAAAGTCTACTCAAAATGAATAAATTTACATTTCTAAAAAGACCCTTAAAATGTCAATGGCCATAAAACAAGTGCAGACACCTGCTGGGAGGAATAGAAAGGAGAAATTAAAAGGTCATCTGTTCCTTGGGCTCTTAGCTAAGCCAAGAGATTTTCAGATCTCGGAAATGCTACAGGAAGATGGAATAATTTGTGGTTGAAATATAAAGAAATATCCTGGAAATAGGAGCTGGATCTTTTCTCTTGAGTGGGTCACATAAGCACAGAGGTTTAACATCTCCTCTTCTCTTTTTTAAAGGTATTTAAAGGTAATAAAGATATTTTCTGCATTGAGCCTGAGGTTCAAAGTTTTGAAGAATATGGTTCTTCCCATGGATCCAAAGCAACATCCGTACTGGGCACAGGTCCTGCAACCTATTGATACTTGTAATAGAACACACTAGACAGCATTGGGATCTACAATTGTAAACAACTTTGGCAAAGTAAATATTCTCGACTTCTGCCTCGAGAGAATTTGTACTATCCGTATCTACCATCATCTACGTGATGGGCAGAGGGGCAACCTGTTATTTAAGAGAGTTCTTCCATCTTGCGTGTTTATGATCTGTTACTAGTCCTTAAGGGAGCTGATCATTAAAACCCTCTCATACTAGTTATTACAGCCAGCTGGAGTAATAATTTATAATCAAGCAAAATTAACATATGAATGGGATAAAGAGTATTTTATAAGGCATTCTCTCCTTATTAGCCTATAAGAAAAACTCATGATTGGACTCATTCAGAACTGGATGGTAGGKTTTTTTTTTTTTTTTATTGGAGATTAGGAAGAATTTATGTAGTCTTTGACTCAAAGACAGCTTGTATGAAATTCTGATTGGCTGAAAATTGGTTAACTTTTAATATTATAGGTCTGACATATGGTCCTACCTCCCACTAGGTTCAGMGAGAATTACTAAGAACAGAAACCCTCCTCATTAGCAGTTCCTACAACAGCTACTTCTAATTGACCTGAGGCAATTTTTGAAAGTCAGTTGCCCTACAACAGCCAGCTCAACCCAGTATATATGGGAAATTTTGGAATTTAGATCCTATATAGGTCCAAAACTTGTGAGATTTTGATATAGAGTCATGATAAAATCACACCCTCTGCTTAATTTCTCCCTCTCCTGCTGCAAGCTACAAAATGTGAGAAGACTTGTTGACTTACTTATTTCTTCAAATATAGGCTGGAGAAAAATCGCAATTATGAGTTATAAATATGAAATTCCTTGTACACTAATATAGAAACTCATCCAGCAGTGTTTCTGCATGTGAGAAGCAATCAGAAGACACCTTTCTTTTTAACACTTACTTATTRCCATCTCAATGTAGTTGTTATAATGTCTATAATCATGCTTGGAGTGCCTCCTCTTGTGAAAAATTGGCAAAAATATGTTCCACTTGTGCATTTGTAAGAGTGCACAGTGTACAGGGCTTGAGAGTGTATTCAGTTTCAGTCCCTTCATAATCTAGTTAAACTAATTAAACCCAAGAAATTTATTGATTCCTTTTTTACTGAAGCTGAGGCTGTTACGAATAAATAAATAAATAAATAAATAAATAAATAAATAAATAAATAAATAAATAAATAAATAAAAAGCTAAAATCCTGTTGAACACAAGCAGGCTTGCTGGGAACAAAAGGAATGTTTTTGGATGATGTGTGCGTATGGAAGTTTTACCATTAGTGTAGACATTTCCATGAATAACTCTTGTGACAATTAAAGACTATTACATAAAATAAGAGARAGATATTTTAGAATAAGATTATTAGACTCAGTGACTACAGAAGTGATGGTATTCTGCAGGCTGTGGTCTGGGGATAGGATGTGACTTCTGTCTTCAAATAAAAATATTTTAAAGTCTTAAAATCATAGATTATTGTTTAAATTTAGCACCAAGAGGCTCCATTAGCTCTAGTGGATTTACCCTCAAACTTTGGTCAAAAGAGCAGAGAATATAATGTTAAAATGGGCAAGTGCACTCTCTTTAGGGTAGAAAGCACATGCTTGTGGGCCAGATTTTTTATTATACATATTTCTTTTATTATACATATTTCTAGAAATATTATACATATTTCTTTTATTACACTCTATTTCTTTTTCATTCCTCATCTGCAAAAATCCGTCGGCTTGAGCTTGACCTCAAGCTTAATTGCCAGGTGTACATGCAATATGCACTCTACTTTTAATCACAGTTTAGTTTAAAGTAGGTGTGTATTAAATTCCTGTGAGATTTTGGGACACGCTTCATAAAACCTAATGAAATACCTTTTTATACCTGAAGTGTCAGGTAATGTCTAATTATCTAAGATAAAAATCCTTTTGCAAAAGGCTTATGAAGGAGATGAGAATCACGGAGCAAAAAATAAAAGGTTCTTTAGCAAGCAAGAAAAGCTTTATTTAAAGATGACCATGCTTATTAATGTGATAATTTCCTAATTGTTCCTTCACTACTAGCAATTAAAGTCTTTTATAGTCATCTTTATACTTGTAGAGCTCTATTTCCAGAAAATTCATAATTTTGTTAATAACGAAAAGAAAATATTTTTGCACTACTTGGGAATACTTTTCCTGCTAAAAAATACTTTTCCTGCTAAAAAAAAGTGGCGATTTTTCCAAGATTCTGGATAAACCACACTATTTGGCTGTGGTTAAATCCTTGTTTTATCAGAAAATTATTCTGATTGTTTTTACGTTATTTTCAACTCCTCTGTCTTAGCAATTTCAAAAAGGTCAAACACTATTTGATCAGCTTTTTATATTCACCTGCACCCTATATTTACTTGGTTTTAAAGAAGCCCTATTATTTCTGTTCTCAACCTTTGGGTATCCAAATGAATCTTGAGACAGAAACATTTAGCTGTTTCAAGTGTGTAGCTGGGACATCTAAGGAAAACTCATGGAGCAAGTAATGGGGTTTGGGAACTATATTCATTTTAGTATACTTATCTTTACCCTAAGACTGAAATTTTACAGATTCATCTGGATCCTGTTTTATATTCCAGAATCAGGCCAATATTTTCTTTAAGCACGTTCTTCAAATCAAGCCCAGTTTTTCATATCTCCACCTTAAATCTGATGTAAGTAAGGTCTAGCCTTAAATAGAGGAACAGCATTTTGAAACTCTAGATGTCTGTTTTGAGCTAGTTCACCCYGTAATTTCTTGGTGACAAAACACTTCCAGGCATTGCTATGCTGTAGTTCTTTACAAGCACCATGTGCTAACAATTTACTGAAATTGTCTCCACTCTACAGGACTGATATAGCTGGCTTTTTTTTTTTATCCAAATGGTCATGATTAAGACTGTGAAGYTAATTACATTTTTCCATTGATTTCAACAGACTTTGGATCAGGTCTTGATGCTACCCGAACCAAATGAGGAACATACTGAAAACAGCCTTGGGCAAAGACATTGAGGCATTATACAGTGCTTATTTAGTAGAGTCAAAAGATGGACTTTTGAAGCATTCTTGACTTTTCTGAATTTTTGTGAGAATTTTTTAAGGTGCTTAATTTTTAAGCATGAATATGTTTCAGCTGAAAAATATCATTGGTCAATCTTGCCAAGATCTCAGCTGAATTCTTATCCCATTTGATGAACTCTTCTTTAAAATACTGTCTAARCAAGCCTAACAGTGTTTGAAAATAATTGAGCTCCATATTACCTCTCATTTTATTTCCTAAAAGTCAGCCTAGTTTTCTCCTTTCTTTACTTCCCATCAGCGTTCATTTTGGCTGTCCTGAATCACAGTCTCTTTAACACTGCCAGTGTATGAAGTGTTCCTCTCTTGCTGGTAAGAACCCAAACTTATGAAAGATTCATTGCAGTAGCCGTTTGAGAGCTGTCTTGTATGTTATTCTGCTCATCTTTGATGCTATCTTGTTTCTGGAATAAATTCCTGATTTCATGGGATATTTTTATTATTATTTTAAAGTTTGCTTGTATAAAAATGCTACTTCCYATTAGGAAAGTTTGAGAAATGAGAKSCTAAGCAAAAGGYTCAACACACAGATTTTTACTGTGGCCAATACCAAATATTGSATTTCTCAAGACTCTTATCATTAAAAGACTTGGCAAAATGGCTAAAGTTGTGAGTRGAGGTTGAATCCTGACAGAAGTGATCTCTGCATGGTTCTCTCACCCACAGTAGCCCCTTCCCTATAGACCATGGTCCCCCCTCAGTGGCAGCAGTGGGTTTTCCTAGGTGTTGGGATAGATATTTTGCTCCCCATCAGCAATCTGCTTCTTAATGAGCTGCTATTTTGCTAATGCCTTAAACAACTCAAGGCTTAACCCTGATGTCCAAAGTTGAACCAAGTTGAATGAGATTCAAGCTGACATTATTTCTTCTCAGAAGCAACGAAGTATTGTTGTAAATTATCAGTCCGAGCAGTGGAGGATACCAGGTTGACAAACCAGTGTTCAATCGTGTTTTTCTTCAAGTTGCTCCAGCGCTGTTTTTGCAACTGTTATGAGAAAATATTTTCTCTGAACATTTTCAGCAGAAATGACAGCCTGGTCTTTTTCCACAYCATTAATATCATTCTCCCCTGTGGCAGTATGTGCTGTGCAACATGAAGCTTTCCGTAGTCCGGAGTTGGAGGACATATGTTCTCTCGTATTTTATCCAGAATAAGTGGGGATAGGTTTTATCCAGACTCACTCATAACGTCCTGGATTCTTTGTCAAAACATGCCCTGGCTTCATGGCTCGGTGTATTCCTGCAGGTATCACTGCTCTCCATCCGCATCCCAAGGTGTCTTGTATGACTGCATCTGATATTGACAGARAGATTTCACTCTGAAATGGGAGAATGACAGTTACCCTCAAAAAGAGACATTAAACTCTGTTTGTTTTCCACTTTATATGTGTGATGCATGCTTGCTCGAGGGTTTTCTGTATTGTAGTTGGGCCTACAATATGTAGGCAATCAGGCGGTCTTAGGCTTGCTAGCAATCCTGAAAATGAGTTCAGTGCAGTTAGAATGAAATAGAGTATTCACTTTAAAAATCAAATGCTTATTTTTGGTTCTGGGTTATTTAAAATGTTTTCTTAAAGTAAAACACAAGATCAATTTCAACTGGAAAGCTGACATGGTTTTTAGTAAAGTAAAATGAAAATTTATTTTGACATTTACTATTTATTTATTTATTTTTGKTTAAAACTGTCCTAGTCAAAAGMTATGTTTCCTTTCTAAACATAGAGCAAACTATTTGGTGAAACAGGAATTGCTTGAGGCAAYGTTTCTAAACATAAGCAGCCTGTTATGCTGGTCTCTGATCAAGCATGATACCATCCCTCTCATGAGACTTCAAYGCTGTTAATTAAAATGTACAGGAATGAGACTGGGTGTCCCCTCTCATGTGGCTTCCTTTCTCCCCCTTCCTCCTTTCCTTCTCAAGACCTTCAGAATTTATGCAAGCTTGCTGTAAGCTGCTGGAGGCATTTATTTCACRATAACTTATTCGTTGTGGCCAAGGATGCCTGGTGAACACATGTGTTTGTGTGTGCATGTGTGTGCACACATGTGCCCGTACACACGTGGCAAATGGCAGGGTGTTACACTGGGATCAGTGCAAACGGGAGCAAGCCAGATGTCTGATTTTTACCACAAGTTCCTGGGTGCAAAAATAGAGTAAAGTCAATGACAGAGGTTTCCATTGCTATGAACATTCAAGGCTAGCAATTATGGGAGGGCCTGCAACCTTCTTCTGTACTCTACAGCCAGGAAAGTCTCTAATTAATTTTTTATATGATAAACTGTTGCTTAATAAATTACCCTCTAGTTGCTCTGAAAATATTGCTTGAAATTGCACACAGTTCATACTATTGTGTACTTTAGGATTTCCCCAAGACTTTGGAAAGTGTATAAAACGTACAGCAGCTAGTAGTTGAGTTCTACCCTATTTTTCTAATGAATAAACAGAGGCCTAAAGACTYCAGATAACTCAGGCTACAAGAACTTAGAGGTCAGCAGCAGGTCTGGGAGCCAGCCGCACGAATGCCATGGTCCACGTGGTAACTGCTAATTCATCCTGTCAAAGGATGAATTATAGACCCGTAATAGACAACACCAGCCAGTTTCTTTATGCTAATGCAAAGCCTGCCTGTCTGTGCATTGCAAATATTTATATCAATATGATTCCCTTTCCATCAGGATAGGTCTTATTTAGCAGAAAGAAGAGAACAGGACTAATGTTTATACTCACATTCAGTGAAGTAGGCCTTCACCATCTGTGAAGTTAATGTAACACAACAACGTTTTCACAAGCCATTTAATTTCAGTTTCTTTTCTGGTTTTAAAAAGGCAGTCCAATTAAAGAAATGATTGTGAAGGAGAGGAGCGGGAGGTGAAAGAATCAAAATGGAGGGTTTGCAAGCACCATATTGTAATTTGGGATTAGAGGAGGAAGGCATTAATTTGCATGATGATGTCTTTCATATTTACTCAGTTAGAGAAGTGTTTATTGAGTGCTTTAGGCAGAGAATAATGATTAGAGACACACTCAAACTCTCAGCCACACAAAAYAGCCAGCTTAAATACACTTTCTCCCTCTGAAAGGGAATAGTTAAAAAAAAATTTGAGTCTTCTTCTACATTTCTCAGGCTAYGTTAAAGGTCTCAAGAAGTATCAAAATGTGTCTTGTAAACTTTCATTTTTTTCCCAAATTACTTTAACATAAAACCTTGATTAAATGYGCATGAGTTAAGCATGAGTTTAATATGCTTTGCTAGGCTTTGGTTTCCATAGTATGGCTAGGAAAGTGGAATTCAAAAAGGAAATCAAAAAGGTTGAATTTCAATAGGAGAGAAAACTAGCCAGAGCCACAAAAATGTGTTCTTGGTAACTGTATTGTATATCAGTAGTAAGCAAGAAAAAAAAAAAAAGAAATAAAAAATTGGAAAAGGAAAATGTTCACCCTGATTCAAAAGAAAGTGAGAGCTGTCAACAGAAAATACCAAGAGGTCATGGTGCTTAATTAATGTCTTCTTRCTTCACTGAAATGATCAGCCTTGGCCAGATAGATATACTAATAAAATTAGTGGAGATGGGAATGGCCACACAACTGGTGCAAGAGGTAATTCTGACTAGAAGAATGAAAGYAGATGTTGTTTGGAGAAATTTGAAATTCCAATCTAGCTTCATGTTGGTTAGATAWATTCCTATAGACAACGGATGGGAATCGTTTCTAAATGGGTGGTGATTGTTTTGGAGAATGGATGCCAGAAACTTCAGTTATCTGGAAAAGGAGGGGAAAAAAGAAAAAAAAAAAAAGGTACTGAAAAGTATTGACGAGTTTTCTAAAAGGAAGGGAAGTAGAACTAGGCAATCATGGTCATCCACCTTCATTTCCAGCTGCTACAAAGAGCATCAGCATGGAATAAGCAATTGGCAGAGAGCTAGAGAATCAGGAGATGAGGAGCCAGCATGAATTTGTTCAGAATAACAATCGTGTAAGACCAATCCATTCTCCTTTTTTGATAAAAAATGGTAAGTAGGGAAAAAGTGGTAAATGTATCTTAACTTTAATGAAGCTTTTTGTTTACTTCTGAGTCCAGAGGRTGTAACTGCTGTAAAAAGGATATGATCTGAAAGCCTCTCAGCTATTACTGGAAGTTGACCATCAGATAGAGAAGCATTGCCCTGGATCTCTCCTGATTTTGGTACATATGCACAGTAAACTTGACTAAGAAGAGAGTGTGATTTTTAGTATTGTAGGCAACCCCAAGCAAAGAAAAGGCTGTCAGCAGGAGGGGGATGAATAAAATTCTGAATGTTCTTGATATGATCCAGTTCCTTACAAATAGGTGCAAAGTTTTACTCTTAGAAGGGGATAAGGATATTCATAAGTGAAGAATGAGAAAAACTGGCCAGAGAGCAAATCCACTAAAAAAGATGAACACTGAAGTGGTGACCATTAAGAGAAAAAAAAAAAGTCATAAAAGTCATGCATTTGGAAAAGGGCAGACTTTATACAAGATTGTATGAGCAGGAGTGGCATTTGTAAGGCACAAGGAACAATC
Source organism: Eudromia elegans (assembly GCA_003342815.1). Classification (NCBI taxonomy): domain Eukaryota; kingdom Metazoa; phylum Chordata; class Aves; order Tinamiformes; family Tinamidae; genus Eudromia; species Eudromia elegans. Next base: position 492,611 of record PTEX01000084.1, read on the forward strand.
CACTCCTTTTAAAGAACTAACCCAGRGTACTCTGTCCTTTATTTGAATGTCACTCTTCAAAAAAGCTCTTCACTGAGGGTGCTCGTGAAAGATCAGAAGTTTGCAAAATACATGCCAGAAGGAAAGACTGCAGGAACTGCTGTATCTTCCCCCCCCCAAAAAAAAAGAAAAAAAAGAGAATAGGTGAGAGCACATAAAGATTTTCAGACACGTAATGGTAAAAGCAAAGGTAATATTTTCTCTTCTTGTTTTATCTGTATAATATGTTGAACAAGTGAGGATAATTTGTAGCAAGGCAAATTTGGATTAAATAGCCAGAAGGTTCTTTTCACTGTAACGCTAGTTAAATACTTGAACCGCTTGCCTTATGAGGTTAGGTCACCTTAGGTGCTGAAGATGAACTTCTGTTGTGATTTGTGCAGTTATATTAGACTGAGCCTTGAGCATATGTAATATTTTATTTCTTAAGATCTCTTTGTATAGTTTTTATTTCTTATAAGTGATCTGAATTTTTTATTTGTTAGTGACTGAAAAGTATTTTTTTTTGTTGATTTTGTGAATCATTCTTGATAGAAATAACTGTAAGGAACCATAGAAAAGGACCATTGTTATTCTCTTAGAATTCCACATCTCTTCTTTTAAATGTATAGGAACCGGTTTGGTTGACTCTTTTGGTCCAAAATGCCAGTCTGCTCTTTGGAAATTCTCTCGTTTGTCTGGCATTGTTTGGAGTTGTGGGGTGTTTCTCCAGGGCCTGCCTTAAATCCATAAATGATGACAATTTGACGGTAGGAAATGTTGTTGAAAACAGCATGAGTCTCGGAGCAGCCACGCAGCCATCAGCTTTCATTCTTTAGGCATCATACGGCAAAAATAATGGCCATTTTTTCTCAGCCTTATGCAAGCCAGATAGCAGCTGCTTTACTAGTGATTTTGAATGCTCAGTCCCATGGGTTAAGGCATTTAGAAATCTGCCACTTTTGTGCCAGTCTGATATTTCTAGCTGGCTCCTCAGGACTTCTCATTTTATGACATCTATTGCAGATAGTGTTTTCTTTTCAATTGCTCACTCAAATGTTCATTGCTTGTTGTACACAATACAATTTAATATTGCAAGCTGCTCTGTACCCTGCTGTTAAGATGTAATTTGTTCTTCGTGTCTCATCCGTAAGGGTTGGTGGAGTTCATTTCTAGTGCTCAAAAAGCCAGCTTAGAAGTCAAGTTTATAATTAGGCCGGCARTTTGATAAATATCAAGGAATTAGAAGCAGCTTGTTAAAAAAAACAGTGATGAAAAGAAATTCTAAAATGTACGTGGCCTTGAAGGGCCAAACTTCCTCGCATTCATAGTGAGTGGTTTTGAAAACATAAACAAGAGAAGTATCTAAAATGAAAGATACATCAGAAAAGTCTTAATTGCAAAAGAAGTTAATTTAATTTTACAGTAACTACATAAATACTTTTAATTACGTGGCAAATATTGCTTAATGTAATCATAATCACAGAAATAGAAAAGGATAAAGCACTCTCATCCCAATTCAGAACCCTCCACACAGTATTTTCATCATTTGAAAGTGAATGACGGAATGAAATTTAAACAGAAATGGAGATAAAAATTAATTATATCTTACAAGATTAGTCTAGAGGAATAGCTCATTTATTGRAAACCATGGAAGCCTTAATGTGATTTTCACACTGGGAATTGCTCTGAGGCTTTTTTTTTGAGCTCCAGTCAAGGAACTTTCTGGGAATTCTCTGYACTTTGATGCTATACATGGAATAAGTAAAGGCATTAAGCAAAGATTTGTTCATTGGCTAGCAAAACTATGTCATGTTATCTTTTTTGTCATTAAGTCCCTTGGCYCTGCAATATATGTAAGAGAAGCTGAAAGCTATATTCATTAATTAATAATTTGTTGCTTTCCAGATTTTTGTTGAAATTATAAATGAAGATATGGAAGACTAAGTGAATTCTGTGAGACTTTTAGGAATTATTTAGGAATTATTACAGTATSCTCTGCATCCCCACTGTGGCATCTTCCCATTTGGTTACAAAGTGACCTGAAAGGAAATGAAATTTCAGATTTACGTGGGAAATTAGGAGCTGTGCTGGTGTTCAGCAGAGCTTTCAACCCAGTCTTSGGTGGGAAGTCAGACAAGGTTTGGGAGATGCTGATGGTCTCTYTTGCTCTTGGAAGGTCCTCAAGAGTCTTCAGCACCATAGAACCCACCCCTGCTGCGGATGTCCCCTGTGAAGCRACAACAAGATTTTGTGTGTGTGTCTGTGTGTCTTGGGGGTGACCACAAGATACTACAGGGAGTCCCATTCTCCTGCTGTGCTTTTTCTTTTGGTGCTTAGGGAAGGAAAAAAGAAGAAGAAAAAAAAGAAAAACTAGTGATCGCAGATAAAAAGTCCTTAAAGTCCCTAAGTCTTTAAAAGGGGAGGAATATGGTGACCCTCATGGCTGCTGATCTTATCAGCATTGTGATCTTGGCAGATATTGCCTGATATTGTAGGTGGCAGAAGGTCCAGCTTCGCTAACAGCAGGTTGCTCCTCTGCAACCATCAACCCTCTTCAGATATTTCCAAGCAGCTGGGACCATGATGTAGAGGCTGATGCCTCCACATGATATCATGCAGAGTTGGGCAAAGAAATGCATTTGGGCCCCACACTGTCATGTTCCCCCACCTATAAGTCCTACTGTGGCTGTTATATACGGTGCTGTGTTACTGCAGGCTTTCCCTCACACTGGGTTTCACGGTGCTGCTTTATAGGAATTCCGACAGACTATTCTGTAATTCTTTGGGACCTTTGCAAAATCCCCCTCTGTGGTTTTAGATGTGCCCTGGACTAAGTGACTTCTCGAAGTTCCCCYAGCCTCGTCTTTTTTGCTTTTATTCTGGTGAAAAGGAAATAATAATATAATACATTATATATCTATATAATTATATATAAAATAATAATAATTCTGGTGAAAGGAAACTAAATGTAATCCACCTCCAACAAAAGAGACCTCACCTTGACTCTCCCTTTTGACTGGCTCAAAGTGGGAATTTTTGCCCAGTCTGTTACCCAGTCTTAGCAAAATAAAGCATTTTCTAGACCAAATCAAGACAGGTTTTGCTCTGTAGTTCAGCTATCAGACCAGTCCCCTAAGACAGAGGGATTCCTGCATGAGTTTCTTTACCAGCTAATATTTAATTTCTACTAGCTGCAAAAGGAGAGATCAACAGAGCCCCACTAAACTGCAGCTCATGGGCTCCGGCACAGAGCCAACAGGTAGGAGGCATCAGCATAAGTTTGCACTGTTTTTTTCCTTATAGTTAGAGGAGTTTAAAACGAACCCAGCTTTGCACCAGCTATGAGATTTCAAGTGCTGCTTCTGCAGCAAAATCTGCCAAAACAACCGTCTTGGAAACTTTACTGAATTTTTAATGCAGCCCCTTTTGTAGCAGTTTGACACTTGCCTCTTTCTCTCCTGGTGCTGTGTAGGAAGTTCAGACACTTAAGTCGGATTTGTTGAATCTGTCAGATAACTGGAGACCTAGCGGGCAGTGCAAAGTTTAACTTTGCTTTGTGAATCGTGCATCAAATCCTGGTCTGCAGGGGATTTTCCCTTGGGAGAGCTCAGGAGTTCTTGTTGCAAGCGGTGCTGCCGATGGAGACATGTCCACAGGTTTCCTTAAACAAAGAAATAATGGTTGAAATCTTCCTCTGTGACATTTATTCCCTGAGAAATCTTCACCCACTAACCTGCGTTATCTCTGCTGAATATATTAACATTATAATAGCTTGTCGGGGTCACAGCCAGAGATCTGCTGTACAGAAACGGAATAAGCATCCTGCTTCCAAAATGTTGTATTCTCAATAGGAAAGACAGTGCTGTTACAATGATAATAGATACAGGAACTGTATATAGCAACATTAAAAAAGGAGGAGGAATACCCACCAATCTACACTGATATTTTTGTTATTATTTTTTTTCAGAAATATGTCCCTTGATCAATTAATACATAAAATATACCCTGGAGGTGCCAGAGYGACTGAGCCCATGATGTAGTGCTGACAGATAGGTGCACAGCAATCATTTGACAAGTGTCTTGATGTCCAGCAAACTGGGCAGACTGCTTTTTGGCTCCACAACCCCTCAGTTCATCACACATAAGAACACCAACCTGCAAYGGGAAATCGGCAAGCTGGGGGACGAGGAAGGTGAAAAAAGCTAATTTTCACATTGTGGTGTGAAATGCTTTAACAGTAAGTCTACTGSTTTCACAGCTGTGGCTGCTAAGATCATCTTTAATTTTCTTTATCTTAATTTCATTTCTAAATTATCTCTAGAAAGTTCTGCTAAATAAACCAACTGCCAAAACCTGGTGAAAGGTCTTGATGCCACAGGCTACAAGCGAAACAAGTGGGATTGATGCTGCAGTTCTCACCAAAAACAAGTGGTAAAACTCAGTATTGGGAATATCTTGCCATTCAGAACAGGCAGAGATTCTGGGATTTAATTACTTTATTCAGTTTGGGAGGGCAAAGGACATACACAGAAAATGTGASGAACATTTGGAATTGTATGGTTATTTGGGAGACATTTTTTTAAAGCKGGCAACAGAAAGTTGTGCTTTTGTAAATGAGACGAATCACCCACAGACTGAGAACAAGCACTGGAAATGMGATTGCAACTTGGCAAGCAGAACATATCATGAAACTTCATAAAAAGCAATTAGCTGGTCAATTTATCAGTAAATTCCTTTTCTTCARAACAATATTGGTCATGCTATATGACCTGTGAATTCAATTACCTCCTAAAGTAAATACAAGCTATTTTATGCAACACTATCCTAGAAATAAAATAAAAMGGAAGATAGAACCAAAGAGAAAATAGTTCCATAACTATTTAAACACAATTCTGATATTTTAGGCTCTTTTGCAGAGCTTTCAGTGCTATTTTTGATAAACTACTAATCTTTCAAACCATTAAATACAACTGAACACTTTATAACCAGAGCAACATGGAAATTGCAAATACTTAGATCTTCTCTTTGGTTTATCAGTTTGAGAACAAGCAAGGATATTTTCAATTCCATTTGCAAGTAAAATGGCTTTTCCAGTACCCAAAGGAATCGAGCTGACTCACAGGGACTGTGGGGCCCATCTATTCCCTAGCAGACGTGATGTTGAATTCGGAAGGTCTCATCAGAGATGAAATATTGGCCATTTGCTCTGTGTCCCGAGGAGAAGAAATATGGTGCAGTCAAAAGACTTCATAGTTTTTGTGAGCTGCAAATTGTCTTTGGGCCATTTTGTAAGTTCTGGGCTTCTAGAAATGGTCCATTACTTGGGTAGGACTGCTGTTTTGGGCTTGTATTGTGTGGATGCTACAGAGAGCATTGGCAGGAGCTCCTCAGAAAACCATAAGAATGAGAGACTGTCCAGATGTTTGCCCTGACTACAGGGAGATTCCTTGTCGGAAAGTTCTTTCTGTCTTCCATGACCATATCCTTAAAAAAAAATAAAATAAAATAAAGGTACTTGGTAAAGGAACACTTACCTCTTGGAAGTTTTATTCAGTTTTTGGATTYCTTACTGACCTTAGCATTTCATTAATATTTCAAGAAATTCTTTTGTGTATGTCCATACCACTCACTGAGACACCAGCCACCTGAAGGACAGATTTCAATGATATCCTGAGAGTAACCCAAAGACAGACAGTCTAAATATGCTGGCATCAATTTAKTAATAATCAGAAAGAGAATGCGAAGACAGAAGGAAGTTGAAAGCTTTGAGGGGAAAAAAAAAAGACAGAAGAGAGATGGGTTAAWCTCACAAAGATATAGCTTCAGATTTCATACGTTGAAACATATTGAAAGGACTTGGTTTTGACTGGGTTCTTTAGAGATTTCCTGAGAAATGTCCAGATTTGGATTTTAAAAATAACAAACATACTGAGACTGCAAGTCTGAAGAAACTGACTGTTGTCAGAATTCATTTCTTTTCCATCATCTTTTTCCATCTTTTCCAGAAGTCTCACAAAAATTGAATGAAAATACTGAAGTTTCACAATCTTAGAAATGAGCAAAGATTCTGGAAAATCATTAGTTATAATTTATTTATCTCATCTGTAGTGGCATCAAGGTTGACAGCCTATCTTCCCCTTACTCAGGAATACAACTGGTGATATGTTTGAGCCAACAGAGAAAAATCTGAACAGATCTTGTAATATTGCAGCATTTTGGCAAAATTAAATGTTCTGAAACATCTAGAGGAGAAAAYACTGCAGTAGGGATATGAGAGGAATGGTTTTGTCCTRTGTGAAGTCAGCCTGGGCTACCTTTCCTCTGTGACCAAGCAGCAAGAAGACTTTTGAGGCTGGGAAGCTTCTGGAACAAAGTTTCTTTCCCTTCCAGGGGAAGGGAAATACTCCAGTTCAGGGTATCAAGTAGTATCACGGTCCCCTCTTCTCAGCACTGGTGAGGTCAGTTCTGGAATGTTGGGTTCAGTTCTTGCCTTCCCAGTAAAATATAGAAACGGACATAGTGGATTGAAACAAATGAAGGGCCACAAAGATGCTCGAGGGGCTGGAGAGGCTGAAAGCTAGGACTGTGCAGCCTGGAGAAGAAAACACTCCAAAGGGGATCTTATTAGTACTTATAAATACCTGATAGAGGACATGAGAAGATGGAGTCAAACTGTTCTTGGTGGTTTTCAGTGACAGCATGAGGGTGCAAGCTGAAATATGGGAAATTCCACTTAAATATAAGAAAGCCTTACTGAAAGGCTGACTGATTATGGAGCTGAGCTACCYATTCTAGTTGGAAACACTTTGAGCAAGAGGTCTTAGACAWGACAATCTCCAGAAGTCCCTTCCAAACTCAACTGTCCTGTGGATCAGYAGTGATGTAGCTGTTGAATGCTCATGTTAAGGCTTTAGGTCAGAAAATTTCAAGCACCAGGATTTGGAGGGGTCAAGAACTGGTAGATAAATGTTCTACTGTGTGGGAAGCAGGAGAACGACTTTAACCGTTGATCCAAGAACTGTTACCAACACATTGAAAAATAAAGGTCACCTGTAGCCAACTGCAGATACATATAGCATGATCCTAAACAGTGCCTGAAAGCAGAACACATTAAAAAAAAAGCAGAAATCCGCACCTGACTTGGCAGCACAGGAAAACGAAAAATAAGACACTGTCTTCTGACCCGAGGATACAGCTTTTTGTGTAATTTTCCACACCAGACATAGTCCTTGCCTAGGTTAGTCTAACACAATCCTAGTAGAAACCACACACAAGCACATCATATTCCATGTCTTTGTGAGGCGGAGTGGCTCCATTCAGATGAGTGAGGACATAATTAAAGCATTGTCACAACCAGCAACCCAGGAGCACAWGCTATGCTAGAGTATGAATGCAAGCGCAGTGGGAGAATTTGGGAGCTGACTTTTAACATGTAGACACTAGCAACGAAGCCAAAAGATTTTAATCAGTTACAGTGTTTTACATGTGCCATGCACMTCATTTGCTTATTTTGGGAACAGCTTATTACTTTGTCTGGTCTACTGTAAATGTTAATGCATGTAAATGCTAATCAAGATTCTTGCTCTGGTTTCCCACCTCACCTAATTGGATTGCATTAGAGCTTGTTTAAAAGTTTGCATTCAGAATCACAAATGGGATGAGATCGCATCTCCCTCATCAGCCTGGTGACAGCTGTGCTGCAGAGAAAGGATGGAAACTAGCAGTATCACGGCCAATATCACAGTGACACCAAATCCTTTTTCTATGCAAAACGCTGTCCTGTAGAATTACTCGGAAATGGTTGCACACCTCACTCCAGAATGTGTGATAACTAATCAGATCAGCTATTTATGGGGACAAAAAATGAAGGATTTATGGTYTGACTTAGCAGATATTCAAAGCTCAGGAGCAGCCCCCTTTAATAATGCAATATCTAAATTTTAAAGAAACTAAAAGTAAAATTTACCATGTGGCTAAGTATCTTCCAGCTTTGGTGTACAACTGCTTCTGTGTTCCCATTTGACAGAACTGGAAATGGAGTCTCAGGTGTATTAAGAAAGTTATCCTGAGAACCATTAAAGTACTGCTCAAGTTCGTGGTATTTATGAACCTCAATAAGATGAAGCATTTGAACTTCATATAAGCCACCTTCAGACTGGCTCGCTCTTTTCCACCAAGCTGATTCACCATGGAATGAAATAGAGTGGGCACAAAGTGACTTGTGAAAAATAAAGAAATGAAACAAAGTCCAGGAAAACACACGTCTTTCGCTGGTGCAGGTTCTTGCCTCCAAGCAAACGTAGAGGATGAGAGCTAGAGCTATGAAAGAGAACCAGACTGAAAAGAGAAGTCGAACTGAAGGGTTTTTTTTGCTGAAGGCAGATGAGATGAAGATGTAATAACCTTGGTGTGACCATGGCCRTAATCTTATTGGTTAATTGTATTGTACAAGTCAGAGGTCGGAGCTGATGGAGAGCTGCTTTGTTAAACAGTCTCCAACTTTCTTATAAGCAAGCTCCTGCTTCCTGCAAACACAGCCTGGCTAGGGGGAACCAGCAATGGCAACGATGCAAGAACTGCCTCTGCTCCTTCGCCAGCCCCGCTGCTAATGCCTTCTCTTTGCATCTCCTAACATTTCAGYCGTGCTCATTACTATCTTCATTGTCAGTGTTCAATACGCAGTGTCTGCGGTCTCCTTGCAAGCTTGACATTGAGTAATAGCTTTCTAAAAATGTCTTGAAGGCCATTTTAAACRTGGTAAAATGGTTTAGAACAGGTAAATGCAAAAACCTTAGGAGTTTTATATAAAATGTCTTTGAAGAAAGGTGGAAACTAGTTGCTCCTTGTGCTCAGGTATTTATCCCTGCCCCTGTTAGTGCTTTGGTTGATGGCTGTTAAGAATGAATAAATAAATAAATATTTAACAGTTTATTCTTTCATTTTTTTTTTCCTCAGGAACCTGCTTCCTCGGATCAGCAATAAACAACATAAACAACCGAGAAGGAATGCTTTGGAGATGAAAACAAGTATTCATAGACAATTGCCAAGGCATTTATCTTTGGATAATCCTTACTCCTTACCTCTGGGTTTTGTCATGATCATCTCACACAGATTCTGCATGCTGCCCAGATGCTGTGTCCAAGGCTGGCGGGGGATGAGAACCCCTCTGAAGCTCTTGCCACAGGCAGAGAATATATTGCCAACTTGTTATGGCAATGGAGTTGAGTATGCAATGAAGAAGCAGCGTGACTTCTGCACACATTTGCACGTGAATATATCCCGAATCCTTGTATTTGTTATCAGTCACTCCTTGTAGAATTTGGAATTGTTTTAGTGATGGAAACTGTGACAACATTCACGTGAGCATAGCAGGAGAATAAACTGCAAAAGATAGGAAATAATGTGACCAAATGGTGACCATTGAAAGAATCATCTAGTCCCTCAACATTTTGCTCTTATATCAGTTTAATTCAGGCTCCCATGTTGCTTGCTTATTATGTTTACAGTCTACTAAGGGTTGTAACAAGCTTTACTAATGGCTCCTGTTTATCCTTGAGCCTCTTCCCCTGCTGCTTGGTCGTAAGCTRCTTTGAGTAATGAGGTTATTTGAAAAATAAATAAGTTCTGTGAAATGAATTTAAATGCGATCGTTTCTGAAATGTTAAACTCTGTGCTGCCTCTTTGGGTCAGAGGAGTGGGAACACTTTAATCCTGCTCTTTCTGTTCTTTCAGTCATGGCTAAAATTTCCAGGAATAAAAGTTTCAAGAGTTTTATACATGATACAATGAAACTCCGAAACAGAAATGACACAAATTTCTGTCTGCCTGCTGGAGTCAGATTACTATAAGAAATACATTCCACTCAAAGTCGCAATCTTGTGCTGTATGCAGTTCTGAAACAGCCACAGCTTTTATTACTTTACAGTTAAGGAGTCTTATGCTGCYTCTCTGCACGCTGTACTACAAGCGGCGAGACCCTGTCAGACTGAAATACTTTTATTTTCAAAGTCTTTATTCAGAAAGGGCTAGAAGAAAATCTTTATCCTGTAATCACCTTTAATATAGGCTGAAAAAMCAAAATATTTTAAGACATCTGCTAGGTGAGACATTCTGAAAGAGGTAGAGCAGGGCACAGAAAATGAAAGCACTTCCCAGCTGTGTCTACTAAATTTCATGAGTATAAAGCCAAACTGATTGCACATCATTTACCTGGATACTGCAGACCAAAATCCAAATACCTTTCTTTAATGCTTGCATCTGCAGGGCTACAATGCTCATCTAACCTGGATCCTGTRTCAGACCCCACTTCTTATGGGGTTCAAGCCAAACCCTGGTCAGTGAGGAGGTGTCTGAGGGAGAAGGAAGGACCTGYCCCAGATCTGCCATGGGGAATGGTCTGTGTTTGGGGAGAATGCGGGTAGTGCACAGGGATACAGGGACAGAAAGAGCAGAAGGCATTTCTGGTGACCTAAATCATCCATCCTGCAATTTTACACCTCTGCACAGGTAGCAGCTGAAATTATTTTGTRATGGARAGTCTATGAATTCATTTCCAACACCATTTTTTTAGTAAAAAAAAAAAATTAATTGAAAGATGAAGAATTCATTGCTATAGGTAACTAGTTCCCAGAGCATATCATAAATGTGCAGCCACCGCGGTAGTTGATTTTTACCTGTTAGAGGAGAGAAGCTGCTGATAGAAAAGATTGTGTCCACTGGCATTTCACACATCTTTAGCAAACGTCACTATCTGGCAGCAGCTGCTCATGAAGCCTTTTCTACTGCAGGATAACATCTGACAGGAAAATGTAGTTACTGATGGAGAAAATGGTATGTGTCCAACCAAGAAGGGTTTACCCACCTGCTGCCCGTTGCTCATAAATTCTGATTATAATGGATAAGGCCTAAAAATTTTCATAAATTCTCAATTAAGTTGCACTAGATTTCCATGAGACTCATCCATCRCATTTTTAATTATTTTTGAAAAGCAGAGGGACAATCCTTTTAAAGGATATTAATTGCAAAACAAAAAGAAAATGGAAATCTGACTTTCACAGGTAACGTCCACTTAATGAATAACTCTTAATAACTCTTTATGTAAAGAAATGAAAGCAAAATGAGAAAAATCCAGGAGGTTAATAAGAAGGTCAGTATGAAATTTCACATTGAAATGATGCTGTAGTGCTGAGAGAAAAGGGAGTTGTGAATATATATTGGTTTTGGCCCATGGTTTTAGACTAACCTCAGAAGAAGAATGATCCCAGATAATCCAGCTCAGATTTTTTAATTGAGTTCTGTGCATTGCTGGRACATGGCTCTGGGAATTTAGTCATTTTTCTATGATTAATAACCACAGAGCTAATGGCCAGAAGGGATCAACAGATCAATCAGTCTGACATCTTGCATAACAAAGCTCATGAGATTTCACCCCCTCGTCCTGCATCACTTCCATAAAACACATCTAGTCTTGATTTGCAGATAGTCAAAAGACAGAAAATCTGCCACCTCCTTTGGGGTTTGTTTCTCTGTTAAAAATTTATGTCCTGCTCACAATTTGAGTACCTCTAATATAATTTTTTTCCCAGCTGCTGATTCTGAATAATCCTTTCTCTTCCACATTAAAGGATTCTCCAATATTTGGGGGTTTCTCCCCACTGGATTTAGCAGTGCWCACAATCAAGTTGCCTTCAAATTTYTTTTTGATAACCTAAGGAAAGTCTACTAGTCAATCTTAAATCTATCTATCTGTTTTTTTCAGCCCTCAAATAGTTTCTTCGGGTCATTTCTACATTTCTACAGAATCCTGCCAGAATAATATGCATGATATGGAGCCCTCCCCAAAGGTCTGCATTTAGATAGACATTGACAAATTYCAGCTTCTTGTTTGGAGAGTTTCTTCATTATCCTAAGAAACAACAAATGCTGGTCATTTTGCATACTCTGGCAGTGTTATAATGAATGTTGCATTGCACACTTCAGCATTTGATAGTCACTTATCTCTACACCTTCATGCRGCTAAGTATTATATCTCTGGCTTTCAAAAGCTTGATAAAATAACAAACCACTGCATTATTTCAAGCCAAYTGGCAAACTAGACATGTAATGAGATGCACTTTTTCATTTGCATTGCATTTGTGACGTAGCATTGGGTAATTATCCTAATGAATATTGATTCTGATATAGATCTCTCCTCCACCTTACTTGTTCTACTTGAATTTACAGATCACGTCATCTTCCTCATGGATAAGAGACTATTAAGCAGAGGCTGTTCCTTCTGATTTAGAGGTGACTTCTAACATTACCATATCTGTTGTAGCTTTAAGTGGTGAGCTGTAACTCACAGTCATGCTAATAGTAAACTGATCCTGTTATCTTTTGTGCATGCTCACATCAGGGTTTAAATATTCCCTGTGTGTGAATATGATGGATAGCTTAACCGTACGTGTCCCTGAAAGCCTCTTTCTTGGCCTTCTCTGATTTACCTCAACTTTAAATGATACCTGATCTTCCAGAAGGAGTTCCAATTGCCATAGAAAGTGTTATTCTTGCTATTTCTTTGTCCTGGTCTGGTTAACAATTATGGGTAGTATTTTGTATAAATGCATTTGGTCTGCCTGTATTTTGTGAAAATTAGGCAATCGGAATCCGATTCTTCCCCCTCTGCAGTTTTCTCACGGGGTTCATCAAAGCCCATTGTCTCCTCACTGAAGAAGACACTTCTCTTTTAAGCACTACGAGTACCTACCAAGAAAATGACATTTTCAGAGTAGGCCCAGAAAGAGCAAGAGTCACAGGCAGACAGTAGGGAGGGTAAAAATAAGTGAGAAGAGTTTCATATGAGAGAAGCCATCTGCCTATAGAAAACCATTTTCGAGATTTAGAATCAAGGTGGTATCAAGAGTTAGGTCCTGTGTGGTAAGCACTTCATGGGCAATTTTTAATTGCAGAAAATTTTAAAAATATGTGGAAGAAAAAACAAACTGCTGAATACAATTGCCTCAGTATCTTCCCTGTCTCCGAGTAATTATGAGTTCTGACAACATTGTTGGGTGAAAAAATATCAGCCAAACCCATGACTCTCTCGCCTACTCATTCTGCAGGTTGTATTCAGAGATAACTCCTCCTCAAATTAAGKCTTAATTAATTAAATCTAGAGTAGTTTGCCTGGACCTGTGCAGCTAAAGATTTTAATTGGAAGATTTAGAGAACAGATTTATTCCCTTTCTTCAGATTTCCATACAGTCAGACCATCCTACTTAAATGGCCTCCAGTAGCGTCAAACCGACCTGTTGCTTAGGGAGAAACTGGTTGATATTCATGATCCTTAATAATTATCTTATTGCAGGTTTTCTGGGAATATTTCATCCTTTATCATAAGCTTGTTGTGTTCCAAACTGATTGTCTTTATTATAACTGGGGTTGGATTTAATGCCTTGCTCCCAGGTTATATACACAAACAGAAGGTTATAGAGAAATCCCAATCAAMAGAGCATTTATCAAGTAAAAAGGAGATTACATTCTCTCAGAGACAAAAGTCCCAAAATAATGTCATAGGATACATATGTGACAAGGATGTGTCCCTGTGTGCTCTAAGCTAACAGATTTGTTCTTTGCTTTCTGTGGCTAGCAGAGAGGTATTGGCACCATTATATGGTGATTCATTCTTTCCTAAAATAAGTAGAACAAATCATTTTCTGCTGCCTTTTTTTTTTCCCCTAGCTATAAAGAGAATCTTGATAAAAAGGTTATAGAAGGCAGATGATTTTAAGATGACTAGTATTAACTGAGATGAACCTTATCAAATATTTGACTACAAGTCATAAAAATAAAAGAGTGACTATATGAGGTGAGACCAAAGCCAGGCTGTCTCCAATCATATCAAAAAGCAGATGTCTGTTTAAGAGTACAAGGATGAGACAAACATGATATAACCTAAAGGATATCCCCAGCCTCCAGACTTTTCGGGCTTGACCCGGATTCTTCCCTCTAAAGGCATTTCAGATTAATTAGTGTGTAGAAACATTCAATAATTCTTGGGGGGTTTCTMMTCCTTGTCAAGTCTTTCCTTGACTTCTGCTTTCCAAGCCTTTGCATCCAAAACCATGGCAAGGAATTCCACATCTTAACTGCATGTTAYCTGGTGAAGAAAACAAAACAAACAAACAAACAAGCACCCTCCTTCTAAAGGATTTTCAAATTCTTCATGTTTGCTGCACGTTAACTGCACTCACCATCCATCCACATGCCAGTCATGACTTCAATGATCTCTATAATATTCCTCCTTAGCTGTCACTTTTGTAGTCAGAAAAGTCCTATTCCAGTCAACCGTTTCTTGTATGGTGGTTAATTTTGTTCTGCACACTTACCACTAAACCAAGAGACTCTGAAGTCCACGTTGTCTTTTTTTATTCCATCTAATTCTCTCACTGCTGCCCTTTCAGAGTGAAAAGTGCAATGCCCTCAAACCATTAACTCCTAGCGCAAGAAAGACCTTTGAATGGTCTCCTTCAATGGAAGGAGAGCGATAAGTGKCACAGGAGTTCCCACAGAAGACCTACAAGATGTCTGGAGATTTTCTGAGTAGGCAAAAATTGCTCTGTGCTTTTCTAGTAAAGTACTTCTGCTTTATGAGCTTTCTGATTGATGCACTTGACTATGTAACTATTGCATTGCTTTCTGGAAAGAGTGTAAAGATTGTAAAGAGTGATGAAATAAATCCAAGCTTTGAAAAACTCTGCTGTTCTAAATTAAACATCGGTAAATAAGTCTTTTTTTTTTTTTTTACAGTATTTTGAAAAATGAAATTCTGAAGATATTATACTAGAATTTTACTGTAGAGAAAGTGTTCATGTATAATACACAGATATTGCCCACAGGATAAATGTAAGTTGTCTGAGGAAAAACAACTATTTATATAGACTTTACAAGTCTAACCTGTTTTTTTTGTTAATAAAATCTCTCTTRCAATATGTTAAAAGAGAAAGATCTATCATGTTTTATGTTTTGCAAATTGTGATGCCAGCCTGATTCTAAAGGCTTTTGTTACTGAGACATCTTATGACAAGAATTTTAAAAGTCACTGTGCGCATTTAGGTTCATTGCACCCTAAAGTCAACAGTAACACCTGCTGAATCTACTACATCGACTGCTTTTGCTCTCTATTCCATGTTTGCACCCTTATTTTCTCACCCGTTTTACCCAAAACTAGGATGGAAAGCACCCGTGAAACAGAAAGTTAGTTGTACTAAGCCTCATTCATGTACATGACACTATCACAAGTCTATGAGAGGCTTTTGGCAAGGACCCTCTGCCCACAGGGACTGCCCTGCATCTGCATCCCATTACAGGCTCCATTCCGTCCAAATGCTGTGCTCAGATCACAGTTTGACAATACTTTTGAGAGAACACAGGAGAAAATGGTAATTCCCCAGAAAATTGCTGCAAATCTGGGGATTTTTTTTTCCATGAGGATGGTTATCCACATGAAGAAAATGTAACGAGCTTATTCAGGTTATCAAAAACGTCTCTTTTTTTTTCACATCATTGTTTTTTGCCATGAAAAATTATTCTCTTGATAAGAGAACTTCATAAAGCAGCTAAAGCCAAAGATACTGATTTAAAGCAAWGTAGAAAGTCCATTAGATACTACTTCAAGTTGCTTATAAGATTTACAGGTGTATTTGGTACCCGCATAGGTGAAATGTGTCCTTCTRCATGGCTTAAATTTCAAGCAGGGCAGGTGCACCTCAGGTGGCTTTTGCATGTTATGAGCAGTTCAGAGTCTTCCTTGAACATCTCTTAAGAAACTGGCACAGAGATGGTTAATGGTAGCAAACCATTACACTCAATGGGGAAAACAATCCTGTGATCAAAGTGTCAATAACTTGAATTTCCAGACTTAACCGGGATCCAAAGCCAAGCTTTGGAGATGAGGAGGATGCCAGGGCACTTCCTTCTCCCTCCTCATCTACTCTCTCATAAACACATCTTCCTCCTATTTTTTTTCCAATATATTCTTAGTGTACCCATTTTTTATGATACTGTGCAAAAAAACTCATTCTATAAGCACTACCATGACCTAAACTCAGAAAACCTCATTAGAAGGAAGAGCTGCAGCTGTTGCTTTTCTAGGCTGTAGGAGAACCAMAATTGCCAAATAATTTTTGACACCTGGATGGGTTTTCCTGTCCTTTTTCATTATCATTTAAATCTTTGCAGAATGATGACTTACACATTACTATTATTACTATTAGCATCATCATTACCGTTATCATTATTATTACAAAATGATAATAGAAGGAATAGGAATCTATTGCTTGCCTAGGCACAATGAAAAAGGAGTGTCCTTCTCCGACAGGATGCTTTTAAAATTCCCATGAATCATGAGATTAAAATTCAATAAAAAATTCTGCCTGGAGGATATGTTTTGTTTGTCTGCACAAGAGGAGCTGAAGTGATAGGTTTCTGTTAAATGTGATGCAGCTGCAGAGACAATAAATAACTGGAGCAATGGACGTCAGGCTGGGGAATGATTCATATTTTCTGCATCAAGAACTAATAAAAAAGTTGGAGGGAGGATGCAAAATGGAGCTTCATATCCATAAAAGAGTCATGCTTTCACCTGAGGAGGGCAGAGAGATGCATTCATTCCAAAAGGAGAAGAGACAGAGCCATTCGTTATTCASGAGAGTGAGGATGTTTAGCATCTTCTTATTTCTAATCTGATTTTCAGTTTAACATTTTTCATTAAATTATCCTCGGAGGTGTCCAAAACAATAGAGCTGTATCACGAGAACTATTTAGCTGGCATTTAGGATAGTCAAATAAAGGTCTAAGCACTGAAAATATAACCTGGGACAACTGGGCATCTTCATCCTTGAGGCTTCTGAAAGCAGAAACCGTCTGGCATAAAGGGTTTTACATGAGGCTGAGTCTGACTCATGGCAGAAGGATGAAAAAGATGAACCTCCAAGGTTTCTCTGAGGGAGATTTCCTCTAATTTGGTGTTTCTTGTATAAAATATAGGAATGGGCTCAATATATTTTTGGAGGATACTAACCCAGACTTTGTGAGATCTGGCTTGCTGTAAGGCTGTTTTCTTTTCCCGACAAACATTTAGATGATTTTAAAGATTTAGCTTCTTTGCAGGTGCCACGTGCTGGGTTTATGGCAAAAGTCTTCTTTAAGTATTCCAGAAACATGCACCAAGATTAAGGTCTAAGAATGTGATATTCACAGGATTCTAGCAAGGAAACTCTCCTAAGTATGCAAGGATTACTCTGCTACAAGAAAAGAGGACAGGATCTGTCTCCAGGATATTCCCAGGGCTGAAGGCAATTTCCTTGCTTAACAGTAAAATGATGTGAAGCATGGAGCGATGCCTGACCCATCACCTCCTACAGAAGGACATCGCATGCTGGAATTAGAGTTCAAAGATCTTAATTTCAGCAAGTGCTCTACCAATTAGGAAATTCTGCACGAAGCACCCCCTGCTTAATGCTACATAAATGCCAAAAATACTTACGTCAAAACTCCTAAAGGTCTTTGCCAGGAGCAGCCATCAGGACTATCATACTCTATTTAACATAAGGCTGCGTGTCACTGTGGTACTGTATTTCTCAAACTGCACTCATTAACCCCAGAAAGACTGCAAAATCCTTCAGCAAATATTTATAATATATATATCAAACAAAAAATATTGCTTTCTAACAGCACATAGGTAAGAAGAAACATCTTCATCCTCTACCCAGAAGTTATGGGGCAACATGTTGGAAAGAGCGAGGAATGCAAAAACTCAAATTATGGAGCCCTCAAATTATGGAGATAACCATTCTACGAAAGTGTAGCCATAACCTCGCCTTTGCTTTTCTCCTTGCTTGAAGAAAATCTTTATTACTTCTGATGTAATGGAATTATACCCTCAGGCTCACACTCAAAAGCCCCAAAGAGCTGGTTTCTTCTGCAGCACAGAGTCCTTCTGCCTGTCACCTTCCTCCACAATTATTGGTCTCTAATGCAAACAAAATCAGTGCTTGCAACCACGAATGGTGTGAGACCTCCACTGAAAGGTCAGGCCAAATCTGGACGTGACGGTGACATCTTTCTTCGCTGTGAACCCCTTGCTGTGAAGGGGGTTCAGAGCAAGGCAAACTCAAGCGTAAAGTTTGGCCCGTTCTTTGGGTGATAACATGTGAAAAGTAAAGAAAAGGAAAGGAATTAAAACCTTGCAAACGATAAGAGCTGCCTCTTGGGCCTTAGCTTCTTTTTTTTTTTTTTTTCTTGGAATTTTTAAAAAGCTGTTTTGCAAACAGAAAAGCCTCGTGTTCATTCTCTTTCTTTTCCTTTTTTATTTTTAACTCTTCTTTTTTCTTATTTGAAAGGGTGAATCTCAGTGGATTAGCAGAAACACTTATTTGATCTTTTGAATTCTATCTGGTTAGAGCACTCTCAGTTTTTATATAGCGATATTACTTGGTATCCAGAGAGGCTTCCTAAGAAGGAAGGAACTAAGGAACCTGAGAGCCTTTAGCAGAATATTTAGAAATCAAAATAGAAAGATTAAAGATAATTTTCTCAGTAGCAAAAAAATACATTTTTTTCTGAGAAAGACTCATTGGCAATTTTAGCTTGAATGCAAGAAAAATCTTCAAGCAGGCAAGAACTGTTCTTACTTTCTGGGCTCCCTTTTGTCTTCCTAAGAATAACCCATCATTTCCCGCTTGAAAGGCAAAGTAAAGATAATATATCATGTATGACCCTCCTGCACCAGAATAATTCTGTGAACATTATGTCTATGGTCTATGTTGTTTTCTTGAATAGTATGCCTATATGACTTTATTATACTCCTTGCTAATTTGTCCAACTTGCTTCCTGAAGAAGTTAGTCCAGGCAGGAAGGTCAGCAATAGCTTTTGGTCACAGAGAAGACCCTTTGCAGAGGACCAGAGTCTGGGAAACAAGCACTGGGCTTTTATACACTCACTGAGTTATGCTTGAAGCCCCATAGTGAAGAATGGAAAATTTATTTACTTAAAAAGCAAAATGTAAAAAACAGAGGGAAGCAACATATTGGGAGGAGCAGGTAAGAGACCATCCTGGGAGAACACAGGTCTGCCTTATTTTGAGGGAAATAGAATGAGCCTCTAAAGAGTGAGCCTCACCTGTGTGAGCCCATCAGTGCTTCACATGCTGGAACATGAAGTGAGACTAGACTCACTCGTGTGTCCTACACTAGGTGAGACCCCATGTTCTATGTCTGTGACAGAGAGCTTCCTGAGCTGCTTCTTAGCTAGAGGATGTCATCTGTCCCAAATACCCAATTTTGAATAAAATAGCCTCATATAAATCTCATAAATGGAGCTAAAAACAAAAGAAAAAGAATAAGATTTTGGCATGTTTTTATTTGTTTGCTTTTAAAAAATATCTCTACAGGCAGAGACCAGCACGAGATGATATCTAGCTACTTGAAGGTAGTGCTAGAGTCCTGCATGGTCTGAAGATGCAGTTAGAGCTCTTGTGACTCGGATTAACTGCATTTTCTCCCAGAGATCTGCTCTGAAGGCCCTGGCAATGAGGGAAGCACTGCCAGTTCTCCACAGATATTTTTTCTTCTTTAATGGGATAGTGAGTCTACTCTGCACCGATCTTAAAAGGGACAAAGGGCAGAAGTCACCAGTTTCCCCACTGAGCTAAGATCTTAAGGCATCTGAAAAGAAAGCTCCAGAGAGCCTATCGCATCCCTCACTGATGATTTATTAATTGCTGAAACACAAACACCGTTCAAGAATCCTTTCTTGGCTCTTCTCCTTGCAGATATTTACAAACTGTGCCTTGTGTAGGGGTAGCCGCCGACCTAGAAAAGATTGTGACTACAAGCACCAGGGGAAGGCTCTCAGTSAAAACTTCTACAAATATTTAGATGGAAAAAGTGTCTTGACCTGAGTTTGCATAACGGCTTTAACTGTGATTATCACTAAGCTCAGGACATTCATGCATGAGCTGAAGGATGCAGTCTTGGCAGTGGCAGATTCCCATCCTTCATGCCTGGGAGCTGATATAAGAGCAGCTCACTAAAAAATCCTTCACTTTTCTGAGGGTCCTTAAATGTTAAAATGACCACATAGATTTTTTTTTTTTTTTTTTTTTCWTTCTCTAAGGACTCTCAGGCTCCTTTCAGCCAAGGGAAGAAGAAGTAAAGAGCTTAAGGCCTCRTTTTCCATCTTTAAGAGCCACAGCTTTTCTTTCCTAGCATTTACAAGGAAAAGGATTAAACTACAGGATCAAGCATTTTCAGTGACAAAGTAAAGGCAGAGCCAGGCAGGGACGAGGTTACCAAGGGATGCTGATTATCTGTCTGCTTGACCCCATCAGTAACCCCGAGTAGGGCAAGGGTTTAATTTATTCTGCATATGGCTTGATCCTTTTCCTGCAATGCTGAGCAGCCTGTGCAGTAACTCAGCTCCTGTGAAGTCAGCTTGAGAAACATGTTTTTGCTTGCACATGTACTAGGGCCGGCATGAGGAGCATCATTTGCTTTAGTAAAACCCGTCACGTTTTGCAAATCTCAAGTTGACTGGTGGATTAACAGGCAGGACCTTGCCTTCTTCTGGGACTATCCAGTTGCAAATGAGATATAACCGCAGTTCCCTCTGCTACTTCTAACCAATGCCCACAAAAMAAGAGTCAGGAATTGCACTGTGTGTGCCCTCTATGTACCTAGGAGCTGTGGGAGCAAAAAGGGCCTCATTGTGCAAAGAGCTCGTAYGATCAAACTGGATGAAAAGCAATCCTGGTTGAACTGAAGATCACAATGTGTCCAGGCTTCTCACCTTCTCACCCTGTCCTTAGGAGACTTAGCAATGTGCTCTTGGCTTCCCTCCAAGGCCAGCCACGCAGTGGGTATCACCCTGGACACCCTCACACCCTTGCCAGGGTGGACAACCACATCRCCCAGTGAAGAGCAGCCGCTCAGCCCTCTCCAAGCTCAGATTTAGCAGTCATTGGCTGTACAGATGGTTCAGCACCCGAACTGCACGTTCACAGTTTCACATGTCAACACGCAAGCAGACTCTTGCCACTGGCTGCTCAGATATCCTTGGCTCTGACAACAATGTTATTTTAAGGCTTTGTAGGGCTGGAGGATTTGTTGTACAAATGCAGAATAAAAACACAATTCTTTTCCTCATCAAAGTACATAGCAGGAATCAATATCCAGGTCAAGCAGATGACCCTATAACAGTATTGATCAGTATGCAAAGGAAGATAAATGGTTTGTTTCATATGACTGCAAAGGGGGAACAGATGCACATGAGAAGTGACAGGCTCAGATGGGCTCCMCATAAGTCTAGCAAAGTGTGGGAAGGGAAAGTTGTGCAGATCTGACAACCCASCACCTTCCCACCCAGCAGCAATCACCAAATAAAATCACGAAAGATTTAACTCTGGTGTGGTGATGATGAAGTGATTCAGGAGTAGATTACATTGAGAGCACCAACAAGTTTAAATATAACCTGAGCTGCCACCAAAGTCCATGATATTTTACCACCTGATATTCTGCAGAGCATTCCCCTGCAGTGAGAAATGGCTTTAAGAGTTAACTCAAGAGCACAAAGCTCGTCCCAGCCAAATCCCCAGGTCTTTTACCTTTCCTATTTCCTCTTCTTCACCTTCCCTCTGGAGGTCTTAAAAAACTCCTTTTTGTTGTCGTCTTCCTCTATCCTACACCCAGTGACTGGTGAGTTGAGATGCCCCAGGTAACAAGGAAAGTATCCAGGGGATTAAGGAGAGAAGACTGATTGAAAGGCTCCAAGGAGAAGATAAGTCACTGTGGGTTAAACACATTTAGTGTGAACCGAGGGTCAGACACACACAACAAAGCCATGGGTAACTAAGCGAGATTTTTGCACTGTTCTGCACTATTTTGGTTCAGTTCCATATCAAATGAGGCACATTATACTACTAACAAGAGGCTACATTTTTCCACATCCTCTGCCACACAACGTGAAAAGCACACAGCAGTATGGCAGGGCAGAGGGTTAAAAAAATGAAAACAAGCAGCTTCAGTCTTGAAACTGTAAATCAATTTGCCAAAAAGGGGGGGAAAAAAGAGGATTAAGCTTAACAAGCTTCAAGAGAAGTAAGCAAGTACACTGCTGCATAAAATTGTTTGCTRGCTGTATTCTGTATTTTAGGTCACCATGGGTGATTGGGATGAACTGCTCTCATTAGCAACATGCATCTAATGCAGACGGCCTCAGGTTTTCATCTTTTCTTCACTTTTACAGAAGCCCTCAAGCACAAGGAGCTGTACTGTTCTTTGTGAAATGAACACTGCTCTGATGTTGTGAACTTTGAAAAGCAAAAGGCTGGCGAGTGGGGGGGCCTTTAGAGAGATGAACGTAAAGGCAGAATAGGTGTAAATAAGAAGCTAGTCCATGAGACTTATTGGGCTACATTACACTCTCTTTCTGTAGCAAACAAAACCATAGTGTCTAGGGGTATTCACCCTTTTCAAGCCAAGTGACAAAGCATCCGTTTTACTTCTGGACTAACTGTGAATGGTCTGAAAGAGGTTTAGGATTGTGCAACAATCATTATTTATAATTTTAATTGCCCATGTACTTTGCAGCCAGATGAGAAAATAGAGTATCTACTTGGGAAGAGCCTTTCTCATATATGAGGCTTTTTAGTGGGCTACTCTTTCAGGTGAAATGACGGCCTGTGGAAAACAGAATAATTGTCCTTTAATACAAGAATCTGCCTCTAAAATGCAAGCAAGGAAATCCAACACTTGCATGCAATGATCACAGCAGCACCAAAAAAGAGCTKTTCTTTTTTTCTCGTACAATAGCAAGTTACTTCTTAAGAAGCTGTGCTCTTCTTCATGAATTATCACTGTAGTGCCTAAAACCCTCAGCTGAGCTGTCTCACTGTGCACTGCACCAGCAACAAATGAACCCAGCATCAAAAAGAGAAAGCTCTGATTCATCCAAAGAGCAATCCAGGGCCTGTTTTGGAGACATCTGTTCTCCAACCTGAAAATCAGTACGGAATGCTAGGTGAAGCACTATAAGGTATGAACAGGAAGCCTTTCTGGTTATAAAACAAGAGCCCTGAACTGGGCCAAAGAAGTCATAAAGATCCCATTTAAAAATAGATGCCCACCAAGAGAGCTCCATCTAACCTCCGTCTTTTAAAGCCTTCGAGTTTAGTAAGATCCATGACATGATGTGCTAGAGAAAATCTGTTTGAAGGTACATTTCAGAGTCAATAACTCCCACTGCCATCCATGCCCTTGAAAAATCTCCTCCAGAGGTAGAGCATAGAAAGAGGTGGTTAGAGATTCACTTTGAGGCTCTGGAGGAGGTTTTTCCAAGGGCATGGATGGTAATGGGAGTGATTGAAAGAGGTGGCTTGTGAACAGATGAAAACTAACTACAGTAAATTGTTCCTCAAGACATTGCTCCCCGGTAAAGCTGCTTGTCTGCTAAATGCTTTACAATTATTAGCTGATTTCTGAGGCTTACAGCTAATGTCTCGGGGATCAAGAGCTGCTGTAGGAGAACGTGGCAGGGGGTTGTAATTTTGTGAGCAATTGTATTTGTGCACCAGGTGCCACCACATGGCAGTATTTCATTTCTGTATGGATCAACTTTGAATAATTCAACTCCAGGTACTCAGTTGTTAAATTGCTGCTTGACGTGGGTTTCGTGTGGACTGTAACTGTCCCTTCTTCCTATGATTTCTCTAATTAGTGCTCAACTGTGCTTGTTCTGCAAAATGGTTCTTTGCCTTACTAGGCCACATAAGCGCTTTGTTACTCTCTCTATACTTTCCTCAGAGGAAAAAAGAACTATTTAACATTGAAGAGGGAATCACATCTGAAAGGAAATAGATGGTGCATCAGGTATCACAGAATGTTAAATGCCTTAAGAGTTGAATACGTTTTATATCTCAGGCAACATTTTAGTTACTGGTTCTAGCGTGTATGAGTTTAGATCCGGCTCTGGAAAGGCATTTAGGCAGCTGATCTCTAGTAAAATCAAAATGAGGTRCATCCAGAATTTATCTTCGCTTTGGATTTTCACCTTGACCAGATTTTGACCTTGCCTCCTCCCACCCAAATCCCAGGAGAATAATCTAGTGACCAGAGAATCTCTCACCTTTTCCCTCATTTACTCCTAGGTGCATTTGATATTGAATTACACAAAACAGTAGCTTCAGTAAGATCAGTTACACAGTCTTACTCAACAGCTTGGTGATTACAGAAAGCTGTTTATGAGAAACCTATACTAACATCCCTCCTTCCCCTCATATGACAGGGATAAATGAAAACTGGTGTTTCAAATCTCAGGTGAATCCTATAACTCTTGGCCACTGTGGTAAAATCAGATAAGGCCACTGCTAAGAGGTTTGTTTCAAGCTCTTTCTTTATTAATACTGTGCCCCAACAGTATGTGTGGGAACCCTCAGAAAAKAAGGTATTATTAGTATGCTTCTGAGTGTTTATGCTATCAAAGCAGCATGAGCATTTACATAACTGAAAGGAGATTACATGAGAAGAAAATGTGATTTGAGGATCTCAGCTGCACCTATGAGTCAGGGTGAGGTATCTCCTGCATCTCTATATTCCTGATCATAGGTTTTTTGCTATGATGGTGGTACCAGTGCAATTTATGCACCTTGATTTTTACGCACATTGGTAATCTTTAGCATTTGAAAAAAAAAAAAAAGAGTTAGAAACTATCAATGTTTTAAAATCAATTCAGTGTTATATGTCCAGAGCAATAGCTCATATGCTATACAACTGTGTAAAGTGGAGTTTGTATAGACCCAGGAATTGCAGTCCATGGAAGACAGAGGTTTCCAGAAGGGAGCTGGGTTGATGACCAGGAGTGAATGTGGAGTATCCGGCTTAGTGCATCCTTGGTCTCCCTCTTCTGGCTCAGCAAGAAGGAGCGCCCTGCGCCTGGGATGTGCTGCAGCTGCCATCGCTGCTGCTGCTGCTGCAGGGTGGCAAAGGGGACATCTCTGAAGCAGAAACTATTCTCCAGGATGTGTTTCCAAATCTTGGAGTGGACCAAGGAGCAGTGAGTGAATTTGGTCTGGCCCTCCTGTGCCTCTGCCTGTTCYGTGCACAGCAGTTGAAATGTTCAGAAAGTCACCAAATATCTCTTTAACATGCTAAAAAAAAAATAGCATAAATGAGTTTGGGAGAAATGAGTGGGTAAATATAGACTGATTGCCAGTCTAGATGTTCTTATGTTGCTGTTAATGCTCTGTTCTGCCCAGCTTTCCTGTCCTGCACTCTTGCCAGCACCAATCCAAAAATACAGTTTATAAGTTACCTATTATTTGAAAATATTTGTGAAGCCTGGTCTGGTATTTTTTTTTAAATAATGTTACAAATCATTCTTGTAAGCAAAATCAGAAAGAAACTTGCATTTCYTATAATGAGATTTTGACCTGAACATTGGGCCTTTCTGTCACAAACCTAACTTCAGATTTTTTTTTTTGTTTCTTCTTCTGTATTTTTTTAATTACTGTGCAGGGTAGCAATTASTAATTTTAAAAATGCAAAATCCAATTTTTGTGGCTTATGTATTTCAGAGTGAGAAACAGTAGCATCCACTTGAKTGGGTTTCTTTTCCCATTGCCTGGCTTGCAGATAAGTGTCATTTACAGGGGCATTGGGCTCTAGATTATAAAATAATAGATGCTAATAGGGATGTAAACTTTGAGAGAAGACAGAGAGAGAGAGGGAGAGACCACCGTGGAAATGGTTGTAACTGGTTGTTTGGATGCAGATGGTACAAAAAGGCTGTTTTCATATATATAAATAGGTGTTAGAAAACACGCCTTTGAGACTTTTTATTTGAAATGATATGTGGAAAACATATGCATATATTTATAACAGCAATCTCAAAAAATGGACTTGTATTTGCTSTGCTCTGTGCTGCTGCTTTTGATTTGCTTTCATTCTTCTACATGTCCTCATGAATGTTTTATTCATGAAAGAAAAATGGGATTTCCGAAGTTTGGAAAAGAGCCCATTCTGAGCGTGTTTGTGATCTGAATGGGTTATCAGGCTTCCAACTCTATATTAATACGTGTTTTGAGGAGGTGTCTGGTGCACACTGAGGAGACCTCTAAGCCACTGTGGTCGATGCAAGCTGCAACCCAGCGTCCACTGAGAGGAGTCTCTCAGTTGACTCATTTTTGCAATGACTGGTGTCTTCAGAATCAAAATTGAGGATAAATGCAATTTATCAGACTATTATGAGCTTGAACCTGACAAAGTAAGACTAGTTCCCGCATGCAGTAACCTGTGCAATAAATATAAGCAACCCTAAATACCAGTGGTATCTGCTCAGTCACCTACCTCTTACCAGGGCAGAGGGACTCRCCTTCACTCCAGCTGAATTAAAAGGCAGTAGCAAGACTAGAAAATAGAAAATCTGAAATTTTGCCATTACCAGATAAGAAATAGATTGTAGCTTGTTAGGAAAGGGGGAAGTTGTCCTTGTGGTTTTTTTTTTTTTTTTTTTTTTTTTTTTTTTTTTTTTTTTTTTTTTTTTTTTTTTTTTTGTTGTGTTGTTTTGTTTTAAATCTTTGAAAGGGGATTTAGGCGTGCAGGCATGTAAATTGTGCCCTTTATGCAAATAGATTTCTGAGCAATTGTAACTGCAGGCAAAGTCCCAGGGTTCGGGCAGCCAGCTATGAAGTGGCTCCGTTGGCGTGCTCTTTCCTATGAATCTCTGAGGTTTAATTAGAGCAGCACCGAGTGCATGAACTAACCCTAGAGGGCTCTCACGACTCAAAAACAGACCTCTTGTATAGGCGAAGGCTTTGGCATATCAGAGGAGAATCTGTCGGTCCAAGCTATAACTCCCCTCTATTCAAAAGGAAACCCCTGCGTTTAATGTGTGTGGATCTTTGTGCTTACATACAAATGTTGGCAGGACTTTTCATGCAGCATTTCTCAGTTTCAAGCATAGCTGAGAAGTCTTTGGGGTTTTGCTTTCTTCCTTCTCTCTTTTTTTTTTTTTTTTTTTTTTTCCCTTATTCAGGGTAGAGAGTTTTATGAACCAGCAAACATGAATTCCGAATACATTTGGAAAATCTGTTGGCAGATTCATAATAAAACCTTAAATGTCAGTTCATTAACTTCATTAGCTGGAGGCCTTGGGGAGCCTTATAAAAATAACCGCAAATTGGAAAACACGAGGAGCCATAAGGCTTGCCTTCACCCGGGYGATCCGGATGCTGAAAGAGGCAAATGCTAAGGGGAGATCTGTGCTAAAACATCATGAAGGCTGGTGACAGTCAGAAATAGCACGTGAGGGGTGTGCTGGATATGTAATTCTCCAAAGTTAAGCATATAAGTCAACCGGTTTAGGACTTTTGACATGCAAAAGTTGCACAACTGCAGCTCTAATGACAGAGAAAATGATTGATTTCTCCATACAGCTCTGTATTTAGTAAGAAATTTTGCAGCCAGTGTAAAAGCTGTTGCACTTACTCCATGTACATCGTATGGAGGCAGGTCTGATGATAGTGTCCTGTGGTAAGGAGCCCAGTACACAGCCAGATTCTTCCATATCTGGCAGTATTTACAATTAAATCCTTGAACTTAAAATTGTTCTGATTAGGGAAATAGTTTTGAACTGCTAAGAGCACTTTGCTTTAGGGATTTTCAAGTGAGCATTAAGAAGACATTATGTTCTGCTTCCAGAAAGAGAAATTCCTTGTCTGAACACTAAACTGGTTGCTTTTATTTTTTTCCTGAAGTTCTAATTATAAATGAGAACAGAAAATAAGACAGAAGTCCTGGCATCTCAGATGGAAACTGTGTTCCTTTTTAAAGAAAATGGCAAGAAAACGTTTGCAGTCTGCAGTCAAGTCAGAGAATCCTACATGATAATTCAGGGTTTGTTTTGTTTGTTTTTTAAAAAATAGGAAAGTCTTCAGGCCAGGCATACTACCTTAAACCAATTATAATGGTTGATCAGAAACCAGTCATAATATGCCTGGAGCATTGCAAATGACAACACTTGGGTACTGACATGCTAAAAMCAAACCTGAAAATAAATATAAAACAGTAATACTGAACTCATCTAGTTGGGTTCTGCCAAAGAAGATCCTAAAAATGTTCAAGATGTTCAGATATATGACGGTTCCTCTGCATTAAGAGCTGCCTTGAGGAGCCTAATGGCATATGGGTAAACTTTTCCCACATGTGGTAGCTTCTGCTTGCTAAAGAAAAGAGTATTATGTGGAAAGCAGGAGAAGGAGCTGACTTCATGTCAACGTGAGCTGAACGGAACCGTTGTGACATTATTGCAGCTGGAGGCTCGTCGGTCTGCTCTTCCCATCATAGCCRCTGGGATATATCACAATATAAAATCAGAGGAACATGACAAGATTCCTTGGAAACACAAAGGTTTTACCTGAAAATAAGATCTGGGATAGGAAAGAACATATAATTGTGATTTCTTCTTTTGGAAGAGAGAGGAAGAGGCTGGCTGGAGATGGAACCACTCTGATCAATACCACCTGAAGATCCAGCCCAATGCTTGTATTTTCTGGGGGCAAATAATCAAATTTCAAATCACTTGTTGAAATTAATGATAAAATGCAGTTATTTTAGCCCCTTGCAATGCAAGATGATTCAGGTTTCTTTCCTATTTTTCTCTCTTTTTTTAACACAACAACAACAACAACAACAGTGCTTGCCTTTGGGGACCTGTTTTAATTAACAGCATTCTCTAGTTCCACATCAAAGAGTTAGGGAAAGAAAATGACTCAAAACCTGAGCTGTTGGGCCCTAGGACTTTCACCATCCTGCTTAAATTGCAGGGAATTAAAAATATTTACTCTTTTTACTTTGCCCAGAAAATATTCCAGAAGAATTCAGCTGAACCCAGGTTCTAGTTTCTGACAGGGATTGTTAGTAGCTATATAAAGAATGTATAAGAAAGTGGGCAGATACTAGCCCCCTCTTCCTGGCTATATCCTGCTATTTCCCAGACAGGCATAACTTTGGAACATTGAGTTGGAGACTCTATCCAGGTCCCCTTCTCTGAGGAAATCTGTCTGGAGCCTGGCTTGGATGGCACAAGTTTGTCCTTTCCAGAGATCTTGGTGCTGATGTTCACCAGCACCCTGGCAGCTGCTGCCATGAGAACTGGGAACAGGATCCAGGGYCTTAGGTGATAGGGGCCTAGAAATCCTCAGAATAGATGGCACAGGATCGAGCATCTTAAAAAGCATGAGGGACACAGTGAGAGAAGACATAACAAGCATCTAAAATTATTTGGAAATGYGTGAATATTTAGGCTGCTAGGAGCAGAAGTTTCTCTARGTCAYGAGCAATATCTGACTGCCAYGATCAYCTCTGGAAATTTTATCTGAATCACRGAAATTTCTCTTSCACTTCCACAGATTCAAAGGTTTCRTTTGGGCAAATAAGATTTATGGTTCATAGGAACAAAATCATTTGTTGATTCCTYTTTGTCCTTCCTCACCTCAGCTCTCTGCTTTTCCAGGAAGGCCCCTCCAAGGTATGGAGCACGTTGTGAACGTCACAGTGAAACCTCCTCCTCCTTTGACAACCTCCAACAGGCTGTAAGCAGACATTTTCTTGCATATATTCAGCAGTGTGACAATATGTGGAGAGATCGTAATATTTGAAAGCAGCTTGGGGGGTATTTGGACAAAAYTGGAAACCAGAATCACTTTTCAGTGTTATCCTTATAGCCCTGTTCAGCTACCTTAATAACTTGAAAGTCTTTCTATGTATTCTCTGATGACAGACTTTTTATGCTGCTRCTAACTTTTAGTACTATAGGCCTTCAGAAATTGGAGTTTAATGCCAACAGAATACCAAGCAAATACCGTCCAAGTTACCAAAACTCTTAATTTGTTCCTGGGCAGAAGGAATTTTAGATGATAAGGAGCAGAAAAATAAGGAAAATTCCTTTTGGACCTAAATTCTATGAATACCTACATTTTCAACATTTTTTTTTCAACTTGTAAATATTATTACAGGGATGTCAGAGGAAACAGGTCACTGCAGTTTATAAAAAGCTTAAGGCAGGCTGCAAACACGGCACTGTTATCAAGATGTAGAATGAAGTCGAGTCCATCAAAGTAACACTTTCTGGATGTTTTTTAAGCGGTTACACTTCTAACTTGCACCCTGTAGGCATGAATGGGAAGTAGAGTCTTGCTTCCTTTCTGATACTGTACAAGCAATGGAAGTGCCATTGAATAAAAGCAGGAAAGTCAAAGCTGAGCAGACTACTGAAGTCTGTTTTGTACTAGTCCAAGAGCYGTATTCAGAGCTCATAATATCATAGAACCTGTTCAGAAATTATAAAAACACATCTTGTTGCACGGCCCAAATATTTAGATTTGTGTCATTTTCAGCCTGAAACATGAGGATGTCAGCTCTGATCAGAGAATCAGAGTCGAACCATCCTACAAATCAATCACTTATGCACAGGGGTTTAGCATCTCCAGAGAAACCTTTGTGCCCTCTAGGTCCCAGTGGCTGCAAATTCCAGTGCCTGATGTTTGAATARGAAAGTAACAGAGATATCAAAATGCTGCATCGCACAGAGAAATATTCTTTCCTCAAAAGAAAGAAAGAAATTGGAGCCTTTAAAGCAAAATTTAAATTCTGCTTCAYAGCAGATGAACATAATCTCTTATCAGTTAGGATACGTCTGTGGTCAAATACCAGTTATCTTCAGCAGGAGGAATAAGGTGTAATAGCCTCTCTTCTTTTATCCCTGTGTTTTCCCAACGACTTGGGAATGATTCATTCATGTTGTGAGGACTGGGCAGCCTGCACCCTACGTTGTTTTGTGTTGCCTCTGTGCAAGACACCTCACCTGAAGCATTCACTTATACAACCAGTCAAAACTTATCTGTATACATTTATACAGACAGATAGGTGTGTTTGGGTTGTGCACAAACATATAACTCCAGGAATTCCCTAGCTAGCCATAGGTGGAGTCCAGTTTGCAGAATTGCTTTGGAAAGAAAAGTACTTGGAGGTGGGTAGATGATGTTCCTCTACTTTTTTTTTTATTCCAAAGAACAAGACCATTTTTCATGCTAATTGGCTGATACAGTCAGTGATTACAAATGTCCAGCCAGTCAATCGCATGATCTATTGCTTGTGTATATTCCCCMAAAACCTGAACAAGACATCCTACAGTTAATCTGCACATCGGGAGGGTGCCTGCAAGAATAAAATTGACTGAGAATATGTCTAAATGGAACAAAAGATTCTTATCCCAAGGTGAAAATCTTCTTTTCTGTCTTAGTTGTCTTTTGAATGCCTGAGAGAATGACAACTTAGATACTTTTCCCATCARCAAAGTTTTCATCTTTGCCCTTGTATCAGCTGGGAGAGACAGTGACATCCAAAACCTTGTGTCCCAGCTTTACCCTGAAAGTGTCCACAGAGTTCTAGGCAAACTAACTGACATTCCTTTTTCTTCTGCATGAAACTGCATGATTTTATCCCAAACCTAAAAAAGATTTATCCCCTAGGTGTTTTCAGCATCCTACTTTGTTTGCAAGACACAAGTGAAGACATTTTATTCCACTTGCCTCACCAGTGTGTGCATAGGGTACACCAAAAGGTCCAGAACTTCTTTCCAAAAACCTTCATGATCTTGCAGTACATCCCCGTCTTTTGTTCTCATTGAATGAYTGTCTGTTCTGCACCAAAATGCAAGCAGCAACACAAGGCTGTGTCAAGAACAAACCTTCACAGCCTGGCATCTTCAGTAGAGCTCTAATATTTACCAGACTTTGTTCTCTGAGAAGCCAAGTTAGATTAGAAGTGTATGTACTGCAGTCTCAGTTTAGTCTGATCAGGTAAATTGCTTCATATATATATAWAAAAAAAWATATAAGTATAAAAAAMCTAGTGAACCATCTCTACAAGGACTAGGCAATTCTGGCCATTCACTTTGACATCCCACAGTAAAACAGAGCAATTATATTGCAATAGCTACTCTCCTTCCAGGTTTGATGTTTGAATCAATAGATGTTTGAATCTTGCATTTCACTCACTATCCCTGCTTTTCCACCCTTTGCTATTATGGGCTTCAGTTTATAAGAGAATGGAAGAGAAGTCACAAAAGATCCATCCATACTTTATGACCCCAGGACCATGTATGTATAGGAACTTTTTGCATCAAGTGTATCCCCAATAGGTAAATAAATATACTCCTATGACWGTGGACACATGCTCACCAGTCCTGAGTTCCATACCAATCCAACATCTCAGATAGACACTTTTTTTTCTGTAGAAATGTAGTTTTCCACTCTTTCCCTCATCAGAAATCAGAACTTTCTCCATTCCTTAACATTTGATTTTGAGCTTTATGCAATTGGAAAGAACAACAGAAATCCTCTATGCTGAATTGAAAATCAATTGTAATACATGATTACTTTGTTTGGATGTTGATATTTTTTGCAGCTTTCTCATTTGTAATCTGTAGACAATCAAATTTGTCGTCAGCTAATCMTTTGTGCAAGCTTAATGCTTTGCATGAGTGAAACAGGATGTGAGTCAATGTGGAATGTGATTCCTTGAGTGATGTTTATTATAATTATCATGCCTGTAGCAGCTTTGCCAATTCTCACAGAAATATTTGATGTTCCATTTTAAAGCCCCAGCAACTTCAGGCGATTGATTAAATAAAAGTCTTGAGGGAATGAGGAGAAAAAAATCAGAAAGAAAAGTTTTCCAGCTCCAGTGTTTTTATAGAAAACTTGAGTGCTTCCTGAAACTCCAGTATTTCCTAAAGGTTGAAAAAAAATCAAAAAACCCTTAAGATGAACAAGTGTTTCCTTCTAGCTTGCCTAAATTCTAGAACTTCYAGAGATGGTCCAGTGTAGAGCAACAAAGATGATTAAGAGACTAGAACATCTAACATCTAAACTAAGTGAGCTGGGCCTGTTTAGACTGGAAAAGATTAAGAGGGGATCTGATTAATATGTACAAATACCYGAGGGGTGAATGTAGGGAGGAGAGGGCCAAACTCTTCTCTGTGGTGGCCAGTGACTGGGCAAAGGGTAATGGGTACAAGTTGAAACCCAGGCAATTCCATGTCCATGTGAGGAAGAACTTCTTTCCTGTGAAGGTGACAGAGCCCTGGAACAGGCTGCCCAGAGAGGCTGTGGAGTCTCCTTCTCTGGAGATCTTCCCAATTTATCTGGATGCCACCCTGTGCCCTGTGCTCTGGGTGTCCCTGCTGGAGCAGAGGTTTGGACTAGATGATCTCCAGGGGTCCCTTCTAACCTCAACCATTCTGTGATTCTCTAACTCCAGAAATAGTTTTATTTTATATCATTTTTTAGTCTAGTTTCATTGCTCAGGACCTACGCCATGTTGTTTAATGATATACAACATCATGATGTTTAATGGTTGGTGATAATAAATTAATAAAGGATATACACATTTTTTTGTTGAAAAAGTCTAGAAGAATTTTCTTGAGAAGGACTCTTCCAGCTATTACGATATTAGTCCAGCTCCAGTTGCCATGTCTTTTTCCAATGTCACATAAAATACATTCTAGTACTGCACTGCCACTTGCATGTATACCACTTGTTTTCCACTCCTGGATATAGAATTATATATGCTTGATCATTATTTTTTTATGATGGTGAAACATTTTGCTGTGTTATTTTGCAGCATTAAAAAAAAAAAGTCCTTTTATAAAAAAGAACACTAACTAGAACATTCAATCCAGAAATATGTGCTGTGTCTGAACACTCCCATTTGATTATTATAATTTTCAGTAAAGGCAAGTGTCCTTGTTTACAGCAAGCTCACTATTTCAAAGTAACTATTGATGCATCATGAAAGGTGCAATCTGAAAAAGAAAAAAAATAAAAGAAATAAAAGAAAATAAAAAGAAAACAATAGATTTTCTCATTAATCACAAGGTTATAAGTTCARGTAAAATGAAATATCCTTGCAGAGTTCATTAAATGGTTCAATTTTACCTTCTCTTGTCACTATGTAGAATACAAACTTAACATTAACCTCCCCTATCTCTCAACCCAGAATCTCCCCAGGACATATACATAAGAAATAGAGTTGTATTAACTCATGCCTTACCTCACTCTCACGCCTGCCTAATCCATACTGTAGTCTGCCTAATCCATACTGTACCCTTTTAATGCAAAGTCTCACTCTCGCCTTATAACTATAATGTGATTATATTGATTATATATATATTATATAATTATATATAATATATTATATATATTATATAATATTTCATTCCCTTGTAGGAAAATGTAATAGTCTAGGACTATAACAATGATCTGTGTGATATTTTCTGTCTGTTGGAAAGTAAAACAACGTAAATATTCATCAGAAACTTTAAGGATGACAATTCAGAATGGTAGTGAATTCCCTATCTSAAGAGTGGATGCACTTCTGCAAGGCAAGCTTCAGGCAAAAACAGTACAGGGATGACTAGATGAGTTTGTCTGGATAATGCTATACAAGAGGTCAGGCAGGATGATTAAACTGGTCCCTTCTGGTTCCCTTCTGACTTTCATCTATGATTTTTGMAAGACTTACTCAAAGTAGTAATCACCATCTAAGTAACCTTTATCATGTGTGCACTGCTGTGATATTTTTTGCRGCAGCAGATGGCTTTTTTCCCCTGCTCTCTGTAGTGTTCACGTGTTAGTTTTAATAGTTTCTGAGTCACCTAAGGTCATTCAAATTACATAAATGACCTATTAAATATATGTGCTATTTTTCTTTCATTGTCTTCTGGAAGGCCGTAGAGTCTTTATCTGGATGGCTCCCAAGTCATGGAAAAATGCGAGGTTAGTGTKAGGAACAGATTTAAGATACATTCCTGGAAGGCCTTGCTGAGCACTTATCTGAGATTTCCAGGGATGGCATGCAAGAAAACAGTCTAGACCTTCATCCCTATCACACCAGCTCTACTGCTTGATCAAGGGCATTGTTTGACCTTTCCTTTTGGCAGCACTCTAAAATGATCCTCAGAAATCTCCATCTGAAAAGATATAGTATATTATTTCATGTGCACAGCAGTGGAGTACGCTTGTCTGAGGGCTGGTTCGATTAATTAAGCTGACGGAAATTTATTTTAGATGTTTGGTTCACTGCATTCCGCAGCTCAAGTGAAGAATAAAATCAGAGTCTTCAAGCATTCGTGAGGGGGGAAAAATCCTTCTTTTTCTCTCTGTTAAAAGAAACATCCACTTCAGTGGCCGTAAGAACTAGCTGGCTTCAAGTGCTCATTTTCCACATTCCTTCATGCTCGTATGCCAAGCAAAGATGTTTCCAGACCAACAAACTATAGTAAATATCACCATTAATTCCCAACTACAATTTTCTTTTTCTGGTGTGACTTATTTTCTTTAAACCCCACTAATAAAGAAATCTATGGACAGGAAGTATGTACCTGCCTGTAAGGGCACACGAAACCTGATTTTCTACTAAAAATGAAACCTAAAGGGGAAACCTTCAAGGAAAACTGTCAGGCTCACCAGGAACGCAGCAAACGAGCAGAAAGAATACATTCCTTTTCCTGAGCACATTTTTTTTAACATGTCTTGGAGTTAGGATACGAACTGGGTGATCTCTCAAAATGTCTTTCTGCTGTTTTTCAAATCTTTTTCAATTTTACCGAAGCAATGTTATGTTCTTTGAGGAAGCAGACCTACTGAAGATGACCTGAATATTTAGATGGGATACAGTAGAGAGGAATGAAGTATTGGTGGCTATGAAAAAAGGACTAGCACAATTTTCATAAAGCCAAGATTTGCATTTTCCACCTATATGCAATGTATTTGCCATGTAAAAAGTGCATTTTTTTCACTTAACCGTGATTCCCTTGAAGATACCCTAGGAACCTGGATCACCACCTTTGTGCTATTTTATGTACTACTAATCTCTGTTTTTATACATTTCCTYATTACACTTCACTGTGTCACTTCCAGAACCCTTCTAAGAAAGGCGCCTCTCCRAAGGATAAACTTTAACACATCCCAGAAAAGTTAGAACTGAAAGACACAAATTTAAACACTTCCTTGAACTAGAGCCTGCTAAGATCTCTGTGTTTGAAAAGTGTTCTTAGCATTTCTTTGTCTAAAGCCGTAAACAGTCCCCTATTTTCACCCCAATATCCTCCCCCGGCTGTACTACAAAAGTGATTTGATTAAGTACTTGCCACCTTCCTCACCCTTAAAAGTGACTTGATTAGGCACTTGCAGAACATTTCAGAAAAAGCCTCAAAAAAGAAGGGGGTCTCCCAAAGTTTAACCAATGTCCAACATTTGTTAGGACAGAATTTGTGGGCAGTTTGGTTTGGTTTTGCCTCTGTATAGAGACAAAGCCTCATCCCGAACCTTCCCAACTGCCAAATGTATCATGTGGGATGGATAATATGTCACAGATCCATTTAATTTAATTATAGGCAAATAACAGAGATAAACTGGGATCCAGCAGCCYTGTGTTTCATCCATAATTGGTACARAGGGGTAAGTGCTAGRGGATATATACATCTTAAGTGGGCCAAATTGCCCTATTTCTGTCCACCAGTGATAGAAGAACCCTGTGACAACTGGGGTCTAATTTCAGTGTATCTGGTAAGCGCCTAATATTAAACAAGGTAAATTTGGGCCTTTTACCTCCAGTTTTGAGTTGGTTTGAGGTTTTACTTTGAAATTATTTATGATGATTTCCAAGTCCTTTTTCTTTGCATGGGAGACCCTCTGGCACTTCYTTCCTCTGAAGAAGTGTAGAGAGCATTTTGATCACTCCTGAGATTAGCAGCTCTTTCTMATCAAGGTATGTAAGGAATTGGGAGCAAATGACAAGTACGGTTCCAAGAATTTCTCATACTTTCTTGGAAAAGGCATCGTCGTCACTCTCCTCAGATTGTGGCTGCCCTTGTTGACTTGTGTACTACGTTTATTTGAAAAAGAATCCTAAATGGAAAGTAAATCTTGTAATAATTGTATCATTATAGACCCRTTTTCTTCATACTTAACATTTAAATTCTTCTTCTGCAAAAATGTTCTCTGAATTACAGTATTTAGCTATTCAAATCAAGGTACATTATTCTTCTATCTTCAAATAGTGTGAAAATGTTGATGACATTATGTAATGAAATAGCATTTTTGAGCTTTGCTCATGATGCAACACTTTTGCATCTTATTATGGAATTAACTGTTTGTTTCTCTGCTCTTAAGATGTTGTGATTTTGTTAGCACTGAATCACCTGATGTTCCCAAGCAAACTTCGAGGGGTTTCAGTCTTTTATGTGTTTGTGATATCAGAACATGTTCTTCGTATGGACCCTTCAACTTGCCATTCATGCTAGAAATTGTCCTCAGAGTTGCCCAACCCAATTTGCTATATCCTRGAGTGCTTCAACAAGCAGTTTTGCTAGCCTTGAATAATTCATATACTGCAATTTAAAAAAGGAAGCCAAGGAAGTCTTTGCTTTTCTACACCACATTCTATCTAAAGAGCTCACAGTATTTTCGTCAAATGTCTAATCTTGGATACTGTATTTAGTGGACCAGACACATTGCCAGTCTGATTTTACATCAGCAAATTCTATTCAAAACCCGACTTTAGAAACRTCAGATTGGACACTCAGCTGATAGGAGACATCTTTTTATCTAGCAGACAAAGACATATTAAGATTTAATGTCTGGAAACTAAATCCAGCCAAATTCAAACCTAAAAATATGTCAGAATATTTTTACAGTCATTTTAATTAACCTTGGGAACTTACAGTAGGGCTGTSTGAAATTTCACTGTCACTGGAAGTCTTTATCTTCAGCTTCTACTCTTCGTTTCAAGCTTGTGTTTACTAGTCAAACACATCGTATGGATTTGCTGAAAGAACAAAATAATCTTTTATCTGTGCTATGCAAAATATAGGATGGGATGCTCTAACCTTGTAATCTAAGAAATGTGAACAAACAGAGGGAAAAATAATAAATTAGTTGGTCTAATAAGCCAGTGCTCAAAATTTGTTTTCTCCACATTAGACTGAGAGGAAAGCAAAGTCCAAAACACASAAAACCCCTATTCAAGCTGGCACATAGTTGCAAGTGGAACACAAATCTTCATGTTTTTACTGACTGTGCTTTTTCCACAAAACCCTATTTACTCACCCCTTACAGATTAGAAGGAAAGACGAGGATTCGAAAACTAAGAGCAGTTCTCTGCCAACTGCCATCCTTGATTTGATGTTCAGTGGTCCTGTAAAGTGCTGCTCACTTTTGCTTTTCATGTTTTCATGAGATAAATCACAGGGAGTAATTAGAGTCTTTTTTGTGCTATTTTTAATCTATGTACCCCTTTTCAACTTAAAAACCTTCCTCCTATATAATTTGCCTGACCATAGACAAATTCATGGCTGCAGATTTTGATCGTTTTTTCTCTAATTTAAAAAGAATTTGTTGATGATCCTATTATTTGCTTCTATTTGCTTCCTCAATATTCCACTGGAGAACAATATTCCATTTCACTGTCCCTTAGTGTGTTTGGGTGATTCTACACGACAGAGTCTTAAAAAAATGCAATTACTCCTATTGTAATTATTTTGCAAATGTTGCAGGGTACCTTTGTATCAAATGCAATTTGATAGAGTCCTGAAATAAGGTAAGTGCARGGTGGGAGTGGGAGAAAAACCAAGGAATAGAGAGTCAGCCTCTTCTGAGAGAGGTGATTCATTATTGAATCTAGTTAAAGAACCCTTCACTTTTGTTCTTGCTCATGCCAAGTAGCTGCCAACAAGGCCACAGTTCAAAGAGGGTTCCTAAATTAATAAAGGTACAAGGACATTTCTAATAATCCCTTTGAAAGGCCATTTACTGTCAATAGCACTTGGAAAAGCCTAGGAAGGTAAAGGTCCTTCAGTAGAAATCCACTCTACAATACATTGTTTAGAAGTGGTGAGCTCTGGCTTGTTTATTTTTTTACCCTGCTTGAACAAAATTTTGTATTTTCATCCTGTGTTTATAGTAGGTTGAAGTGACAGACTGGAAGCACGTTGCTTTTGGAGCAGCAGGTCTGAATAAAATTGTGTTGCAGGCATATCTTAGGCAATTTCCACCAACCTAGACAAACTTGAGTACCCGTGAGTCTGGAGTACTCCTGCTCTGGTCACACCAGAAAGCAGCTTTACCTTAAAACGCTTTCCCTCCACTTGAGATAAATCTGTAAAGAGAGTACTTGTCACAGGAACACTCCTTCCTCTGTGTGGGAACTGAAGGAGCCTTCACATAGGCAATGTTCAAGGATTTCCACCTTTGATGTGTCTCAAAGCACTTCCCTTCTTCTAATAATTCCTTYGGGTATCACAGGAAGAAAGTTGGAATGAAAGTTTAAAGAGAGCAGAAGCAAGGGCTTATTCGCTGCCCTACTCCTACTCTAAGAGTCTTATTTCATCAGTGCTAACATTTTATGGGTTCAAAAGATTATTTTT
The DNA here is from genome assembly GCA_003342815.1 of Eudromia elegans. Classification (NCBI taxonomy): domain Eukaryota; kingdom Metazoa; phylum Chordata; class Aves; order Tinamiformes; family Tinamidae; genus Eudromia; species Eudromia elegans. The sequence goes on from PTEX01000084.1 coordinate 532,152, forward strand.
ATGAAATAAAAAGCAGCATTTTTTTCCCTGGTAGTTTGTAGAAATGGGATTAATGCATACAAAATACACATGGGAGTGGATGGAATAGTCTAATTTGCCTCTTGTTTTTCAGCTGAATGCTGCCTGTCCTGTTGAAACTGTAGCAGTGCAACCCAAYACGATGACAGAAACAGTAGAGAAGAGAGTGTATTTTCAATTAGTGATCATTTGCTTGGCAAAACTGTGGAGATGTGGTCTGAGAAATTAATATCTCTTTCATTTCCTCACTGCTRCACTTTTCCAGCATAATGTGGAATTAGTCCAAGGAGACACATGGACCCTGCGCAGCATCCCTGGAGCTGTCTCAAGGTCAGATCTCCTCTGTGTCCATCACCTTGTCCAGATCTTGAGGTGTTTCTGGTAGGCTCTGGTRGACAGCACAGTTTTAGCAGGAGGACTGGGTTGCCCTGTTCCATACATAGCAAGTCTTCTGGGGAGTCTGGTCACCTCTGCACCCACAAATGTCCCCACCTTGGTTTCCCTGGCCCACCTGCCCAAAACATCATCCTCAAGGCATCCTATGACTCCCCAACCTATCATGCAGGGCATGTCCCTTCAGATCTTCAGGGCTGCAAAGACAGCGTGCCACATTTCTGAAGACACTCAGATCCAACTTAGAATAGGGATTAAAAGCCAGGATTCTGTTGTCATAGCAGGGGGGAAGAGAAAGCACTTTCCCGAACACTACATTTAGCAAGTGCCTTAATGCTCGCTGGTTCCTGGGGAACTTAGAGTCGCTGAGCAAAATCAGAATTTCAAATTAGAAACAAACGCTATCTGTAGAATATTCTTGGGTACGAGAATGTGAAAATGAGTTGATTATGATCTTGCGTCTGGCCCTGAAAGAAAGTGCATAAATACTTAAATTTTAATGCAATTGAAATGGAACATTTTCGCTAGACAGGAAATAAACATTTTGGTGTTTTGTTTTACAGTGACTCATTCCAAAATGCTATTATACACTTAGTTATTTTCTGCTCTATTATAGCTAGAATAAAARAAGATATTTTATACAAGCAGAAAGATATATATATATATGTATGTATATGTATTTTGGTTGTATTTACGTGTATTTTTTATATATACATATATAACTTTGGCTTGTGATAAACTGTTAAAAAGCATTGTCTTTTGTTCCCATTGAGAATAGCAATGAACCAGAGCACATTTAAAGCATAGATTGAAATTTTATAGACCCAGATAGCTCTCACTCAGATATGATACATTCTTCTGCATAGCAGCATGATCCAAATCAAAGATAAAAGCACTATCTTCCTGACAAAGAAAGGAATTCACATGCAGCAAATGYCTCCTGCCATTCTCCAGCAGAATGATCAGCTCAGAGAGTCCTTTCTCTGCCCTAATGAGTGTGATCAACTGGTGGTGAACATGCAGCACTCCCCTTGTGARCTGAAAAGAGCAGGTCTGTAAGAAGGGGGTGATTTGGACTATCTGTTAGGTAGTATTTTTGAAAGGTTTGTTAACTTGTCTCTGGCAGGAAAGCCCCCAAGGGCTATTAGAGAAGGATGTCTGCAGTCTCTGGAAGAGTACTTCCATAGCCCTGTGYAGGACTCCTAATCCCCAATTTTGCACTAATAGTGTAGGCTTGAAGTTCTCTCCCTGCTGYTCTTTTTCATGACACGTATGTGTATGGAAAAGCCATAATTACTGAAAATGTCTGAATCTGCAGCCATGGAAGAGTCTGCAGGCCAAAACATGAGCAGGACACAGTCAAAGAGATGCGCATGCTCCTTCAGTGATGGGGAAGAGTTGACACCCACCCCACGAAAGCAAACATGCCAGRTGAACGTTACCAAGTGTGTCTACGGGTTTTCCACATCTCTTTTTTCCAGCCTTTTTCCATGACTTATCTCCTACCTTCCCTGCTGCTCCAGTACGTCAGTATGGCAAAACTGGGGGAAGGACAGGTAAGAATATGTTGCAATAACTCATTGCTTGTGTGGAAGAAGATGCTCCTCCTAGAAGAGTGAGAAGGTAAGATAAGGCATGCAGTCCTACTTGAAGTTTCCTTATGGGAAATGGTATCAAGGGCTATACTTTATATGATGTCCTAGAATTTAATTTTAGATTCTAACTTTCTTGTAAAATTATAACAGAGCCCCAAATTATAACAAAACTCATTATAACACGGTGTAATTGAAGCCATAAAATAGTGTCTCTCATGGTTTCAAAATTTACCATTTCCYTAGGACCAGCAGCATTTCAGGCTCCATGTATAATTAAAGCTGGGTGATCTAAGCTGATTGTTCTTTCAGAAAAAAAGGTGATCATGGCTGATCCCACAAGTCTTCTCCAGGGAAATCTTAAACAGCCTCTCAAGAGGCACCACTTAGGCTCCAGCATCCTCCTTGGTCAGATGTTCACCCGCAGCTTCTTTGGAACTTGCTGTAACCCCAAGGCCAYGAACACTGAGATCCTCTTCCCCAAACCAGTGCTGACAGGCTGTGCAGTAAAGTGGCAAGTATGATATCCTGAGCGACCAGAGATTAGTACAGATRTTTCAAAGAGTGGCTTTGGAATCTGCCTTTCCTGGGAGTTTTGAGTCTGCCTTAGGTACTCTGAACTTCCAAATCCAACGTTAGATGTAAGGTCACWGTCACAGTGTGCAATCAAGCAGCATCCCTGGATAATGTTGCAGTCACTTTGACATTATTTTGAAGAGCTCTTGCTTCTGTAATCCCATTTTGCTAACAGTTTACAGCTGTTATATCTATGTTWAAATATTTGCTTTGGCATTCCCAGGGGTGTCTTGATGGATCCAAAGCTCCCTGACTCATCTGCCGTCACAGGTACAGTTTCTCCTTGTTCTTTGCAGATGAAGGGCATTTATAAAGGGAACACAAGCTTACAACAAGGGTGTAGAATAATGTCTAAGATTTGCTCTTTGTTTACCACTTCAACAGAGTTCAGAGAATATAGAATTATTTTTTAAATCCATAGTTTTCCCAGGTTTTTCTGCTATTGCTTATCCGTATCAACATGCTGCAGTCATACCCAGGGTCTGAACATTCATATGTTTCTGTGTCTTTCTCATCACTTTTCTTCATCTATTCATGGCTAAAAGCACTTCCAATCATTGCTGCCTCCACTGTCAGGAAAAAGTGGATAGAGAGCTGAATAYTACATTAGATACAGGTCATATTTCCTATGGATTCTTCTGTTGAGTTCCCATGTTTCAGGGAGGCTCCACCAATTTCTTCTGAAAATTCTAAGCCCAAACTTTTGAGAAAAGGATATTCAGAAAAATGCAAGTTTATCCTCTCTCCCCTGTTCTGACCTTTTTAATTTATAGTCATCATTGTCATGTGAGTGTAAAAAAAAAAACCAAAATTAAAAAATTGCCTGTTAGTTGGAGTTAGCTTGGTGCAGGATGCTACTTCTCCCAGTCAGCTTGCTGCATCTTTCTTTTCCTAGTAGTTCTTTCCCTAGTAGTAGCTGTAGATAAACTGGCCCATAATTTAGGAGAAACGGACCAAAGATAATCTTATGCTACCTTATTCACAGCTAAYCTTATGCTACCTTATTCACAGCATTGTTTCATTAAGGCGAATTCCTTGTGTCAAATTACCTGTGCCTCCCCTTCCTTTTCCCCCAGGAGAATCTTAATTAGAAGATAGCTAGAGCATCTGCTTCCCACCATGGAGTAACAGCGTGTAAGCCAAGCGAGCATAGCTCAAACATCTGTCTGTAGGGAAGGCGCTTAGTTGTAAGACAAACAAAAAATCAGTGATCAGTTTGGGACTGTGGCCGATGGGACTTTAGATGTCTTTTACACAAATGATGAGACCAGAGTTATCAGCCTTCACTCAGCTGGTGCAGGCCCAGTTTGCAGTTTCTGAGTCTTAGACATGACATTGCAGAGACATCCAAAATGTTATTAGCTGTGATCTCAAAACTGAAAATTCAAAACTGAATTATAATCTGAAAGGCAGAATTATGTTTCAGAGCCGTTTTCCCCATTTTTGCCCTGCTCACATCCATGTCGCTGATATTCCTTGGTATCCTTTGAGTAGATATTTYGGTTGGAGCTTGGTGGGTTTAATCATCCTTAAACGCAATACAGCTAAAGCCTGAGAGTGATGTGCATGGAGAAAAAGCAGAGAATACTAAGAAATTATTTTAACCTGAAACAGACACTCATAGACAGCAAGGGATGGACAGAAAGGGTCTGAGACCTGTTTCTTAAGTGACCATGAAACAATAAAAAGAAAATGTCAGTGCAACCTAGGAACCACTTAYTAGGTGGAAAGTCTGGAGACTCTGTCATTTAAAGCAGATTTGGAAGAGTCCTCCTGTGCTATTTCCTGGGTTTGAAACTACTACTTTTTTTTCTCCCAGTGAGGCTCGTTTGTGTGGGCTGATACTATCTAGATGCATTGGGTGTTGTGGTCCTGGGAGAGGTGAAAAGAATGGCAATAATATCAATTTTATCATCAGAGAAAAAATAAAAAAGAGGAAGAAAAAAAAAGAMGGGTGGTGGTAGCAGCTGGGAACATTATCTGGTACCTTTAGAAGTCACTTGATCACAACATTACTGGAATTAAAAAACTMTTCCTAAAATAATATTTACTCTTTCAGAGAATTTAATGTAGATAGATCTAAGTGAGAGGCAATGGGATAACCTTGCTCCTAAYTCCAGCCCACTGCCCAAATGTGGCAGACGGTGTCTTTGAAAGTGCACTGTCAGTGAAGAACAGTCCACGCTGYAGTGCCTGTAATCCCAAGGTTTTCAAGGCTTCAGAACAGGGTCCTGGAGCTGTGGTGGGATTGAACTACATGTGTATTTTGGTTGCTTTTCTCACCTGAAGAGCTCATGAAGATTTTTCACTTATAAGACAGGAAAAGCTTGCAGGATGGCAGGAGGAATTTCTGCAAGTGCTCATTAGATGGCAGCCTCCCTTTATATTCAGAGGGAAAGTAACARCCTGATTAGTTTTCAATCAAGTTTGCAATCTCTCCAGTGAGCACACACACGAAAAAATACTCTGCCCACTTGTTGTTATTGGCAAGCTTTTATATTAATTGCTGTGTTGACCCTCTGTCCRCACTGAATTCACTTCACCCACCCAGACCTTTTTTGCAACAGCAACCCAATACCAGTGTGACTTCCAGCTCAATGATGAGTCAGAATGATGTTGTAGAAAGCCAAAAGTTAGCACTTTCCTCCCCCTGAAGCCTCCTCCATAGCACTGCTGGTCAAAGTAATTCCCAGACAGGGACTTTAATAGAGAGAGAGTGCTCCCTGAATATTTGCAATGAGAGAAACTCAATCATAATGACATTGCACAGGTGGCATAAGGGACTCCTACTGAAAAGGACATTAATAATGGGAAAGAGCTCTGGCACAACATATAGCAGCAACTTAAAAGGCCAGTGTCAYGTACCTGAAGCATCAAAAATGTCTTTGTGACCTTGGTCTGATTTTTTTTTGTTAAACATTAATCTTTGCCTTTTAGCAATTGATAGGGACATGTTCTTTGCATTAAAGAGCTGCCCTTAGGATATCAACCCTAATGAATTTTTCTAACACTTTCTTTTTTTTTATTTCTTATTTTTAGCAATAGGAAAATTTCTCTTTTCATTACCTGAAGACTTAAGCTCTACATAAGGCTCTTTTAATTGATTTTGGAATTCACGTTGTCTTTATTTGACTTTTTAGCTGGATCATGATTCTATTTACAACTTCCTTTTTTTTTTGTGGAGGTTCTGTTCCGTTCAATAACTTTAATAAAGTTGATTTTCTAGAAAAAGAAATGACATTTAGTCTTCTAGATGTGAATGAAGAGAACTTCATTGAGAGAACAAAAACTGAAACAAAACAAGCACCWTATTCTATTACCTGCCTACACCGTTTCCAAGACACATAGAGATTTTATAAATTGCCAAAGCAAATGACAAAAACTGAGCGCAAATCAACAGCTAAGAACATATCTCTAGTTCCAAGGCACTCACACATGAAGTAGAATTAATGGCATCTGAGGTTTGTAGYCCATGCTTATTAGAAAGCCAAATGGTATGCTTTGTGAATTTATTGGCACACCTGATACCAATGTTAGAACCAAWAAAGCCACTGACATTTAATAGTTGAAAATGCAATAAAAAAATCATGTTTCATTTCCTACATTTCAGCAATTCTCAAATTGGTGTTCCTGCCACAGTAAATTACTCTGAGCCATTTAATTCCTCTGAACACCTGCTCTGTGTTTTATTTTCAGGCATTTCCCTACATGAAACTGGTCRTCTCACTCATCCATGTTCCTGTTTGTACTGGTGTGAACTTGGAAAGATAAAAGGAAAAGGGAAGCTGGCTGACCCACTCATGCCCTTYTTGCTATTATTATGTTTGGGCTTAAGGACTCAGCGGTCCCTGTTGTGTTTGGCACTGCACTAAGAGGAGCAGATAGTCCTTGTTCTGAGGACTGTATATCGTGAGTTATAACACACAAGCGTKATGGCTGATAGCACCTGACAGGTTATTGGGAGGAGGAGTGTCTTTAACCAGATGCTTTAATGACTTTTCCACTGAGAATTTTCTTTGCCTGCTGCTTTTTGCTGCTTCTGCCAGATGGAGAATTTGGATGTTTTTTCCCCTGRCCCCTTCTCCTTGCCCCAGTAGCATATAAGGAGGATACTGGAGACAGGGCAGTGCTCACGAGTATCTCACGAGGAGTCTGTTCCTCCTCCAGCATCAGCCACAATTCAAGACCTGCCGTCAGTTCCCAGTGAAATGAAACAGCAAACTCCTCATTAATGCTATTTGTCAGAAGTCCTTARTATCACACTTGCCTTTTAGCTTTACTCGTCAACATCCATAGGGAAAAAAAGATGCCCTACCAAAACCAAGGAACCTTCTGATTAAATTGGGTTTGACAGTTTCTTGGGGTTTTTTTCCAAGAGCAATGGCTTTAAAACTAGCTGGAAAAAAAAAAAAAAATCTAAAAATAGACCGAACTGATCTGTCTGCTTTGAAAAAAAATCAATCTTAGATGAGAGAAAAAAAAATTCTATTATTCCCCTCTACCTTCTCATAATTATTTTTGAAGTTTGGAATTTCACCAAGAAGGACATTTTAGTTTGTCCTTTTAAAACCAGTAGAGAATCTCTCTATTCTTTTACTTTTTCTCTCGGTGTGGCAGTAAGGCACACAATTTATTTCATGTCTGTATGAAAATAAAGAAGGTAAGCATAACTTCCAAGACCAAAAATATGTCATGGGGAAGAACCAGATATTATATGTGTCTTCTACTGCTAAATAGATTATCAAAGTTGCTTTTCTATATTTATATACTCATTTGGTTTTGCATCTCTCATTGGCTAAACAAGATAGAGTTGTTTAGGATAGGATAAACATCTAATCAACTATCACCTACCTGGATGATGGAAAATAAGGTCTAAAATACTCTCAAAAGTGGTTTTTTTTTTTTTCTTTTATTATTTCTTTCTTATTTTTTCTTTTTCTCTTTTTTCTTCCTTGATGCCTCGGCATACTCAGCCATTTGATCCAATGCTCACTGAAAAGCCAAGGTTGATTGTAATGGATTTTGAATGAGGATCTTAATCACAAGCTGCTTTTTAATGCCCGTCACCATCTCCTAAAGCAGATAAGTGATCACAGGAGAAGTGGGGGTTCTCAGTCCTCAAAGGCAAACTTGTAGGGACATATGGAAATTTGTCTGCAATGGTTTGGGATGAACACATTCGCAGGCTGTTGCTAGATCCTTGTTAATACCTCCCAGCTTATTAGTTGTTCGAAAAAGAAAAACACTAATAAGAGCAAAAGACCCGAGRTACTTTTAAGTAGATGCCTGGCTTAAAGCTCATGAGTAATTCTGCTTAGCCATGCTCCCARACTAATCACTAGCAATTTGCCTGGGAGCCTTTCTAAACTGAAGCCTTAATGCATGACTGGATTATCAGCATTGCCTTGCCAGATCAGGCCACTTGTTCATTTTGCCTTGTAGCTCTGAGGATGGTCAGTATATCTGTTTCACAGACAACAGCCTGAGAAAATCCCAGGATAGTCTCCTGCATGAGAAAATCACAGAACTGACTATCCCCAGAGAAAGTTCTTTCCTRCCCACAGTAGTAGCTGCTGTAAATCCTGAGTCATTCTCTCTTATTTTTATTTTTTTTGTGAGCATAACTCCAGTTACTTGTTCTACCTGACTCATCCAAGCAATGGATCTCTCTGCGGTTTAAGATACTTTCGTCTTTCTGATGTTTGTTTGTATTGTTTGACATGATATACAATAAGCTCCTCATTATTTCACAGAGTAATTATTCTTAGGTGAATACATTAATCAGTAGGTGATTGCATGACGTGAAAACATGATGTGATATCTCTTGGCTGCCTGAATTTCACTATATTAGGCTCTCCCTAAGCTAGTCTGACTCTATGGAAATACTTTTTTAGAAAATAGTGTAAATGGGATCACTTATACTCTACAAATTAAATTCCTRTTTAGCAGGCATGAATCTGTCCACTGAGCAGAAAAAAAGTAAGAGATAGGAGGTGGATTTTAAGATAGCTTTAGGGTAGTTTGATGTGAAAAACACATATCTTTATTTACCTATAGTAGACAGCTCCTGGGCAACTATCCTCTGATTCTCATAAAATTCAATCACAGAATAGCTGACAAATTTGGAGAATACCTAGCCCAACCCACCTGATCAAGGAGGGTCAGCTATAACAGGTTGCCCAGAACTATCTCCAGTTAGATTTTGAATACCTCTGGGGATGGAGACTCACAACCCCTCTGGTCAGTCRGTTCAAATATTCAGCCATCCTCTCAAGGGAAAGGGTTTTCTTGTGTTCAGAGGGAAAGTTCAAGTGCCATATCATGTAGCATTTGATATATCGAAATGCAAGTTGAGCCACAGCGTGAAGTACTACTGATGCCAAAGGCTTTACAGAAAAGGCATGATCTCTAGCACAGCCTCTCCTTGGCTCAGGCAAATTCCTATCTCTGTGTCTTTAGATGATCTACTTCTCTCTGTGCATGTTCCCCTCCTGCCATGTGTCTATATTGCAGGGGAAAATTCCTGGCCTCCCTGGGAAGCATTAGACAGGATGGTGTGTAAAGAAGGATCATTTGGTGAGAAAGATCAATGCGTGGTGGAATTGTGAGGGTCATATTGCAAAGAAGCAGAAAATTGACTCAAGACTCACATTCAGTTAGTTTCAGTGCTTTCCACCTCCTTTTGAACTGTCTGTATCTTCCTAGGCTGTTATGGAGGATAATGAGCCTGCAGACCCTAGCAGCAGAAATGAAGGACTAATAGAAGAAATTTGATGCAGGCAAGTCCAATTTCTTTGAGACAACTCTTGACCATCCAGAACACACATTTCCRTTTCGATATGCAATCAGAAGGCCCTTTGAATGCTTGGGAATATATAAGAAATGCAAAGACCATTGCAGACTGAGAGCAGCTCACACTGATCTGTGGAACTGGAAGAAGGAGGATTTAATAACATTACCATGATCATCTGACCAACTTTATGCTTAGTTTATACAAAACCTCTAGGAAAAMGTCTTCCAGCTGTCAGGTATGCATTTGGCTAAGAGTTATGTTAYTATTCTTCAACTTGCTGAGGAATAAGAAAAAAAAGGAAGAAAAAATATAGATGCTGTAGTCCTCAAACACTTTTAATACAATTCATAACTTTATTACTGAAAATAAAATTTGTTCTTTATAATRATCCTATCACCAAAAATAAACTCCAAACACTCCATTTACATGTGAGGCTGATGAAAGTTTTCATGCTTGCATAAAGATGTAATATGTGGGGAATTCAGTAATATGAAAAAGTAGTGGACTGCATGACACTTGCCAGGTACAAAACTGTGATGTCCAAGAGCTGTGAGGGACCTCATCTCCTGTGGCATCTGCCTTTCCTCCCAGGGTGTCCCTACTGACTCTCATCCGAGATAGTGTGTGGATGTCCAGCCTATTCCTAGTTTATTATAAACAAGTATTTAATTATGTGCCTACAGTCTTACAATTGCAAAGTAATGATGCAGTTCAAAATAAATTTCCTCTACTCTAGTACTGAAGTGAAATTTAAAAAATCAGGCAAAACTTTTGATGAGCAGTTTAAACATTAATAGTGCTTTAATCAGATATATTTTCTTGACCGTTCTAGGAAACATGCAGTCTCAGATAATATTTTTAACTTATCTAAGATTAATGCAACATGCGTCAGCTTGGAATTAGGAGCATTAAATGAACAGAGAGACTTTATGGGAAATAAATTTGACAGAGGAATACAAGGAAGAATGAAGACATTTTGCCTTGATTTATGCCTCTTAAGACTCCACACTTCTAAAAGTGACTTTTTTTTCCTCCTATTAATAGGCTAAAAATTGCCATTTCCTATTTTAGAGCTAACTCTCTGAACCCTTTAGAAGATTCTCTTTTTTTTTTTCCCTCTGACTTTTTCAATGAACATGGATTCCCCWCTGTTATCAGTGAGGTAAATCCGTGCAAGATTTGAATCAACATGTATGGAATTTATGCCTGAGATACAAGTGTTTGTTTACTATTATGTCTCATTGAGCAACCTCTTTACTCTCTGCTGAGGTACAACAACATAGCCCAGAGATCAGTCTGAATTTCGGGGATCTGGAGTACTCAGATAAGACCAAAATCCTGCCATATTTTCATTGCACATTGGAAGTTTTGGATCTACATGGGTTGGGAAGGTCATAGCTCAGTGGAAATATCTTTTTAGTTCTCCAAGTATCATGGTATTTCATTACACAAAGAGAGAGGTTAATGCAAAAAGATTTCCAGGTTGACAGCAAAATAGAGCAAAYCTGTTCTTTCTACTACATGCCACCAGAACCAATGCGCCTGGTATTAAAGACAACGATCTGGGCTGTGCCACCTGCTTGTAGAGCAGCCACTGTGTGCTCAACGCTTACGCCCCAAACCCAGGATGAGTGATAGGAGAGGAAGAAAACTGAAGCTCAAAAAGTGAAAACACTGCCACTAACACTGTCACTTTCCTGGGATCTTAAGCCAGATCCTCAGCTCATAGTTCCAGTTGTTTCACAGCAGCCTCCTCCAGCCAAGACAAACACAACCAGAGCCATTGGTAGGGGTCTGCTGACACTTGAGCAAAGACTTTATCCTCAGACATATCTTCCTGAAGCATTAATGTTCYTTTTTCTTCCTTCTCATCATAAAGTTGTAAGAAACCACTGGGCTAAAACGACAATCCAGAACATTATTTCATAGCAAGAGAGATGTGCTATCACAGAAGAACTACCAGAAAACGATTTTCCTGGGCACACAGACAGAAATAGGAGATTTCTGGTTAATAATTGTTATTGTAYAGGTGTGCATAAGGTTGGATAGCTATAATTGGAGCTTTGCTGCTGAATTGCTGGTGCCGTAAGGCAAGGTTTCACTAAGACCCTCCAGCCATTTTGTAAAGAAATTTTGCAAAGCTATTTTCTGACTGGATAGGAAACTAATTTTCCCGTGGAGAATAGAGTAAAAACTGTATTGAGACATAAARAAATAAATACATAAAGACAATCCCCAGAAAACATCAGAAAAAAAAATCAAAATTACAATCAAGGTACACTTGATTACTACAAGTAATCCACACTACAAACTATTTAATCAAAAGAATGGAATAACTGGCTCCCAGTCTAAAGACTATGGATTGTCATGCAGTTCATGTCATAGGAATAATAAAGATAGATAGGTTTTTAACAATGGAAAGGCAGGTAAGCTGCCTCTGTATTGAAAAGGAATCCCTAGGAATATCCTCTGGGTTAGATTTTGTAAGCTATAGGAATTTCTTCCTGGTATTTAAGAAAACCCTGAGCTCAGAGATGGAGAAAATGCAAATTTCCTGTTCCTAATTTCTAAAACAATTCAGGCAAAAGTGGAATATATGTAATTCCCACTTACAAAAGTCCACATTAGATTTCTACATCATTGCTTTCACTAATGTTGGGAAAAAGAGAAGATTAACCCTTGACTAACTTCACTGGACTTCATTGCTTCAATATTGATCTCTTATCTGATGATTTCTGTTTGGGAATGGCAATGAAGAACAGATCTGGGTACAGGTGGAAATGCGTATAGCAAATGCATACTTAAATGCATAGTAAATGTGTATAGCATATATTTGCATACAGTAAGTGCATAGTTAAAAAAAGCACAGACTGAATGGCTTTGCTGGATCAGCACGTGGCTTTATTTCACCTTCTTTTTGTGAGATCCACGTGACATTTAAGATTTAGGAGAAGCAGTTGGATAAAGGGAAAGGTGCCTGCATTGGGAAGGCTCTTTCAGGAGCTGGATCAGTTTCTGTCCTGAGGTGTTTTTCTGCTCCCTGTGCTGAGTACAGAGGGAGCCTAGAGAACCATACGTCAGTAGATAAAATTGGGTGAGATGAAGTTTGGGCCTTTGAAAGAATTTATACCCCCTCAGTTAAGTCATCCACATTGAAGTCAAACYCAGACAAACAGAGATGATGATGGCACAAAATCTTAAAATCAATATCACATTAATGATGAAAGATCTCARTTCATCCATTAACGACATGCCCAGTTCTTGCCAGCAGCTCACATGAAGATCCCTCTGGCAGATGGGACACACAAACTGATTCTCTATCTCAGTGCAAACAGTATCCCCCCATTTTCTCCTTGCAAAAGATTTTGTAAATCTCTTYTAAAAGTTTTTGTTAAAATTGCATTTTAGATTTTCTAAAACATATTTTGACATTGTCAGCTGGAGAATTTTAGTATTACTAGGGGAATCCATCCAAATAAATAGTGATGGTGCAGTGCACTGTTTGGCTCTTTTAATTATATTAACTGCTCTCCGTATTTTCAGGAAATGATATTTGGTTTCTCTCTGTGTAATTTGGTTGATATTTTTCTGATACATAACTTTAGTCCAATTTTCTCTGACCTGATACTGCCAAGCTCTATTTAATTTCATTGTATCCTTTGACAGATAAGATTCTCATTTTATGAAGGCTGGGAAACATGTAGTGTGATAAGGAAGAGAATAGTGAGCACAGCGCTCAGATAGTCTAGTTCTACCATTTTAAAATAGATTATGTTATGCCAGTATACAAAGAAATGAGCCAGGAAAGTGCCAAACTCCTTTGCTTTTTGTCACCTGTGGCGACTTTCATGGACTTGTTGTATTAACACGCAGGTGTATAAATTGAATGAAAAGCAGCAGCTGAATTAAACCAGGGAATATAAATCTGTATTTAGGTTCTGGGAGATATATAGGACCCCATTCTTGATATTACAAGCTCCAATATCAACCAATGGTAGGGTGCAAAGCAGGCAATTTTCCATGCGTGGGAATAAAAAATATTAAATAGTCCCCAGAAATGTGGTGATGAATGGAKCTGTAACTCCAGACCAGCAGACTAGGCAACCGTTATGCCTTTAAGAGCGCATGAACCAAGGAAGCAGGAAAGTGTGCAGTTTCAAAACCTACCATGGGGCCTTATTTGCAGATTTATTTCCTTAAGTTCTTTTTTTTTTTTTTTTTTTTTTGTCTCTCAGGTCAGATCAAGACTTAATTACCTTATACTTGCTCAGACTTCAGCATCTTTGGCTTTTTTCCTAGATTGTTGGAAAACCTGTGCATCTTCATGACCTCCAAATCTATTTCTTGTAATCGCAGGCAGCTCCTTTAGCAAATCAAGGCTTCGCTGCTTTTCCTCTTCATCGACAAAGAGGATTTTCTGTCTTGCACGATTCTGAAGTTCAGACCATGCTAGATGATAGGCACGACAYCCATCTGAAGGCTCATCAAATTAACACTTGACTTATTTCAAACCCTGGAGTGGGCATCATCTGATCCTGGCGATTTATTTCTGTTCCTTATGTATTAGCTGATCAGAAATTAGAGCAGTTTGCTTTGGCTCTTCTTTGGTGGGAGTTTTGCATAAGAGCAAGCAGGCCTGGTAGGAACACCAGGCTTTCATATCTACTCTGTTTGGTAGTTCAGCTTTGAAAAGAAGTGCAGGACAAGGTGCTTTGGTAGTGAGAAAGTGTTTGTGCCTGAGACATCCAAGCATTTCAGCTTGTTGCATCATTTAAATGCTCCATAAGCTCTGTGCATACCTCTTGCTCAGATCATGAACCCCTTAGACTGTTTTTCTGCTGGTTGCTTGTGTAATGCTGAGYACAGCGAGGCCCTTCTTGATGAAAGACATGGGCAGGGGGAAACTTCCTAGATGAAAGGATTGCAGTAACACTCCCRTTTAATAAACAAGGACAAATATACCAAAATCAACATGAGTGCTCAGTGCTGCTTGCATGCTTTTGAAAACAACTGTAGAAACACCGAGCCACTCAAAACATATGGGATTCATATATTTGGGACAGAAAGCCAAATGCTGCAAAACATCACGTCCTTGGCTGCTGGATGCCCCTCTTCTGTCCTCTGAGSCTCCTAGATTGCTGTCCGTAGGCTRCTTCGGTTCATTGTGTTTGAGTCGGGTTTATTTTAGAAGTTATTTTAAGGGCATCTATATAAAATATTTTATATGCTCATTTTCAATATGCATATATATTTAAATTTATTCACATTCCACCAACTTCTRGTATTGTAGCTGTCAGATGGGTCCRATAAATCTGTCAATTACTGTAACTTACAGAACAATAACAGCCTAACTGATAGACAAAATAATTGAAGCAGCAATGAGGACATCATTAACACTGGTGAGTTGGTCAACACAAAACAGCCATCAGGAATTCTGGTATATTAAGGTGCTCTAAGCTTCAAATGTAAATGAAAGTTCAAATGCATGAAGCAATGTGTGATCCTGCCTCTTCCACTGAGGTCAGAGCAGGATGAAGAGATCAAAATAATATATAAGGAAGGASCTCTTAGRGAAAGATCCCTCCAAAACTTTCCTTCAGATTCATCTTGCCTTACTGGGCACTGGACACTATAGTAAGAGCAGATAGTGCCCAAGCAACACAAGTGTTTAATGCAAGTATTAGTATTAGTACAAGTATTAATATAACAAGTCCTTAGTATTAATATATATCTGTAYCCTCTCAATGCCTTGAGTCTCATTGCTTCACTTATACACAAAAAAAAGGTAAAACTTAGTGTGTAAATTGAAGAAATATGGATGTGGTAGAGAGATTCAGATTGAAATGACAATTTTAGTGGTCACTTTATATACTCGATAGCTAAAGAATGAGACTAATAATTTAAAAGTAGCAATAATAACAACAATCGAGCTTATATATTCCCTTTTCATCAGAAAAATCACAAAGCACTTTGCAAAGGAGGCCATCATGCTTATCGCTGTTTTAGATTCTAGAAGCCAAGGGAACAAGATTTTTAAGTAGAAATCCATCAATTGCCTGCTCTTGGAATCTGTTCAGGACACTTTGCTCTTTTGTCCATCAATAGTATTTGCAAGTCTAAACAGCTTGGCAAAATTCTACCAGGTGATTTTTTTATTCTTTTAATATGCGAATGACATTTCCCTTGAAGTGACTCATCAGAGAAAATACAGCAGGAACAGCTCTGGTGTCTGCTCACAAAATTTCCAGAACAACACAACAAAGTTACTTTACATTTACCTTTTGGTTTTTTCCCTTCTTTTTCTCTGTTGTAATTAACTTTGGGTGGCCCCATGTTCTCCGTTCAAGAGCTTCTAGATGACTCCAAATGACTGGGCCGGTGTTGCCTTGACCTAATAGCATCCTTCTCATAGCTCACCCAGAAATAAGCGTAAATATGATCATCCTAAGACAATTGCACCTTAAGAAGAGAAAAGAAAAAAAATAAAAAAAGGARAGAAAAAAATAGGTCATGATGATGTCCAGTAGTTAATTCCCTTCTCTGTGGTYACTTGGATCTTTTTTGACAGCCAAGAAAAAGATTCTTCCTTACAAAGTAATTGGCTACATTAGTTTATTTGCAAAAACTACCCGCTCAGAGAATTTGTGTGTGTCTCTATAGTGCAAAGTGTCACAAGGCAGATAAAAACCCAAGCTACCTTTAGACTTCTYTGTTCAGGTATCAGATGGAGTCCAGGCATGGAGACATGGTTCTAAACTCAGGCAAACGTTCACCGCAAGGCGTATAGAGCAAATGTGAGACTCTACCCTCCCAGCACCCTTGGGTATTCAGGACTTTGGTGCCCCTGAAGTTCAGATAGAACTGCGACAAGATCAGGCAGAGCCCATGATCTCCGAAATCCCCGTCTGTTGTTGTCATCAAACTGTATTTTCTTAACCAGGTGAATTTCAATATATTCTCAGATCTCTCTGCCTCTCTCATCATCCWTGTTAGTTCCAAACCCTATAATTTCACCCATCCATCGAAAGCAGCGTCTAGAATAAGGCRTGAGCAGCTCAAATCAGTTATAGTATGAACAAAACTCCTTGGCAGAGCACGAACCAACTCTTACTTCCGTGTTGTTCACTGCAGAGGGTGCTGTCTGCCTGCATTCCTATTCCTCAGGAAACAGATGGAAAAAAAAAAAAAAGAGAAAAAATAAAAAAAAACCTTCTCAGCTATCTGCACTTGAAAAGGCAGGTTGCATGATATTACCAGAAGGCACTAAAGTTTTGCATAAATAAATACATAAACATATGCTTCACAGTCAGGAGAAAGTTAGCCACTGTGACCAAAGCCACCATGYTAGGCTAATTAGTAATCTAAGCCTCACAAGGCACGCTCAACCCTAATTTATTATCCAAACTAATGATGTTTTCCTCCCTACCCTTCATGAAGTTTAGGCCTTTCTCAAGTCATTATTTAGTCATCAAGCTAAGAAAACAAAAAGAAACAAATAAACAAAAATCACCCCAAATACCCTGCCCTTAGAAAGGACATAAACTTTATGAAGTTTCCTTCCCTTTCCCTTCCCCTTCCCCTTCCCCTTCCCCTTTTTAAATATATACCAGTCTTAGTTAAATCACTCCTAAGAGCAGGACCTTTGGCGCGTGATGAAGATGCCAGGCTTTCCCATTCCTGTCCTGATCCCTTCAGATCTCACGCCCCTCAAACACAAGTGTGGTGAACAGTGAATAACCTTCACAAAAACATTTCTGATGAGAAATGAATGTCCAAGGGCTGGAGGGAAAGAGAAAGAAGTTAGACATCTCACAGCCTAAGTGAACAAACACCAAAAAACAAAAACAAAGCCCAAAAACTTTCCCTTTGCCTTCCATGTGTAGTATTTATTCAAGGAATTATTAAAAAAGTCTTTACTCATCAACAAAGGTCTATTCACAGTGGTGCTAAGCTCGTCATACATCCCTGAGATGAGTTTACATTACAGACTATGAGTGTGATAGAGTCAGTATGGGAGATTGCTGCAATTTTTATGCCTTGTTATGGTGTAAAGAATTTCTGTGCAAATAGGCAACACAATGAAATATTCCCTGTCTGCCATTCTGGTTGTACAATTATTTATAGGAACAAAGAGATATTGTTGCAGAACTGCTTAAGAATATTAAGAACTTCTTTTTGTCTGTTTAGATTAGATGATTTTGGCTGAGATGACTGGAATRAGTAATGGAAACCTTAATACATTTCAAGACTCCAAATGGAAAGAGTGTATTCCAACAGGGAACAAAAACTATTAGAATCTCATTCTGTCTCCTRCATGAGGTAGCAATCACAGAATCATAGAGTGGTTGAGGCTGGAAGGGACCTCCATGCTAATTGTCTTTATGCGTGTTATAACAGTAAACAGAGCAAGAACAAAAAGAAAATTTGCATAAATATTTCAAAATACATGAGCAGTATCCTAAAGGTATGATTATACTCTCATTGATGTAAAGTTAGCTGAGTACTCAGACCTTTCTGTTCTGAGCATACCAGACTTAAGACTTTCCCAGGCATTTTTGACGTTAATTTCTTAAGAACTGCAACTCTTAATATCTATAAAGAAACTTAAAGTTCAAGGTTATTTAAGTTCAGATAAGCTGCCRCTACAGCATATTATTATCACTTTAATAAGAAAAAATCAGCTCAATAATATTGATTATATGACTTATTCAGAGAAACAGACACAGAATACAGAAACACTGATAAAGTGTTTGAAAAATATCTGTTATATTTGTAAAGAACCTCTGTCTAGACAAACTACTAGCCTTTCCCTAGATTACGAGTTCTGTGATGTGTCTATTGCTCATTTTAAAAGAGCCAGGGTAAAATGCATTACTTTATTTGCAAACTACTGCACAATATTAAATACTTTGAACAGCTACATGACAAAAGTATTGGTGTGTCTAAAAAAATGTAATAGTTTTACATTTATCATTTAAATGTAAAAACAAGGAAAAATGACAGCTCTCCTTTTACTGGTGGGTGAGGTGACTTGTTCTGACTGAAGTCAAATATGATTTCTTTGGCAAATTAAGAATTTGAATTCAAATCTGACAAGATTGTAGAAGACCGATCTGATTGCTGTCTTATTTCATCAGAAGAATTTATCACGGTTTAATCGTTTGGGTGTTCCTTGAGGAATACATACAAACCTTTGGCTCCTAAAAGGGGCAGGCCCCTGTGACGACGATGTATGAGCAAGGATGACCACCAGCCTGAATATTTCTACAACAAAGGGTATAACTCAGTGCAGAATGCAGGTCTCTATCACTTTGAGGAGCAGTGTCAAGAGCATTTCATCTTCATAGCAATGTWCTGTAAAAAAGTGATAACATTTTTACAGACATCATCAAGTGTTCAATACACAAGACTGACAGCTGGATTTTTCAGAAGAGGATTTTCTTATTGGCACAGAAAGTTACTCACAAACAYTGGCTTTGTGGCACACACAATGGAAAGCTAGGTAGATATTGGGATAGACAAATTAGGAGGATGTAGACAATAAAATCAGGGCATATATTTTACCTGAGTTATACAGGGCAAATAGAGGCCCATCTGAGTATTGACGAGGTGGAAAACAAGGGAGGGATCTGTGCAGATCTGCCATACACAACATGCACTGTGGGTTGTATAGAGTCAGGCCAAAAGAGAGGTAGCAAGCAGCACCCGTCCAATATTCCCTGCTAATCTATTATTTAGCTGGTTACGACACTATTGATTGCATGGAATAAAAAGGTAGGTAAAGCATTTGTTGTGGCTCTTAGATATGTAATAGTTATCGGAATTATTAACTGAGATATATTTCTCATTTTGAAATRTGCTAATGACTGTGAAGGAAGAAAAAGTTATGTGCAGCATTTCGGCATTTATGCAAACATTACTGTATCACAGAGCCCAGGTACTATGGGCACATCCAGCAAGAAATGGAAATAGGGATGTTCTTTTGACCTCTTCACTCCAGCACTCACTATAATGATCTTACTTAAGAAACTAAAGGGACAGTATAATTTATAAATGTTATTAACTGGGTGACACCTCCCACCATTTTATGCTCTTTGCTGTTTCACAATTACTTTTTGTTATATGTATTACCTTCACTCTTATGGCTTTGAGTTTAAGTTCATATGGTGAGCAAAGACCAAGACAAGGGAGAAAATTTTGTAGCTAGAAACCTGGAGACATGGTTGACCTTCAGCATAAATTATCATTTTTACAAGATAATCAAGCATTGGGAATGGATTATGTGAAATTTATTGGAAAAGTCTTGGAAAGGCAGCTGCTCTCAATATCTTTACAGTTTTCTTCCCATGGTAACTGAATTATTCAATGATCCTTTGGGTAATTTTTATAACTTTGATATCACCTGAAAGAGATGCCAGGTAAGAGGATAAAAGCTAGAGAATCTTTATGGCTTCYCCTCTTCTCCAGCCCTGTGGTCTGTGATTCAGTATTAATTAAAAACAATAAAGTCCATCCTGGCTGTTCATGCAAGTTCAGTAGACTGATGAGTGCTGGTAGAACTTGGAAAGTTTTGCTTCTAGATGGACATCTTCTTCTATGAATCCCAAGCAATTTTGGGGGTGATAGCAACTTTTATGTTAATTTTTGTTATCTGAGAGTCTGGCTCTTGCAAATCTCTTACTARGGAGTCCGGAGCCACATATTGCTCCTAACTGAGTTCTGCAAGTTTTTTTCTTTCTTTCTCTGTAGTCCAAACACATAACTGCAGACTTAACAACTGCAGAAATAAGTGCAGCACCTCATTAATCATAAAATATCCTTTTTGTTCCCCAGTTCATCCTGTCAGTAGATCCCAGTTTCACAACTGTATCTACACCTTTCCACCTTTTTGTCATGACTATACTCAGTTATTTGTGGAAGGAAGATTCAGTCCTCCTTTAGCACACAAACAACCACATAATTCCATTTATCCTTTGGCTCTTATGGCATTTCTGAAACACAATAATAAGGTAATATATTCATTTCTGAACCTGAAGACTGACTGACTGAGATCTGACCAGAATCATTGGGATTAGTTGTGTCTTTTTCCTGTCTTTTTCCTGTTCTGGTGAAGCTGGTCTAGGTTTTACTTCTCCCCTTTTTTTCTTATTTACCGCATCACTTTTCAACTTCCCACAACACCTGACTGCTCATTTAAACATCTCCTTGTTAATGGTATATAAATAGCTTTCAGTTTTACTTCCTGTCAGATTTAATTACCGTCTTCATGYTTCCTTCGCTACACACGCCTCTGCTGATGTTTAACCAATTTGCTGCAGAGAAGACGAACAAAAGCTCTGATTGTGCYGCAGATAATTGCATCCCATTTTGGGGAGATTTTGCTGCTGGAAGTGTATGTGTACGTGCTTGCAGTCACTGCCATGATCTCCCCAAACTGACAGCCAAAATAATAGGAATGGATAAAGAACAGTATATCATCAGCAGTTGAATCTTCCAAGCTGCAAAGTGCCCTTTTAATCYCTCCTCCTAACTTGCTGAACATACGGTCGAGCATATGGTCTAATCAGTATTTCTGAGTAGCTTATCAGCGATTTGTTGTAGTTTGTTTATAGATATATGCAGGAAGCAAATAGCMTCAGTAAGGTCTAAAACTGCAAGTAGACACCCTTTCTGTGGGGAAAAGAGAAAAAATGCAGAAGGAGGGGCTGGCAACTGCAGTTATCTGCCTCTGCTTCTCATCAAACCAGGCACAGCTAGTGGTAAAGAATGGTAAATTTGGTTTGCAGAGGAACGTCTTGATTGACAGCATCTACCAGTGAAACACCTCTCTCTTCGTTCTCAAAGTCTTTTAWAAAATATTGTGGTCGAGTGGTAACTTTCATTCGTTGCTATGTTTCACCTTGTTGTATAACATAAAACKATGATCAAAAGGAGGCAAAATAAAATACTAGCCTCAAATTCTCCTCTTCACTGAAGTGTCAGTTTTGTTCAGAAAAACAACACATAAAAGTTTCTGTTGTTTGAAAGTAGTGTGGTTCTACACCATTACWTATATTTGTGCCAATTCCCCTTTTAAGCTAATTCCTTTCTATTCYGGACTGACTTCTGTTTTTTATTTTYTCTGAGAGAATTACTGTGTCAYTTCAAAGATTTTTGTTACYCRTTTTCTTTGAACAGMCCTGTGAYTGYTTTAACCTARGCTTCTACGTAACCTGGTTTCACGTGCTCATCGTTGCGTAGATCCTCAATTGCCATTTCATCACAATCAACACCCTCTTCTTCCATCTTTTTGATGCAGTCAAAATGGCAGCTTGTTTCTCATACAAGGATGATAAACAYGGAGAAAAAGAAACTTTACTTATTTTTTTCCACGTTCAATGGAGATTATTTGCATGTTTGAAGGCAGATGCAAAAGCAACAATAACATATATGGTCAACTACAAGCATTTCTGTTGTTTGCTTTGTAGTTTCTGTAGGTACCGTTTGTCTGATGTCCTTCGTTATAAGGAATGTCCATTTTAGCACATACTGATTCCTTTTTTTTCCTTTTTCAGCCTTCCATGTTATTTTCTCCCTGTGCTGATGTCYTCCAGCACACTGGCACTGAGATTCATACTGTGTCCCAAGCAATGAGCTGCAAAAGAGGTACTTAAACAGTGCTGCAGTGGTTTGATGCTGCAGAGTGCAACCAGGCTTCCCTGGCTAAGGCTGCCTTGAAGGGAAGGAAGGAGACACAGGGTCTGGAGACTATTTCTTCATTTTGCAAATTAGCACGGWCTAAAATTGTTCCTGCCAAGAGGAAAGACTTTGAGAAGTAAGAGGTGCATTTGCAGTATGTGCATTTAGCCTCTTGCTTGAACATACTTMGTCGAAATAAGATAGGGCATCTCTAATATTTCCCTGTTTCTGATCTATTCTTTTGAAGTGAGTTTAATAAGTTGCTATCCCTACTTGCATCAGGATGTTTCAGGAAACCTTTCAGGTTTTGAACTGCTTGAACTATTTTGTTTGATTCTGTTATTACTCCAGTGAGATAAACGAACTACACTCTTACTTTTTTTTCTCTATTTTTTCTCGTAGAATATTTAATTTTTACTGTGCAACAACTATATCAGATTAAAAAAAAGAACAAGACAACTAAAAAAAAGCTTTTCTCTGGTTTCAGATTTTGAGGTTTCATCTTCAGGCACATTGGACATATTGTGYTTAAYTCACTTTAGCCCATAGCCCTTTTTYCCTYYTTCTTCTTTTTATCTTCTTATCTCTCATTTGTTATCACTATGAATTTAGAATTATGAATATAATATGTGAATAAACGTTAAGTTAATTTAATAAATTAAAGAAACAAGATACAACCACCTCCCACAGAACAATAAAAAAGTGAGGTTTAACACTCCACTCTATAGAAAGGGCCAAAGAACACAGTATAGAGTGGGACAAAATGTGGTGGTAAAAAGTGAAGGCCAAGAATTTGCAGGGCAGGGTCAATAATAAAGATTTCTAGTATAGTCTACAAACTATTTAAAAGTGACTGAGAAGAAAGATTTTTATAAAATGACTGATCTCAAGGCAACTAAGTTTTTGGCTTTTTCAGTCCCACACTTAGAGTCTTCTCCACAGTCTCCTTCACCTGAACAGGGAAAAGATGCCAGTAAGTCATGCTCAACCCTGTAGAGAGAARCAACCTCTCAAATTAGACAGGAAATTCATAGCTGTCAATTTTTTTTATTGAGATTATATATTCAAACATTTTTTAAAAAGGTTGTGGACAAAAAGTTCTGAAGAAACTTAGTTTCAGAAACATTTTGTTGTTTAAATATTATTTTTCTAAAATGGAGCRTTCAGGGAAGATTCTTAGGTGGATATGGAAGAAGAGATTCAGCTGTCCTTTTGTACGTTAAATATCTTTAAGTGACTTAGGCTAGACTAATTCAGACTGGAACACAGAGAAATACGAGACATTAACAACTACTGCCAAATGCTTTYGGATGCCAATTGAGCTTTCAAAGATGGTAAAAGTTACAATAATATGGGAGAGAATTGTCCATGCATGCAGCGTAATATATATGCATAGAGTTCCCACAGGCAAMTCTCCATCCCCCTCAAAAGAATAGTTTTACATTAAAAAAAATATATTCACAGAAAAATATTCTTGTATTTGAGTGAACTAGCATCCATAGTTTTTGTTGCTCTTGTTGCAACAGTAAACAACTAGTAAATAATCAGTTATTTGATCTCTTAATCAGTTATTTGATCTCTAGCCTTGATAGTATGTAATGATGACAGCGCTGAGTACAGCCTTAGTGCATCTTCTTGTGAAGATCTTCCAGACTGAAGTGAAGTCTGGTCAAGGAAGCAAAGGGAAAAAATTGAGAGAAAAGAAAGAAGGAGAGAGAGAGAAATAATAATAATAATAAAAAGACAGAAGGGAAGATCACTAACTGCTATAATGAAAAAATTAAAGCTATAAAGCTATGGAGATACTATAGCAATATTGTAGGTTGGAAAACTTGCAAATCTGGGGATATTTCCTCCTAGGAACACACTCTTATGCTACTGAGGCCCCTGATGAAAGGCAGTGTTCTTAATGCCATAATCTGCTCATTATTCTGTAAAATTGTAGGTAATATCCTATTGCAAGAATAATGCAACTATTCAAAAAGAATAGTAAAGTTAACTTTATTCAACTTGCCTGCTTACATATTCATTAYACTCATTTACAAACTCAATTTGGTCATCTACATAGAGGCTTTTAAAAGAGTWTCGTTAAACCCTTTACTATATGGACTGTAATAAAAGGAGTTATTCCACCTCATAAAATAATTGCTTGCTTATTTCAAAAATAGACATGTTGACGGTTTAAAAGTAGACATGCTGCAGATTCATCGGATCTGCAGAGGATCTGCAGATATTCACCTCAGCCAGAACTCTTTCAAAGGACTATGATTCATCAATGAATGTAACAATTTCCATGTCTAAAGCTCTTTTTTATTGTATTGCTAAACACTTCACAATCAGTAGAGAAGTGTCATTTTCCAACCCACATTTATGTCACGAACTAAGTGACTAACTTATCTGAAGTGTTTAGTGTGTKGCTGGGAAAACACTGAGAGATCTGGACAAAGGGAGAACATTAACACCTCAAAGAGCACAGAAAGATCACACAGAGTTGCAGATCTAAATAACCTCTTGTTTAGATTTCTGAAAAATTCTAGCACGTGAAATTCAAGCTCCAAGAGCGAAGATTTTCATTAAAGTTAGGGGTGATGTCTAATGAAAGAGTAAGTAGAAAACTTACACCTGAGAAAAGGGAGAAAATATAGCCCAGCAAATGTCAAGATCTAATCTTATTCTTAACTAGTTCAGGTCTATGATCTCGGAGTAGTTTATATTGTGAGACAAGTACAATATTGGAGGTAAAAGTCTTGTATTGGCAATTATACKCTTAGCAGTGGAAGCCTCTGATGAGAGGGAAAGCTCTCAGTTAATGAACACACATACAAAAGGAGGATATTCTGGAGCATAAAGTGAGAAACATGGAGAACCAGAGAGAGGTCTAGCAAGCATGAGATCTGCAGCAAAAGCCTGGATGGGAAAGCTACTAAGAAAAACAGAAACCTTAGACATTTTTTCCTAGGTGAGTGAAGAGGACTTTGTAGATCTTATAGCCATTTAGATAGTCACAGAAAGTTTGCAATACTGTAGTATTCAATGCAATACTGTAGTATAGTTCCAAACAGGCTGGAAGAGAAGAATCTGACAAAGCAAGCAAGGTTGACTTATTTTACATCCATTATTTTATCGTRGGTCACTTGATTTTCTCTAACTGAAAGGCTTATCATGCTAGTAAAGTTGACTTTTGGGTTTCAGTGCCATTTYTTTGATGTTCTAGGGTACCAACAAAAATGAAAATGCAGACATAGCCCCCTCAAAGATCCGTTTATTTAGGGTTCCATGAGATTGTGTTAGTCCAAGGAATCCTTTATCAAGAGGAAAGCACAGGAAAACCGGTCTTCCAAAAAAACAGGCCATTCAAATTAATGGGAAGATCTTGAAGACTGGAAGTAAAACAAAAGTCTGAAAGGCATTTTGCAGGACAAATGTAAGATGGCATTTTGACTGTATATGTTTCCGTTGCAAACTGCAGCTTTACCTTTTGGAAACAAATAAGATAGGGGATCAATTTTGTAGTGTTGTGGTCTGCAGGTGGCTTTGAAACACTGGTGTGATGCAGCTGTGGAGAAGCCATTTGCAGTAGTCAAGAAGTATTGCCAGTAGATACTAGGAGAAATTCCTGCCCTCATAGAAGAAATGGGAGGAATCTCATTTCAAACAGGGTATTTATATTTTGCTTTTCATGAGGAATCAGGAAAGATTCAACTTGGATGAGGTGCAAGAAAYGGGAAAAATATGATGCGAGATTCTGAGGGGAGAAATAAGAACTTATTGCAAGATGAAACCACAGGGCTGAAGGAGCAGGGGAAAGTGGGGCTTGTCAAGTCAAGAAGAAGGAAAACCAAAAAGAGAGGTGATTTTCCTTTTTTCTCTGTCAGGAGATGGGTAGAATAAAATTAAAGCAAAGATTTTATTTTTTTTTTTCTTTTTCAGCAAAACCACAATCTTGGAATAAGAACAACTGTATTTAATTTCCATGAGTAGATTATTATCTGATAACAGAAACTTTCTTACTATAACACTGATGAAGTTTTGGAACAATTTTTTTTAATAGGAGGAGATTAAAAGCAAGCTGGTTTTGAAASAGCTGCCATTTGGGATTCATATAGATGTTTCATTCCTTTCATAAAAATCAAAAGGTCTTTTTTCTCAGCAACATACTATTATCTGTTTGTAGGAAATTCTGGCTAAATGCTTTCTTCTGAATCTGCAGAGCAACGTGATAGTKATTGCTGCTTTGGCAGTTTACAGTGTGGGAATTAATGGCATCTRTAGAGCTTTCCATTCACCTTCTTAGGACAGGATGGAAGAAGGTTGTGTCAAGTCTCATGTCTCRTGTGCCATGGAGCAGCTGAAAACTTCTCGCCTGTGCTAATGAGCTCATAAATGGTTAACCCAGATCTGTGCTCCCTGGCTGAGAGCTCTATRAATTCTACAGTTCAAACCACTGACCAGCACTAACCATCTAAGTGCTGTTCTACTCCCTGGGCATTGGAATTTTAGCCACRTTTTYATTTTATATATATATGTGCACACGARCACATATTGTCTACATATGCCCTCTTAGTTGGCTGGAAGAAAGCTGTGCTTTATTTCACTCGGACTCAGATCCTATTTGTTGCTGAAYGGAGGAAGTGAGTGTGAATGGTTCCACAGCCTAAACTTGCAATTGGATTTTATTCCTAAAAGAAAGATTTCTTTAGCTCGCTTTATTGATTTTCCTTTAAATTCATGGCCTTAAATTTCTTTAGATACAGCTCATCRCTTTGTAATGCCATTCCACCTAACTTTTGACTACCGCTTCTTTTCTATTTAAATGAAAAGTGTTGCTGTAGGTGTTTAGTGTGCAGCATGGAAAAGTGCTTCGTGATTTGCACTTGTGATTGCATTTGTGACAAGAAACAAAACCTAATTTTCCAGTGAGTTTTATTTGGGTCAAATATTGGGGATTCTCCAGCGAGATATGTAGACATCCTCTATCTCATTAACACTTTGAACATGGGCACAAGTCCAGACTTTTCTTTCTAAATCAAAGAGATAAATCTAATGCACTTTGACAGCTGTTTACTCAGAAAATACTTTGRATCTGTGCACTTTCTCCATTTTGGTGGAACATTTTGTACCTTTTTCACTTTTTTTTTTTCTCAATTCCAATGTATAGTGTTACAAACACCTTCGATGGGCACATGATGCCAATTAACAAAGGTGGCCAGGATGCTCTTCTTAACCTTCCATCTTCTTAAACTTCCATACACGCTTTCTTTATGTTTATTTATGCATTTGAAAAGCTCAACATGATGGCCTGATGTCCATATCTAAAGGTGGTTAGAGACTGGAACAATGCTGATCATTACAAACAAAC
>PTEX01000084.1:559765-663414 GCA_003342815.1 Eudromia elegans
AAAAAAGAAACCACCAAACACTGCCACATTTTTTCTTTCTACGTTTTAAAGAAAGCCTGCTATCCACATTTAACAAGGCAAGGCCTCTTTCTTGTCACTGTTATTCCAGGTAAGACTTGCTTGAGGCTTACAGTTTTCCTTTAAAAGCAGAATGACACCCAGAGAGATGTTGTTTATGGTGTGAATAAAATTAGCAAGATTCAATTCAGGGAACAACATGAAGTATATATCTTATTTMATTATTTTTTTTTGAAGGATGGCTCAGCCCACTTGAAAAGGCAAATTTTAATTAAAAACACATTGGGTGGATTTGTGAAAGAACTGGATAACTGTTAGAAGGTCAGCTATCTTACAAGTAGGAAGTCATGGGAAAATCGTGCTATTATGGGTTATACAAGCATAATAGAGYTTTCATCTCTAACTGTTATTTAATTTTCCCTCTTTGAATAGATTGAATACTGCTTCTGACCTCCAGGGTTTTAGTTATCCTGGGTTTTTTTTCCTCTTTTTGCTAGTGGAAGATACTTCCCAATCAGAAAATAATATAGTCATAGTCCTGTCTCTTTACTTTACGCTGGTAAAAGAGAGACTAAAATACAAAGAGAAGAGGTGGCTGGAGAAGAGATAGCAGGTAAAGGCCAGCCAGGAATCCAGGACAGCCCAAAATTTCTTTATTTGCTTATGAAGCACTTCAGAGCTCCATCGTACATATTGCTAGCTCAGGCACAGCAATATGCAAAGAAGCATCACTGCTTCTGCAGGTAAATTCTCCCTTTTAGCCTGTCAAAGGCTAATGCAGTGAATTGTTGAGTAGCTGAGGTTTTCTTTGGATTTTAATAAAGCTAAAAAATCTTCTCTTTCATAGAGTAAAAGACTGGGATTTTGCTTTTTGCAATAATTTTGTCCTAGGACTGTGAATCAGTTAATTCTTCCCATTTTGTCAGTTAGGATAGTACAGAATGTACCATAATTTTTCTGAAGAAAAGTCACTGGAAGAACAGAAAGTCTTGTAGGTGCTGCTGCTGTTACCAGTATATGATCAGGCAGCTATAATGAGTTCATTATTACTATATTGTCTGGCCTGTAGAAATTGTACACAGAAGATCTTCACTTTTTAGCCTAAAGACATGCTCAAAGTCATCCTCCTGCCTATCATATTTCAGACAGTATTGTGTATATTTTCTATAGATATTTATTTTTACTGTAAATGACTTCCCTGGATATGTTTTGCAATAGAGCCACTTACAGACAAGTGTTCTGTATTTAATAGCAAAAATAAAATCTCTAAAAATCTGTTTATCATATTGATTTCATTAACTTTAAGATATTTAAATACATGGCTTTTTCACTTAAAAAGTTTCAATAAATACTTAGGCTAAGGGATTTGCAATCCTTGGTTTTACAGACACAGAAATGTGCTTAACTTTATAGATAAATGCAAGGGGCCACAAACRTACATTTTTGCAAGACAGGAAATTTAATGTGCCATATAAGAAAAACTGAAATAGCTACATTTCAGGGAACAAAACATGGAAGCATATTTCCTTATTGTTTGCTATCATTTGCTTTGAAGAATAAAAAAAGGCTCTCCTAAAATGCACTTTCAGCTTGMAAAATTAATGACTAGAACACATTGTGCATGTTCTTTCATCATACAAAATCAACACAAAAGCACTGTTTTGTGCATAAACATTTGGGGCAGCATCTGCTGTGTTGCATTAACACTATACTCCCATACTCCCTCATCCTGACTTTTTCTATACCATTTCCCACTACCTGAGCAAACAGATAGYTTTTGGTTGAATATCACAGCATAGTATTTCACACTATTTCCCCAGCAGTAATCGTTTCTTATGTATGTTTGCTCTTTTATTTTTCCCCCACATTGAGACTGGCAGTGTGCATATTTACTAGTATCCCAAAAAGTTAGTGCTGTTAAATTGCATATTGCATTTTTCCATGTCTTTGTCTCTTCTGAAAAATATTTTATTTCTCTTCTCCTGTTTGGCTGTCAGGTTTGGAATTAGTTCCCCAGTGATTCTTGGTGATTTATGGTCGCACAGTGAGTTTGTACTTGTCAATGAAGAAACCTCAAAACAGATTTAATAAAAAAAGAAATAAAGGAAAAGCACCACTATAAAAGTGACCAGAAGAAGACACTGCCTTTTAGGCAGATCTATACCTAAAAATAAATAAATAGATGTCTTCTTACTAACTGTTAAATTTGCAATTTCAGGCTGAAAATATGAACAAGCACTGCTTATTTCACAACAGCAAAAGAGTATCTGTATCCTTGATGCTTGTTATCTCACAACTTCAAACTAAAAGAGATTTATTTGTATGAGTTTTYGAGATCAGTACTTTGGAGATGAAAKCAACTGTTACACCCCCTGGCTTGAGATTGATTTCTGGATCATAAGCTCCCTTGCTCCTTACAATGCATTGAAAACAAGTGAAGTGGCAGAGCTGCCAACTCTCATAATCTTTTTACAGATATCTTGGTGTTATAAACCAGCTCTGGAACACAGTGTTCTTGATGTCTTGAAAAGGATCTCAATGTTCAAATGGAGAAGACAATAGTACTACTTGAAACTGGAAAGAAAAGCTTGGAAAAAAATCAGTCTTCAAAAGTTAGTGAAACTCCGAATACAATTATTTTTGTTCTAGATGAACTGATCACATTTTCTGAAGATCTGAAGTTGATGGGACCAAGAAGATTAAATAAAATTGGGATAACATTACTGCTTTATTTCCGCTCAGAATAAAACAAGATTAGGTTTAACCAAGGCTTGCCTTTTCAGATAATAGTTTTGTGTGTGTATATATATATGAGTCAGAAGATTTATGTGCTCAGGTAAGCAGGCAAGAAAGATAGTGTTCCTCTCTCTGGATTCAACTCCCTTCTCTAAGAGTAGTAAGCTATCAATTCGCACATCCCATCAATATTCTTGTCCTTGATAGTTCTGGCTTRGATCTGTATGGATATGACTTATTCATTGCAATGCATGTTATTAATGAACAGCTTCACTCAACCATCTCAAGATACTCCTTCTACATAAAGAAATCCCAGGCTTTCCCTCTTTTCTCCTGCATTGCTCTTCCCCAAACGCACCCAGTCGTCACCCAAAGTTGATACATCAGCTGCTTKCTTTGGGAGAAGATTGAAATAGATGTTTTACTTCTCTTTTGATTTTACCTGAAGTTTACTATGATTTTGTGATAAATTAAAAGATTTGAGGAATTTCCTTTTTTGGAGGATCTTTTCGGAATCATCTACCACATCTTTTTCCAACASTTTCTGATGCAGAAAAGCCACCTATTACAGAACTACCAAAGTCACGTTAAGAAAGTTTGGGTTAATTTACACAACAGATTTGTGCAAATATGATGCATAAGTCCTTCAGATAGAAATAGTTCTAACACTGGGAAAGGTTGCAGATGGTGCTGACAGCCATGAGTTTCTATATTAAAATTGAAAAAGATTAATAATAATAAAGAACAATCTTGCAACACCCCAAGCTGCAAGATAGTCTTCCATTCTTTCACTTTTCTTTTTCCACTAAGCACCCAAATTAGTCATATGAAGAAATAAATAAATAATAAATTACCAAACTTAATAGACTCAAAATCCAAAGTGAAAACATAAAGCAAAAATAAAGGACCTTAAAATTGCAAGTTGGCTCCAAATTGAAGTTTGAACTGCAGTTCAAAGTGGGAAATGTGGATTTATCTCAAGAGACCACAGATTAAGATCTGCCACCTGCCCTGAAGACCTTGCACTCAAAGTAAATCACAATGAGAGCTTCTTTGGAGATTGCTTTGTGTCCCTAGAAGGAGCCACATGATTTTAATAAAATGCTCTGGGGCATTTTGAGTAAAATCTCAGTTTAAAAATAAATGATCCAAACTCATTTTTCTCTTATCCTGCAATAAATCCATCGTAACTCTTCTGATAAGAACTTGGCTTATGAGTATTCACCGTATCTAAAATGTTAACAAAGTAAGATGCTGCCAGATTGCACGAGAACTTCTAGAAAAAGCAACTGTTGACACAGAAAATCTGGGAGGCAGGCTTGCTGGAAACTCTTTAAACTGTTGGACCTGACACTTCCTGGGCAAAGAGAAGAAATGCAAAAACTAAGTCAGAATACGACGCCCTCCTCTCTTTCAGCACTATGGATAGATGGCAAGCGTTTGCTGGTTATGAGACAATTCTATTTTTATTTTTATTTTATTTTATTTTATTTTATTTTATTTTATTTTATTTTATTTTATTTTATTTTATTTTATTTTATTTTATTTTATTTTATTTTATTTATTTTATTTTATTTTATTTTATTTTTAATAATGACTATACATATGAAAATTGCCAGCTTGACAGCACTAAGCACCATCTATTCGCAGAGCACTCTAGCCGTGCACACTTGTTTGCTTTTCATGGTTTAGCTCCCCAGCTACATTCACATCAGAGACTAAACTACTGCTCTTGCAGTACTGGTGGCAAGAGGAGGGAGGACGAGAGGCAGCAAAGCTCACCCAAAATAAATGAGTTTTGCAAGGAGATTTTTCTAGTTCTGGCTTCTACTTAAAATGCTCCTTGATAATGGGGTAGAAACCCAATAGGATTGAGAGACGATGAGGAGGAAGAATCAATTCTGCATTAAAGGCACGATGGACTGAATGGGCAGTGTCTTGGTGAGCTAACTGACACTTTCCATGTCACCATCCCCTCTACAARCTTCCCCTGCCAATGTGGGTGATCTACACTCATAGGATCTCATTTCCTACCTGTAAAACTGTACTAGGAACACTACCATGGTCCCACTCACATCCTTTTAAAAAATCCATTTAAAACCTGCCCGAAGCCTGTCTTCATACCAGCAACCTTACAGATGCCCTTCTCAGGTGGACTGATAGTCAAGGTCTGCAATGACCAGCAGAACCTAGAAAGAGCTAACCGATATGAAACCTAACTTTTACATCAGTAATGGCAGCACAAAATGACTGCCAAAAGGAGAAAGAGAAGCAAGAACAAAAAGTCAACATGAAAGGRGATAAAAATAAACAACAACAAAGAGCCACCTACTATCACAAACATTAGGAAAAATAACTTTTTACRCTAAGTTGCACCATGGCACAGAGCCAGCGGAGCGAGTGACTTCAAAAACGAGAAAACACACAGGCAGGAGAAGAAAAGTGCCACCTTTGGGGTCATTCATAAAAAAGCTTGTAATGATTTAAAGATCCTTACAGCCTTCACAGGGAGAGCACTCTGGAGCATCTTTTGCCAAGAGTTTAGTTTCTTCTTGGCTTTTAAGAGAGCATGTGTGCAGGGGGTGATAACTGAGAATGTGAGGAAGGCATGGGGACCTAGTGCCAGAAGGGAGCTTAGCCACACATAGTAATCTCTGAGATATTAAGCCTGCAGGACAGAAAACCCATTTCCTGAAGGCTCATTTTATACCAAGCTTTATTTCCACCAAGGCACCTTTCATTCCCTGGCAGGCAGACATGGGAGTCATGAAAGCAACTGGCAAAGGAAGGTTTTGGGAAGCAGGTGGATGCAAAAGGAGATGTTGTTGGAGATGCTGCTATCTCRGTCTGTCCTCACTGCCTCTGCATGGAGCATTGGATTATCAGCATAGGGAGGTGTGTTGGGGAATGGCTAATGAGAGAGAAGGAGGGTGCATCAAAAGTCAAGGGGTCTGGAGCCCAAGCCATTATCAGAGCTTTGGTCCTTCCTCATGCAGAGCTCATTGGCGCTTTGTCAGTGCAGTGTCCCTTGTGCTGACCTTGCTCCTCTGGTGCACTGAAGTGCTGAGATCTCACACKGTGCGTATCGGAGCGACAGGGCCAGGGTGTCCTGTCCACACACATGGCTCCTCATGCCTCTCCACCACTGACTGCCTTGGACACACACATTGTTGGCCTCTCTCCAGTGGCCAGTCTGCACATGCTGGACCAAACTACAGCATCATGGCCACAGGTGATAGCTTGCAAGATGTAACGTTGGCTGGTAGACAGGGTTGCAGGTGAGGAATCAGGACAAAAGCCTTCCCTCCCTTTCAGGGGTCACATCCCAGAACACCAGCTAGGGCAGCACCCATCAGCTAGGCTCTTTGGGGCTGTCCCACGTTACCTATTTGCTCAGCACAGTGCCACCAATTTCCATAACACCATCTCATTTGGAAGAAAAACAGTGACAAATGCAAGCCAGGTCCAAAAATACCATTTAGTGGATTTTTCTATATTATCTTAGGCAAGRAGAGGCTGTGGACCACCTTCATTTCCAGAGGACATAGCGATTCAGTTCTTGTGCGGAATGTTAAGAAATKAATAGAGGATAGGATTGTTTAAACTCCTAGCTAAATCTCTTTCCTGCATGATTATTGACAAGTTAAAATTAGGGCTGTCTATCCAAATTATTAAACATTCAAATGTCCTCATATTTAAAGATTTAAATGAAAAGGGCAATTGGTAGGTGCCACAATGCGATTCCACTAGCACAGATGGGAACAGTTGCAAGGAGGAAGSAAGGGATAATAAGACAAACAACTTATGCCACAGACTGCAGTTTAAGTACAGCCCAAAATTATRAYACTTTTTYCATAATTAAATATTTTTAAGRTAGATTTTCATTATGCTACACAAAAGGCAGTATGATAGGGGTGCTTGCAGAAACTGCAGTATGTAAAGTATCTGACAGGTATTTAGGTACTGAATATACACAAATAATGATACCTCATAACGTGCTGCTTCCCATCCAGGGAAGAGGAGGAAAGAATGAAGGATACTGCAAATCTGAAAACAAAAACAAATAGTAAAAAAAAAAAATTAAAAAAAAAAAGTCAGAAAAGCTGCCTGTGTCCCTTTAAGATATAGTGCTGTTGGACTCCTGTGTACCATCAGTTTAGAGTGGTTTGCAGTAGGGTATCTGCTGACCAAAGCACTATTGTTCCACAATATGTTTTAGATGAGTAAATGACACYGTTATTAGGACTTTAGTAATCAGACTGTGTTTCTAGTTGTAGGATTCACCTGGAGGAACCTTTATCAAAGTGCTAATAAATAGGTACWGATAGAGGAGGGTAAAACATCCAGCAGTGAAGACCAGCAAAAACAGAAGATGAAAGCTCCGCAGCGATACCCATCTCTTGCTTCTCTATGTCTGCCCGCCTTCAAAGCGAAGAGAAATAAAATGTGTCTGGGAGCAGAGTCGTGCCCAGGACCAGGATTTTCTCTAGGYAGTAAACCAGTTCCCCTGGAAGATGGGAGAGCCTCCGTTAGCCTCCTTTCCCTGTTAAGGACCCACTGCTCCACAGGGAATTCTTCTCTTTCAAGGCTAGCTGCATGATTCAGGTGTGCTGGATCTCTCCATRCYCCTCTAAGGCAGGTTTCTATTTTAYGGTTTCCTTGTTGTGRGTGGGAAACCAAAGTGCAGGGCAGCCAGCTGATTCAAGAGTGCAAAGATCCCCATCCTGACCCATTCCTAATTGCACTTGGTGTCCTGGAGATTTAGCCAGGACAATTTGAAATCAAGTATTTAAAGGAATTAAATGTTTAAGCTTTCTGAACATGCACTTCCTCTCTGCTGTGCTCTGTTTCTTCATTTCTTTCTTGCTCCCTGTGTCCCATTTCCCTCCTTGCCTCCTTCTGCAGTGCGTTACATTTTCCGTATTTCCTTCCTGTTTTATCCACACTCGCACAAAAGTGATGGTTTCCATCACACACTGGCAGAAATTTTGGAAACACAAAGCCTTTAATCTACTCTCTGTTTATTAATTTATTTTGTTTTGTTTTATTTTGTTTTTATTTTGTTTTATTTTAACCTCTACCCCACATTCCAACTTTGGGACTTATCTGGCCCCCTACATGGTTCAGAGATATAGAAAGGACACAAGAAAAGACCATTTCTTGTGTGATGGGGTCTTCGCCTGATCAGAAGTCRGTGGTAATAGCAGCTGTTGCCACACTTGTGAAAACAATATCGTGATGCTGCCACACGAATGGACCCCTGCTCCCGAGTGAGAGGAGATGTGGCTGCATTTCACAAGGGGTGAGAGAGCAGCTGCTACTTGAGAGCCACTTTTGAAGACTGACAACTTGATTTCTTGCAATGTCTGGTGATATTAAAAATGTGCTCTGGCAATAACTACATATCTCTCTTCCCTGAAGGACTAATCAGACACAAAAAGGATGATGAGGCATGATGGAGCGTGTAGGAGATAGGACTGATGTGGTGGTGCACACGTCCAGAGTTGTGCAGGTGAGGTACTACTGAAAGGAAGATGTTCATGTCCCTACCAGGGCAAGAAAATAACCCTGGAGRCCTGGCACAAAGCTGATCTGAAATCTGAAAACTTGTTCTTTATTGGAACACCTTGGAGACAGTTGAACATTCTGCATTTAATTTATTTTCCTTTATTTTTCAAACCTTTGATTGAGATCTGCTAGCATCACAGACAAAAAGGCTACTTAGTTGTTCAAATGATGCTGTTCATGGCTACCTCTCTCCTTCTGAGAGCTATCCTACAGTTTTGGGGAATGGTAGTTTGGTAAGTGTCAATAGGCCCCTTGTTCAGGGAATTTTCTGTCTTCTAAACTCCTATGCTCTTAGCTGCTCACAGATAAACAAAAGGAGTGTCCAGTTCTATAGATTTTTCAACTGCAGTATTTCACCACTCTTTGTCAGTCACCTGTTCTATGTCCCTTGCATCTGAATTCTCACTCTCATTTAAGTGATTTACTCGCATATAAGTGTTTGCAAGAAAAACAATTATTCCTTAAACACCTGACTTTTAAACAAACACAACAAAAAAGCATTTACACAAAGAATTACAGGGAMAGAATACTGACAACAAGTGAGTCTGACCTGCACAGCTTTGAAGAACATATGTATTGTAAAATCCGAAAGTTTGCAACCAAGTCATGCATGCAAAGCTCTTCTTTTTCYCCTAGRCTCTATGTCAAATGAAAAAGTGMAACAGGCTTGACCAGAAGATTCAAAAACATTTCCAGTGACCCAGAGGGGTGGATTTATGGCCYCATGGATCAATAAAATAGGAGTAARTGAAAGCCAACCTTGAAACTCCAGTTTCAAGGAAAGAGCTTCCTTCAGAGTCAGGGCACTGCASCAGCTGCTCTGTGCCCACTGGAGTAGTAAGGGTCCACCAGGAACTGTAAAGGACTTTCATTCTCCTTAGAGTGGTCATTAAGTGCTCCAGACACTCAGACACGGCAGCTAAACACTACAGTCAGCTGCCTTGGGGCTCTGGGAAATGCCTTTTGTTCTGCTTATGCCAAAGTAGGGTCAGCTTCATTATTCCTGGTTGTATAGTCTTGCCTGGGTAACCTTGGCTTATGAGTGGGCCACCAAAGTCCTGCAATAATGCAGACAGTAATTATTGTTAGTCATATTCCTGATGCAGATGGGAATTTTGCAGGCTAGGCTCCTCAGTCAGGCATTTCAATACCATCAGTTTGGAGTAGTTGGGGTGTAAAGAATTTTAAGTGGTAGGGTGGAAGCAGAAGACATGGGCCAAACCCAAAAAAGATGCCAGGATGCTGCAGGAGGAAAAGTGGCCAAACTAGGCTCTAAATAATAAGACACTAGGGGGAGCGCCCGTCCTGCTTTCCTGGCAGAAGGCTCTGAGAGGACTAATGGAAAATAATCGTCTGCAAGCACCGAGTTAAATGCAATTCCTATTTAATCACACGGAATCACTCGAGGTGCGTGAAGCACCGAGGACCACGCAGACGTATCGCCATAACCTCTGCTCTGCTGCGAGATTGCTTCTCCCACAAGTTATGTACAATCCAAGYGAGGACCAGATAACACAGCATAGARTTCTCATCGCTCTTTGCACATTGAGTAAAACCCTGAGGCTCCTCTGCAAAGTCAGCTTGCAAAAGCAAATTAAAATTAAAACCCTCCTTTGCTGTAGAAACCTAGTTGACAGTCATTGCTTTATTGTAAAACCAATTAAGAAATGGCCAGTTTCATAAACTGTAATGCTGAAGACACTATGGTCACAGAAGAAGAATTCTTTATGAAAAGCAGGTAAGAGAGTAGATAAGAGAGGCTACAGAAGTAGTAGCTTGAATAAAAAAGGATATTCTGTGAGGGACGAGAAGGGGAAAAAAAAGGCATGTGAGTGAAATCAAAGATGTTTGAGACTCTGAGGAAGAAATACAAAAATTTAGATAATAATAAAATAAGAGTAGATAAAAAGACATATATGCTGCCTYCATTGCTCAACTGGGTGACATAAAAGTGCAAAAAACTCCAAAGCAATAAGCTACACACCTTCTCATAGGCAACAGAAAAAACAGAACAATACTGATTTGGAAATTTGATGTGATTTTAACTATGGAAAAGATAGAAAAGAGTCCTGGAAGAGATTCAAGAGATTTAGCCACTTCTGCCTGAAATSTTTAAACACAGTATCTAGTTGATCTTGGAAGAGGCCTGTTCAAGGTTGTTCTTGATGGGAAGTGATAGAATTTATCTCAACGTAGACTATTCCAGGCTTTAACTGTCTTTGCTCTTAGAAAATRTCTCTGATGACTTGTAAAAATTTCTCTTGCTGTCATTTAAATCTCAAAATGTGACGTGTGCAGGGGACAAGAGCCCTTTCCTTATATATTTACTGCTATCTTTAACTCCATGGAMGGCCCTTGTCTCGTCTTCTCTCCATCTCCAATAGTATCTATAGGTACTTTAGACTAATTATTTAGAGACWTGAACTGATTTTAGAAGTGTTTGAGAGATGCACAGTCCAGCTGTAATTCATTGCACCCAACTCGACAATGGCATCTGCATCTGAGCGCATTATCATGTGCTTTCTTTGAAACCAGTGGAGCTACTGCAGGCAATTACGGAGTTCACCATGGACTGTAAAGAAAGACGTAGGCCAATGGCTCAGATGGAGATGTCGTCTTCATAGGGGAACAACTCAACTTTATTAGGAAGTTCTGTACTCCTCGGGATGTCTCAAGGTATATGGGACATTTGCATCCTATGSAAGGCCTGTGCCACACTTCATTGTTCCCCAAACTTCTGATATCAGAGAAAATGATTTTCACCATCCTTGTCTGRGCTCTTCACAACTGTAATACTTTCTACATGATTCTCTATTAAAATTTAGCTTTTGATAACATTATAGTCAGATCCCAGAAGTTTAACAGTCAGGAGTCTTCTTATTTCCTTGCAGATTTCTTCAGGATGACTGTATAGTCTATTGCTCCTGTGCCACCTTGTTCTTTAGCACCAACAATTCCTTTTCCTCYCTTCCCTTTCCTGGTTTCTGGTCTCCTTGACAAATCTAGATTGAGCAATCGTATTCCCTCTCAGACCTTGTTCTTGGATATATATAAGCCAAGTTCTTTGGTTTCCTCCCATCAAGCTTTCTATTTTCATGGAAAATAGAACACATGCTCCACATGCTTAAATCTGTGTTTTTTACCAGTTTTTACCATGCTCCTCTCCACATGCTCCATGCTTAAATCTGCGTTTTTACCAGTTTAACTGACCAAAATGGTGCACAGTACAAATTTTTCACCCAATTTTTATTGCATCTATTCTTCAGTCTTTGTCCCATTCTTACAACTTTATCCTCTCCCATCTTAATCCTGCGTCTTAATAATATAATTATCACACAAAAATCATCTGCTTCTCGCACGTTTGGATATGCTGCATTTTCCTTCAACCTCTACTACCATTTAAGTCACATTCTGTACCCTCCTTCCTATTACCCACCCAGTCTTTCCCTTCACTATTTTTGTTGCAAACTAAGGCAGAATGTTGATTTTGCCTTTTAGCCATATTCAGTATGATTTCTGAGTCTCTCTGCATAGCAACCTCTTTTGTTCTTCTCCTGTTTTCTTTTGTTGATAGGGCTGAAGAACCTTTGCTAATTGTTTCTTAATCCTTCACTTGACTTTTGGCAATCTGAGTTATACTTTTTGTTTCTTTTGGTTTTTACCCCAGGAGTTTATTGTTCGTTGTTGATAGGTCTTTTTTCTTTTCCTTCTAAGTTCTTTGATAGATTTTACAGGTAAATATTTGGTCAGAAAGACCTGGAATTCTTCCTTATTTTTTTCTTAATATTTGAATTCTTTATCTTTTTTTTATTTTTACTTAAGGAATTCCAGAAAGCTTTTCTATGGAAGTCTTCAAAGTTCTCAGCGGCATGAAGTTCACTAACTAGTTCTTCCAGTTAATTTTTTTTCCTTTGGATTTTTAAATGCAGTTTGCCATCTATTTTTGTTCTTACAAMAGTGTTCCAAAACTACCTTAGTATTGATCTTTTCCTAAATGATTTTTACTGAACAAGACAATTCCATCTTTTTTTTATTCCTATTTCTTTATCAGTCTGTTTTGTTTTGTTTTGTCACATACATTATTCTTGTAGTTTTTTGCTATAGGAAATTGCATTACCTTTTAATAGCCTTAGCTTCTTGTACACAGTTGTTTCAAAGTGACCCAGCACAGTCAAGACCTAAAGTTAATTAATAACACAGTTACTGTTCTCACAAAAAAAAATTGTTCTTCATCCTTCAATCTAGTRATTTGCTATTGCTTATTTGAACTATTTGTCTGATTTTCTTCTTTCTGAAGTAATACTAAACTTTTCTCCCTGTCTTTTTTTATTCTTAGTTGTTTTAGCACTCATGTGATTCTCTTCCCAATAACAGAATTATTATTCTAGCAGTACACATCCATTGAGATCCTGCTTTCCATCAGTCAGTCTCCAAACCTTCCCAACTATACTAACACTTGAGCCATCCATTGACCATCACCTTGCTACGTTCTCTTCCTCCTCTGCAAAGTGCAAGAGTGCCACGACAACCCTCATCTCAAGCATTTCTGTCGGAGATGCACATCGTCCCTGAGCCATTATTTGAGACCTCCTTCCAGGTTCTTTTCCAGCCTTAGGCCCACATTTGTGCTTCCTCTTCCGACAGAGAGCACGTTCTTGTTTCGGATCCACTCAGAGGACATGAAGCTCACTTCCTAGTGAGTGCTTGGCTAGCAGAATTACTCCTTTCTAGATTTCAATAAGCCTTGGCCTTTTGMTTTTTCATTTGTTTTCCCCTTGTCTTTTCATCTCTTCCTTTGTTCTTTTTGTGATTCCAGTTCTTCTAACGGAGTAGCAAGGGGGCAGGATTACAATGTCTGGTTTCTGTTTATCATTTTTGGTGGGASCATCTCATCTCCCTTGCTGCCTCCAACTCTGTCTATTTTTCCAGTGCATCTATTTCATGTTACCATTCTTATTCTGTTGCTTCCTTTGGCTTCGAGTCACATATTTTCCACGGACACTACTGTCACCTAGGAGTTTCTCTTGGTTCATTCAAATGGTTGAATATTTCTATTTTTTTGTGCAACTGTCAGATCCCTTCACACATAAACG
Source organism: Eudromia elegans (assembly GCA_003342815.1). NCBI lineage: Eukaryota > Metazoa > Chordata > Aves > Tinamiformes > Tinamidae > Eudromia > Eudromia elegans. The sequence goes on from PTEX01000084.1 coordinate 573,181, forward strand.
CTATTAACATCTATCTATTGGGTGCAATACAAGCTGCATGCTGTCATTTTTAGAGAAGGAACCCCACCTCTCTTGCAAGCTCTCAAGGACTTCTCCTCATTGTTATGTGAAAAGGCACACAACACTTAAAACCTTTAAAAGTGAAAAGARCAATTGGAACAAAAATTTGCACTGCACCTTTTATCCTAACAACTCCACMTAGACATAAAAAGCTTTCCATATGGATCAGGCTGAACCAATAGCCTGAATGCTGCGCCACATCTGTGCAGAGAAACGTAAGTTATGGCTCCTGTTGTTTTTTGGGGAGAGTGTAGATGATCCTAAYGATGCTCTCAATGGCTTGTTCTATAGCAGCAGCTGTTTGCCACACTCCACTCCCAGCTGTTCTCCTTTACCTTGTTTGGAACAGAAATTATCATCATGAAACACTGGCAGGGAATCTACACAAGAATTTTGCTGCTTCCCTCTAAAAACTAATAATATTTAAAAAAAAAAAATCAAAGTGACAGCCTGAGGAGACAAGCCACCTACTRTCTCTTCTCCCTTGCCTTCCCAAYCTGAACACATGAGATTTCAACATAGTCACATTTTTTCTGTTTTTTTGTTTTTGTTTTTGTTWTCCAGAGCAAATATGGACAGATGGGAGAGCAAATAAATAATCAGAAGAACAACTGTAGCATGGTTAGCATGTACCTGCTGGTTACTTCTCTGCTTCTCCAGAATGTGCATGTAAAAAGCAATGAATCTCCAGGCAACAACAAGATCATGGACTACCAATAATGTGTGTGTTTGCTTGCTCTCTCTAGCCCAGTAGAATTATTTATTGTCTGTAYCATTAAATTGGGTGCCCAGGACAGCCACTTAGCCTGAACCTTTAACTAATTTGATGCAGAAAGCTGCTTGTGTCACTAATCACTATAAAAACTTATCTATCCTTGCTCGGCACATGATAAAGACAGACACAATACTAGAGCGCTTGAGCATTTGAGTGTGCAAGTCTTTTTTAGTCAGACTTTAACATTTCTGGAGGGAAAACATTCAATCTTAAAGATTTTTGTAGGCAATTTGCCTCAAACTCTTTTACGGAGCAAAACGTCTTTTTGCTTCACTAAGGATGAATAAGACCTTGTGATTGAAGCACAGATTTCTACAGATTGAACCAAAAGACTAATTTCTTTAACTGACAGAAATGTTAAGCTCTTAATCTGTAGGCGGACCAATCACTAGACATGGTACACTTTATTTTTCAGCAGTATTTATCATGTAAACATTGTGGGGTTTATTAATTTAGGGAYCAATTCTAAATCTCCTCATTCACTTTAAGCAGTAGCTTAGCTTTAGTATCTAATTAAAAGCCCACATACGTACTAAAAATCCCACATTTCTGTCATAAGACAGATCTTGTGGGATGAGAAGATTTTGTTTTCAATCTCAAACATGAACAATAACAGGAAATGAAAAGACAGAACTACTTTGTGTATAAAATTATTACACACTCAGAACTGGCTCAAATGTAGTTATTTACTAAATGTTTCTTTTATTCTGCTTAAACTCTTGCAGTATTTAGGAAAAACATCTCCCACTCTAAACTCTGAATAACCTGAGGGAACATTACCAGATGTAACTGCATCCCAGTGCAATTCTGAGTTACTTGACACTTGTCAAATTTAATCATTTCCTCTGCATTAGTTTTTCCTAGTTTCARATTTTACTACCAAGAAATAAATCACCCATCTATACTCAARATATTAATTAAAAAAAAAAAAAGAGGAAGAAACCCTCTTCACCCAAACTTATTGAAGTTAAGTATACAAGTATATTATTCCAACAATAAAAAAGCATTCTTTTTTATGTACCAGTGGTTAGTGCCACCCAAAGGCATCAAAATGCCTTCTGCACCTTTAAGAACAGAATTTAGCAGTTTTTCTAGAGAATATTAGTCAAGCTTTACTTTAAGGACATAAATCATGGAGTACACTGAACAAAAAGTAAAATTTGTACATCTGGAAGGGTGGGGACCGTACCTCCTTTCCCCAGATTTGTTTCCCAAGGTAGTGATGTTAACCTTCACACAAACAACGCAAGGAAGCAGGAAATTACTTTCAAAGCCTATGTCATTTCTGAGTCAGGAATGTCATTTCAACATCAAAAGTGATAAGGGACATAYTTGCTCCTATAAACATATACAGCAAACTTTTAAAGTTAAGATCAAGCAATTCTTGACATAAGACAGTGCTCTAGTCTTCAGTTGCTCATAGCATCTAAGAAGAGAAATCGCAAGAAAATCAGAGTGGGCACATAGGACATTAACACCCAATATACAGAGTAACAGTGACAATACTGCCCCACTCCTCCTGAGAAAAGTGTCTTAGATGAATGAAATGAACCAATTGGCAGGACTGTTTCTGTCKTTCTAACTATTGACACTAAAGTAGAATTACATGAATAACTTGTACTAGACAACCAACTTTCAAGACGGCAGAGCTATATTTGCCTACCAGTAAAAGCTAAGAGTAACTGAACCACGGTGTCACTACCTAGCAAAGATCAGAAAGCTTGTAATTGACAAAATGCATGACATAGGAAGGCAAATAACCATGTACCAAAATTCTAGACATAATMTTCTAACTTGAGATAGAAGGTGTTCTGTCCACAGTGTGAGATAAGGTCTTGTTTCGCAAACCACTAAAATGAGTTTAGCCTATCTAGATTCTATAAAACCTGAGAAAAACTTGTCTAGTGGAAAATCGAAGCAACATTTTGCTAAAAGGGAACTCAGTTGTAAAGACCATGGTGTGGAAGATGGGTTTGGTTTGGCACATTTTATTCGTGCAACACACCATAGTCAAAGTACAAAGGGCTGTGAGCAGCAAGACGAATGAAATTGGGCCTTTGCTGAACATTTCGAAACCACCCTTCTTCCACATTTCTCTGGGACTTTTGTTCATCCTTGAAACACATATGTTGGGATAAAAGAAAGATATTCTTTATAAAGGATAAGGAAACATGTTGCTCAGGATGCAACCAATCAGTTGTGAAAAGTAGAGTATTAATATTTTCTAATTTTTTTTATTTTTATTAGTTTTTAATATTCTTATTTTGATATTCAGATTTCCTAGGTTGTACTGAATGCATACTGTTGAGCACTAGACTCATTCTATTATTGACAACTCAGGTATGTAGAACAAGAGCAGCAAATAACTAGGCTATTAAAAGGATACATGGGTGGCTGAGTTCTGCCATTGTTGAGTTGTCAATCAAAACCCACATTATTACATAAAAATAGGATGTTGCATCCACAGAGATGGAACTCTCCTGTCAATCTTATATGTTATACATAGACACAGGCTCAGGCCAAGGTCTAAAAACGTATGAATGACAACAGTACTTTATCTAAATTAGATTTTTTCCCTTCCCAGTTTTAATTACATTTCTCTTGCAAATACATACATTTAAAAATATTAATTTAGGTGCAGCTGTGTTTTGCTATGATTCTCTTCTTAATCTTCCAGAGAATTCATTAATGTTTGTGCAAATTATTGAAGGAGTGCCTGATGTGATAAAGGTTATTGTTAAGCTGTCTGCCTCTCATGAAATTACARCATAGCTAGAAGAAGTAAAAGAGTCTCCAGTATAACCCAGGACTGTTATGTACTCCAAACTTATAAAAAAGTATATATATCTTTTAATCTTGAAACTTCTTCTATCACTATCCAAGTTAAGCAATTTGAAAGGAAACAAAAAAAATCTCCTTTTTTTTTAATTTCCCTTGTTCTCAAATTAACTTATTTTCACTGCCTAGACTACAGCTACAGTATCCTAACTCTATAGGACTCCTGAAAGTCTACGTTAAGGCTGTTATGATTTAAGGACAATTTTGGCAGGAGACTGACTGCCTATAAACTGACTGGAAACATATTTAGGCTGGAAATGAGAAGAATGTCTCATAATTCTCTATAGTTTAGATTKTTCTATATTATGTGATACATACATGTGTTCAACTTACAAATTATGGATTTTGCCAACATTTCTGATGTGTCCATTGTAGATATGTTGCATCTAACCAATATATTAACATCTTCCTCCTTTCTTTGCAGGAGCATATAGAAGAAGCAGAACATCAGATGGTTCAGAGAACACTTCCAAATCTGCAGCCATAGTGGAATGAACATTAGCTTGCACAATTTAATTTGTGGTAGCATAAGGATTTCAAAGAACACCTGAATTTCTCTTTTCTCATTGCTGGGATGGTAAGATCTAGGAACATTATGATGCTAGAATAAAAAGCTTAGAGTTGAGAAGACAGGAAAAGATGAAGATTGAAGGTATCTGCAGAGCAGAGGGGTATAGGATGCACTGGGAAATCTGCAGAAGTGGAAGTATGACTTCTTTCTTCATCCCAGCACGTATGTGCACAGCACATGTTRCAGAACATGTTACAGCAGGCTGCAGATCCAGCCAGGGTCTCTGGGCACTACAGCGAAGTATAAACAGGCAGTTAGCTCAAGTACCTAGAGACTTTAGTGTGCCATGCATCATTACCCTTTCCTGAGAATGTAATAAGGTCACAGCCTTTTACAGCAACTCCCTGCTTTCTTGTGTCAACCTCTTGAGTGTTCCAAAGCACTGGGATTCATTATAGATATGGCCACAGTGACATTTGGTTTAATTAATTACTCTATTATGTCACAGCTTGAATGAGAGGCAATTAGATATTATTAAAAAATGAGAGTACTATGCTTATTTCWTATTTGAAAGAAGCTTCAATTTGCTTATGAAGCTACCCTGGAAGTAAAATGCATAAAACTCTGACTTGACTTAAATCACAGCATCGTTCACCTGTGTGTATCAGGGACCACATCCAGCAGGATTGAAGCAGCTCAATTCAAAAATAGGCTGAATTAAGACTTTGAAAAGTACTCTTTGAAACACACCTCCTAAACTACTATCTAACCCTAACAAGTCCAAAATCCGAAGCTCCTTTTCTTTTGTCTTAGGCTTCCTGCACAAATATACATGTGCAGAATGACCCCAGTCCAACAAATTGTCTACACTGGACAAGATGCTCCAGTAATGCCTGGACTGTAGCCAGGATTAAGGATCTGCAGAGCCTGATAATGAAAACAGGCTGATAGAAGAAGTTTTCTTGCCATAACTGTTGCCCTAAGAGACCTTCCTAAGAGTACAGCTAATCTACAACAGAATTAGACTCCTTGAAAAATGCAGTGGTGACCATTGTTTTCTTTTAAGACAGAGGCTTAGCTCACTTTCAACCCATATGCTAGTAGTTAGATTGTTTAGAAGGAAGCTTTGATCTTTTCTGTCCCTGAAAGCATTGTAACCTGTGACTTGGACTCTGGAAAGTGATAAAACAATCTAGATATTCAAAATAAATTAAAAAGAGGGGGGAAATGTACTGAATCGGAGAAGTCTGAAATGTAGTCAYGCCTCCCTATTTTCTTAACTCAGACATCTGATGCTCAGAGGACACTTAGATGCTGGTCTAGCACTTGTTATRTATTTCACTCAGTGACTTTTTAATACAGTACTCAAAATACTAATATCTAGTATAYTGGCATACTCCTGTTCCACAGTGATATATCAGACAACAAAATTAGCGGGTAGACTGAAGTAGAAAAGTTTTAAGTCAATGTAATAAATTGATTTAAGTATTACTTAGATTGGAAATAATTAAGACTGTGCTGACACATTTAGTTTAGGAGGTGGGGAGAAAGGAATAGCACCTAGTATTTGCAGTCATTAAGCACTGAAGTATTTTGCCAATTAAAATCCTACAGTGAAGAGAAAGTATGAAATTCTTGCTAAGTGATGACTCATTCTTGCTCTGACAAAACTGCTAATGAAGAAATTTACCTGCYTTCACAACTACATTTCTTCTTACCTGAACACCGTGTAATAACAATGGGTTTGGTTTATGATGAATTAAAATGTCTTGGGGTGTATAAATACTATCCCGTTAAAAATCTCAGCCCTTTTCAAAATCGAGCTCTATTGGGACACCCATTTCAGCCTTTGTTACTCTTTAAGTTGCATCAACACAAAAGCTAAATGATGCTGATGTGTTTTGTTTTGTTCTGTTTTGTTTTGGTGCCACACAGCTGAGTTCAGCATGCTTCAGACCATGCCATCAAACCCATGTCATGGGCACATAACATCCACGTTACACGAAGACAGAATTTTCTTGTAACATATAAACTTTAGAGTAAATAGAAAATGAGCACATGCTAAGTGGTGGTCATTTTGCACTAAGTGGGCAAAGTAACACCTACTTTGTCCCAAAACTGACATCTACCTTTATTTCAGATATTTTGTTGATTTTACCTTTAATTTTAAGCAGCAAACATTTCCATCCCTAAGAGCTGTTTCCCCATCTCAATCCTGCTAATATTTTCTAAAAGCAAGGCTTGCCTTTGTGTTGTGTTTTCTCTTCTGCCTCGTTCAACACATACAAATTTCCTTAGCACTAGTGCAAAAGAAGGGGAGATGATAAGCCTAGGGACTTCTGTTTTAGACCACCATTAAGTAACAGGTCTTTTTTTTCCAGAGGAACCTTGAGTACCTAAAAGCAAATTAACTAAGTGTATTCTATAAAAGTGTGTTGGGACCTTTGCACAGAATAAGATYTGAATGGCAAGTCATTCCCCATGTGGTCATTACCCATGTGGTGGTTGGTCAGTATCCATCACAAATGTTCTTGCAATGACATCTCCATTTGGGTTAGATGTAACTTCTCAAGTAGATGTGCTCCATTCTCCTTCTGGCTGGCTCATGGACCTGTGTGTCCACTCCTGCGGGTCCATGGTTCATCTTAAACTACATAGGAAATATTTTCTATCTTAGCGTTGTGCAAAGGCCTGAGCTTGGTAATCTTTTCTGGAGCCTCAAGGGCAGTTCCTGCTGTTTGCAACTGTCTTGCAAGCACGGTGGTCAATTCTGCAGCAGGAATATCCTGGGGAAAATGGCTGCTYCTTCAGTCAAGATGAGCAACTACACCCAACATCTTTCTGATACTCTGTCTGGTACTTTTCAGTTTCAGATGAGGGGTAGAAACTTCTCATATCACTCCAAACAATTGATTGCACTTTCCTGATTGTAACTAAAGCACAAAAAGATTTATTTATTTGCTCTACTAATTATTACTAGAATAATCCATAGCTAACACAGAAGTAGGTGCTTTGGATCTTTAGCCTGTTATGGTACCATAGTGGTCAAAGTAAAATTACTACAGAAATTTGCACACTGATTTATACAGTGTTTCTTTGCAACATACAATTTTAGAGGTTTAACTAAGCATGAACAAGATACACAAAAGTAATATGCAATTTTTAAATGCCTGCCTTTTTAAAAGGTAGAGACAAATGCAAAAGACACATTTTAATCTACAGATAATCCAAAAARATCCCTTAGCTGTAGTTTTAAAACACTAAGGCAATCTGAAGATTATATAAACTTCAGCTAAGCCTCTTAACGTAGGTATATAAGCATTATGGGAATTTGATTTTTGATTTGATAAAAAAAGGTCTTTATCCTTACAAATGTGTGAGATAAGTTTGAACGATAAAMAGAGATTATTGGTTACTAAAGCCACCCTATAATGTACGTATTGCTCTCTGAGTCACCAAAACAAGACTTGGGGCTCAGATTTCTTCCAAAGTCTTCTCTATTTTTTCTCTATTARAAGAAAAATGTAATTGAAGGTAGATTAGCACATTCATGCAATAAAGAATGCATTATCCATTGCAAAAGTTGACAGTAATGCATTGTAATGAAATAAGGTAGAGAGCCAACAAGGAGAGAATATGAGAGAATCACTCATTCTTCTCTGACCTACAGGAATTAATCTCTTTTGATTAGAAAAAACAAACACATACACACACAAGAAAATGTCAATAGAACATAGCTGCTCTGCTAACAGGCGCAGGCCAGGAGGGRCACCAAGACATGAGGACTAACATTTGGCCTGATATGTCCCATACCTGCCCMATACAGTTTTCCATGTTGACCTTAATTGCATTTCATTCTCAGAGGTATTTTAATTACCTATGATCAGCACCAAATGAAAGTGCTTAGAGCTGTCATCAMTGAATAGGTATTTATTAACTTTTACAGTCCTTCCCAAGATGTTTCCAGCTTCTRCAAAAATTAGATTGAAGAAAAAATGGTAATAAAAATAAAAAATGTATTTTAAAATCTTTTTTTTTGCTTTCTTTCAATTATGAAATGTTCCAGCCTTGGATATTTGTGCTTTTTATAAGGCTATCTACTTAAATAAAGAATCAGACCTCATTTGTCTTTGCCACTGTTGCGTTGCTAAAAATGCTATTTATCCCTTCGTGGTGCTCTCTGCAGAGATACTGGCTCGTATGATTTTGGTAAACAATACATTTAATTGTCTCTGTGCTGCCAAGTGGAGCATAAAGTCTGTGTGGGGTAGCATTCAAGCTATACAAACAGCTCTCTGGAATACATTTCTCTATTATTTTATGGTACATGTCTTCTCTCAAAATGTCATTTGGCTTTACGAGAATCCTGGATTGTAACTTCTCAGGGTTATGAAAAAAGGTATGACTCACGGCTAGGCTTCTTTTTTTCTTTTTTTTCTTTTTAGTTTTATACAGTTTTTTGAAATATGATGTGTTTGGGAGAACTTTATTTAATCTAAAAAGGATCTGGGTGGTAAATCAATGTTAATCAGGTAATACACCCAGGGGTAATTGGACCCATTGTCACATTTGGCACACTTATTTGTTAGATTTATGAGCTTCTTCAAAGAATTAATTGTATAAAACTCAGAAAGTGCCAGAGTGGGACCCTTTAGAATTTTTTTTTGTTGTTATCTGTAATAGATTTAAATGTTTCACATTTTGTAACAGTGGGGCAAGAGCTGTGCTGTCCTTCCAGCTCTCCTCCAATATGTATAGAAGTTAMCATTCAAAATAAACCTCATAGGACTGAGTTGAGCTACAATAACAAGTTGCTCCAAGTTAAGCAGGTTTGCATTTTCAGCCTGTTATATACCTTGCTATAACATTTCTTATGCACAGTTTTAGCTCAGAGCAACTATGACATAATTTGTGTTAGGTTATGTGACTCTACAAAAGAAGGATAAATTTAGCTTGTTTTTGCCTAGGCATTAAAATATCTGCAAGAKCTCCAAGTGCAAACCCTGTAAGCTTACTTCACGGGAAAATAAATACAATTAAATTTCTGGATAAAACAAGTTGAAATTGCAACTCTGGGTCTAATCCTGCCTATAATGTGGGAAAGTCTACAGCTGGCTCTAGTCCTTCTGCAGCAGCCTTCAGAAGGCCTCAAAACTGAGTGCATATTYCTTATCTATCCACCACGGGCTTAGCAATAGTTTTCCTATGGGTACAACCTCTTGAATTACATCATCCCTACAGGCTATAGTTGGTTTGGCTATACAAGGGTGCAGATCTGTCTGGGCGCCTATGCTCTTTGCCAAGTTTGGAGGATACATATCAGTGGAGTCTTTAATCTAGTACAAATGATCAAATCGTCCTTTATTGATAGATAGATAGATAGATAGATAGAGAGAGAGAGAGAGAGAGAGAGAGAGAGAGAGAGAGAGATAGAAACTCTGGGACATTTTTAACAGCATCCTAAATATCCAAATTGTAGAAAAAATTAGATATTTTCAATATGTCCTTGAATTAATTTCCAGATTTAACTACTATATGTTCAATTCTTTCTTCATAAAAAAGAAATAATAGAGCCTCTATAGTATTCTGCATAGGAAAACAGGAAATCTGAGCTCTCCTGCATCTGCCATCATGGCCTTGTTTCTAACACAGATTCCAGGAGCTTCTCCTTTATTTTGTCTTCTCTGCTTTTTTTTCCTTAGGCAAACTGGTCTTTGATGTTGAAATTTCATCAAGCATTGGTAGTGCATCTTGCTTTAATTTAGTACTTCTTTAGTTTTGGTAAATAGTACAGTGGAAGTCGCCTAAAATTATATGAAACAACTTTTGTAAACAGTTGCAGTATTTAGAATGACAATTGAATTGGCCAGAGATGAGTCATAAGTAACAAAATGCAGGGAATAAAAATTTGATGTTATCTTGCTTGGCTGAAACAGAGTCCTATTCTTTCAAGCCAAACTGAGTCAGTAATCATCCCTTGTACCTTTTATCTTTATGATTTTTTTCTATTAGTTGTTTAATATAATGGAATTATACATCACAATAAAAAGAAAATTTAGCTGTCTGAGCTTGCTCCCAAAACACAGCTATTTTTGGTTATGACCTTAAAATGATTATTTTTCAAATCAACATCAGTTCGCTGCCTGTTCARTGTTATTACACAAATATCACCTGCAAGATTTATTGAAAATTCTAATGARGTAATAAATAGGATCCTTCTAATATCAATCAGACTTCATGGGGAATAACAYGAGAAACACATGTCCTTTGGAAATGTGAGGGCAAAACTGAGAAGTTTCAAATGCAGACTTGAATATGTACAAGATTAARTGAAAGAAAGGAGGAACCCCAACATGGTAGTATACATAGATAAAAATTAAAGAATCAGAGAAAAATCAGGGAAAATGGAATGAGTGTAAATAACAGAAGAGAATCATAAATACAGTGCATTTCAAGTGCATTTTCCACTGAGCTTTGAGAAAATGTCTCCCTAATGGGTGGATGTCCGCAGCGTGCCAKGAGCTGGGATGCCTGGATGTCCCAAAGTGAGTATACATCAGCTGCAGTGTGTCTGCTGACAAGCAACCTCTCTGGTAGAGCCAGGGGAAGATCTTTCACTGCATCAGGTAATGGTAATCTTTGTCCCATTAATTATTCACACAGCCTTTATGTTCACACTCTAACCTCAGAAAAGTTCATGACATAGACCTTACTCTTTAATAGTATGTGCCCACCTCCTTAGTGCTGCCAAACAGCTCTTGAGGTGAATCTAAGTAATTAAGAGTGGCATTTATTGGATATAGCTTGTAAGGTTATCCATGTCTGGAGCATCTTTGCCACTGCTCAGATATTTCTACACAACACTGCAGACTCTCATCCAAAGATAGATAAACCTTGGAAGCTCTTGTACCCTGTGGCCTTCAGATCCAAGCTTCATTATCAGAGGCTGCAGAGTTGTGCTTGTCATGGAGACACCTAAGGTGATAGTGGAATCTCCTTGGGTTCTCCTTGGTATCTCCTTCGGAGATCTTCAAAACCTGCCTGGATGCCACCCTGTGCCCTGTGCTGTAGGTGATCCTGCTTGAGCAGGGGGGTTGGACCAAATGACCTCTAGAGGTTCCTTCCAACCTCAATCCCTCTGTGATTCTCTGCTAAGGTTTCTAGTCGCCARTCCTCAATTAAGCTTGTTACTATGGGCTCGCCACCAGGTCTGCTGGGGCAAGTGTGAAGTCACCAGGTCTGCGGAGAGGAGCCGTTGAGGAGGATCTTGTCTTTCCTTGGTGCTCTTCCTTCCATCTCTGGAGTATAACATGGCAGACTGTCGAGTTATGCATGTCAACAACAAATAATTCAGAGAAGGATACAAGGAATATGTATTCAGATTGCTCCATTGCCTATTTTTTATTTTATTTTTAATTATTTTTAGTGTGTAGTAAATGATTATCCTATTCTATGTAAGAAAAGAAAAAAACATGTTGGAGCTAACAAAAGTTCACAGCATTTTAAGGACCTTGCAGTAAATTGTAAACRTTTTATAAAATGACATCTCCAACACAATTTATCAATGGATTGGGCACTTTCTAATCCACTGTGGATTTACACACACTGCAGAATAAAAGAACAATTAATGAACTCAGGGTTTTTTCAATAACTAGCCAGCCCTCAGCGGCYATCTGTCTGCATACTAACATCAATCACTCTTCTTCCTACAATACCATGAGACATGACAGTTTGAAGACGTAATCRAGGTTGCCACCAGGTCAATGGTGAACCTTTCCAGGATGTTCTCATCATAGTCCTTTGCTCTGCAACAGCTATTTTCACTGTGTACATTTGATGACAAAAGCCTATGAGATTTTAGCTTTTTACCGTTTTCTTCAACAATTAACCTTCTCCCTTGCTATGCTTCCTGGTGTCAGAGACATTAATACAGCTCTGATTTTTTGCCAGGCTCTTTCAAAATGAAGCCAAACACATGTGGCAGAGATTTATTTTTCCTTTTTTAAAGAATGAGACCATTTTTTAACATCTAGAAAAGCAAACAATAGAAACAAAACCAATTTCTGATTAAGATATAACACACAAAAAATGAATATCCAAGACTGCTGCAATCATCGCTCTGAAGTCAAAATTTACCTGTAAGCCACATTGGTAGCATGCGAGAACTTTGGTGTGTGATAGGGGGAAAGTCCATGCAAGTATGTCAGGTGCCCAACTCACTTGGATGCTSTATGTATCTCAGGGGCTAGAGATGGAGATTGTTAGGAAATGGAAGAGCTGATAAAGTCTTCTATCCCATAGCCAGAAAAAAATAAAAAAGAGAGAAAAATATAAATAAAAGAAAAAATCAGTCTGGTTTTTTTTTTGCTTTCCAATGGATGCATATGTGCATATGTTTATGGAGTTGCAAGTTTGGGGTCTTTTTTCGATTGGTTGAATTTTTTTTTCTTTTTTTTTTTTTTTTTTGTGTGAGAGAGTCTCAGCTACCCGCATGATATAGCATTTATATCAAGCAAGCATTTAGGGCTTGCAGGACACAAATTTAGCTCCAAACTGAAAATGTTATATACCATTTATTGAATGTGTCTGCTTCATGAAATTTTTTAGCTTTGTGGCTTTTTTAAACTTCATATGCCTAGAAAGAGCATTCATACAAGAGTGAGAACAGATTTCTCAAGAAGGTGCTATGCCTCTTTGTTTTTCATTTCCTTTCCATTTTTTTTCTGTGTCAGTATTACACATACTCAGTCCATAAGAACTAAGCACTCACATATAGAGTGGCTTAAATCATTATTATGAAGTGGCTTGACTTTTTCTTCCCGTTGAATTCATTTCAAATTTTTCAGCAATCCACCGTATCAGTATACAAGGGCYGGGCAAGTCAGTTCACTTATCTGCCTATCAGACATATCTGGATGCTCAYTGGAGGCACATATTTGGCTTCAAAAAAATTGTCTCTCATTGGATTGTGAGTATTCTTCAAATATTTTAAAAGAACTTAAGGAACATTCAAAGAATTTCAAGAAGKGTTGTTTTTGCTGGTATTTAACCAAATGCTTCCTGCTCACCTAAACACACACACACGTCTCCAGAGTCAAAATCCCTCTATAACGGATGATTTGGAAATGCTGTGATCAGTAAGAATGTTTCCACATTTCCATGTGGAAAGTATTTTGCAGGATTATTGGATGGAGAAAGAATATGAAAATTATTTGTTTTGTGTCTCCTAGGAGAGCGCAGATGGGATTCATTGATCCTGAGTAAAGAGGACAACATTTGAGCCCTATATGCAGACTTTCTTTACATTCCCTAGCAAAGGCTTAATATCAYAGTGGTAAATCTACCTCAAGGAGAAATGAGCAATGATTTCTTTCCACGGTRTAATGACAGTCTAAGCTCAGATGCAGACATACACATTAGAGACACGAAGAGCTGGTTGATCTAACTCACAGCTCAGGAAGATAAGAGTTAATRCAACAGCACACAACTAATCTCTTTGTTTTAATAACCCTATAAATATTTACTGCCACCAATTATTACTAATATCATCACTATTAGTATTAAATTATTAATTTTATATAATTAATTATTACAAAAATTGCTGCCAACCTGTTAATTCTAATATCTATTCACTTAATAAATATTTATTACTAAAACAAGGCAAAATACTGTGAAAGAACTGGCCCTAGATTTTCTAAGCTTAGGTYTAAGCTGAAGAGCTTAGTTTTTCTAAGATATTTAGTAACCAAGGAGTTATGGATGAGGGAAATTTATTGCTAGCTCTTCTATAGTGCATTGAGAGGTCGCAGATTAATTCTCTCATGATAGAGCTACCCATGGAAAGAGTCACAGCTTAAGTAAGAGGCTCAACATATGCAATGGCGTGATGATGGAACCAAGATTGCAGTCTGCTGGACGGTGTTGGTATCTGCCATTCCAAAGAGGAAAGCCAGGATCATAAACGTGACTGAGATGAAAAGGAAAAAAATGAACTAATTTCATTAATTATTATTAATATTTGGAAAATCAAACCAGTATTTGTTAAAAAATGTGCATTCCTGATGTAAGACGAAGAAATACATTACGTGAGCATTGACCAACATGGATATGATTTAAAATAAATTAAAATTTAAAATTAAAATTATTCTGCTGACAGCAGAATATAAAGCCAATTAATGCAGACAACAGTTATATATTCATCTCTGTAATGCCGTAATAGRTCATACAATCTCAATTGCAAATTTCAAGAGTCACTAAATATATTAAAAAAAAAAAAAATCAGGAATGTATTAGTGCACCAGGCAGACAGTAGGACAGTAGTATTATAAACACTGACGACCCTCATTTAGTTAGAAAACAATTAGAAGAGTGGAATAACTGGAAAGACTTTTCTTATAATTTGAATGCTAGCACACTAATGTCATCAAGATAAATACTCTGTTCAGACTGAGTTCRCTCTGTTCTGTCCACTGATTGCCTTGAGTGAAGGGAAAGCATTACGAGAAGTCCAAGCTGTAATTGGCAAACGTATTTGGAGCGAGAAATTCACTGGAGTTCAAAGGAGAAATCAAGCCTCACTCCTGCCACCCTTCTTTTTATCAACTCTTAGGAGTATCAAAGTGCAAATGAATACAAATCGGTGCTGCCTGCCTGGATAGAAGCTCTGCAACCAAGTGCCAAGTTGTTCTGATTCATCAAATATCAATATTTTTTGGCATAAACCTCTTCAGATTTGAAATAAAAACCTTTCTTTTCAGTTAACACCCTCATTAGACCTATTTTCAAATCTGTTCTGTGCATTTGCTCAAATTATTGCTACAATTAAGCACATAAATCGGGAAAACGCAAAGAAAGGCTGCTTTCCAAGATTTCTGTTGCATTTATGTCACTATTAGGACTGACTCATCTTAAATACAGAGAAAAAGCARGGCTAAAGAAATAGGTTCATTTAAAGACAAGTCTCCAGTTCAGCTCGTGCTAGCAAGAAGGAGGTTGTTAATATTTAATATTTAGTARGTAAGTAGCCTTACTATGGTAAAAAATGATGGATTTTTTTTTTCTTCATATCTGTAAAGAATTAAGAACTTCAGAGTGATTCTGAAGAGGAAAGCAGAATTAGAAGTGGCAAGTTAAAGAGTCTGGAGTTTCCAGTCTGCTGGAAAGAGTCTGTGCACTCTAGTAAGTCTYGGCCATGACATTTCTTAATAATATATATAAAAAAGATCATTCTGGAACTACTGCAAAATCTACAAGTATGGTCAATGGTGTCCCTCTCAAAGTGAACTTCTAGTGAAATTCTTGTTTTCACTGGCCTTACAGCTGTGGTCTCTCTGAATATTAACAAGGGAACTCAGTGTAGGTTTGGAAAATGCCATGGAGAGGACCAGYTGTTAAGTTGCTAGCTTTCTGCCTGGAAGGCATTGAAATGATGTCAGAAACAACCAATTTCTCTGACAAGAATAAAATAAGAGCCAAAATACATCCGTGGAGCAAAAACAAATGCTGGAGACAGAACTGAGATGAAACATAAACATTATTCACACTAGYTATTTATATCATGAATAGTCATCTTTTAAGTGTTTCAGCCAACACCAAGAAGATGGAAGTTTAAAGGTTTATACTTTGTTGYTCTTGTTGTTAATTATAAGAACAAGGCTACAAATGCAACATGGCAGATTTGCCTTTACAATTCTGTTTTTGGATAAGTTTCTTCACTAGCATTGAAGTTAAGGCTTCTAAAACTAGAAAACACCTTTTTTTTTCCCCCTCAGAAAACTGTGCTCTTAAATGAATAAATTCTGAGGATTGTGCACACTTTGTGGAAAAAAAAAATTAATTTGAAACAAGTTCTACAGATTTGGAAAATAAGTCACCCCTTTTGAAGGGAGGAAACTGGCCTCCAAAGCATCCTTCAGACTGCTCAGCTCAGTTAAATAGCATTGAAGCAGTTGAGAAAGACAGATTTTTTTGGAGGCCTTACAAAAGTCCCCATCTCATCTATCAACACTACAMATGCAGAAGTTTTAATATTAGGTTGGGATATATCTGCTGCGGCAGTGACCCTAGCATAATGTGGACTGGTCTAGCCGAGGCCATCTCAGCATTTCAGCTGCACAAATTGCCTGCTTTGAGCTCTCAAGGCATTTAAGTAGATTGATGTCAAACTTCACACAGGCTTCAGCAAGCTGCTTGGTCAGGCTACTTTGCTTCTAGATAACTAATGTAAACGTTAACATGGGTTAAGATGATTGCTGCTTTACAGGTACATTTTTACTGTCAGGTAAGCTCGGAGTTGGAGTTACTTGAGATTAACCTCTCKGGTCCTTTATATTGCTGTCTGTTGGCTTTCCGTCAGGCTTAGGTCTGCAGTGAGCCAGCTGGGTTTTCATATGGACAAACCACACTAGATAACGATAGATATATTGTGATAGATAACCAAATAGTCCAAAGGGAGTCCAGAACTCTCTCTTCAGATGCAACTTTGCAAAAACTCTTTCTCCACCATCACTAGGACTCAGCAGAGGAGTCCATCCCCATCTGTTTCTATGAGTTATTGCTGAAAAAAACCCTGTATCTATATATATATATATTTGAAGCACGTGACGCTGCTGTTTCCTTCCTTCTGCCACTCACAGTCAGAGCATCCCTACAGAGATGCCCCCATCTGCACCACTGACCTTCTCCACCTGACTTCCAGATAATAAATATAAATATAAATAACAAATATAAATATAAATAAATAACCCAGATTCTTTCATTTTAGGGTCCGCCAGCATTCCTGCTCAGTAAGGCGTAATTCAGAAGCAGACATTGAGATAATTCAGCTGATAATAAGACAAGTCCATTTTTCTCAGGAAGACAATGGGGTCCCAATTGCTCTTTGCAGGCCAGCCTGAATAGAAGTGGATAATTAGCAGGCCAGTCTTATAGCAAAAAGCAGAYAAACAACCTGTTCTACCCACACATTTCTTTCTTTAGGCTTTCTTTGTGATTAAGGTGGAGGCATGCGTTTTATGGAAGAAAGCACAGACAGAAATCTCTATTGGTAACAAAGAATACGGATTAATACCAATGAGGTGCTATTGCCTTGAGGAACAGGTTGCTTGAGTCACAGCTGGACTGCTGCATCCAGTCAGGCATTCATATTTTAATGTTCAGGAAAGCCATATAAGTGGTTCAAGGAGAGGAAAACATGCCCTCCGCTGAGAGGTGTTTAGTCTATTTAGTTCAGTTAGAGTGGAAGCAAAGAGGAGAAGTCATCACCTTTAAGCAAGAACTTTCTGACTAGTCACAGAGGAGTGCCACAAGCCAGGCAAAGTTAACTCTGGCATCAGCATTCAAATCTTTTGGAGGAATTAACCTACCACTTAAATCACCCATCCCATTCGTTTGGGAGCTTCAACTTGAGACTGAATTAGGAGAAAAGGTCACTGGATTTTAATTGTTTCACGTTATGCTCATGACCCTTTTAGCATGCAGGTCTATTTAAGCCTAATACTGCCCAATCGATGTCATTATATTAAAAGCTGGATAATTACTTCTTTCCTTATTTTTAAAATAGTCTCAGCTRCGTATTAATTCTTTGGATTAAGGATGGAACAAAAGATGCCTGAATTTCCTCAAAAATGCACACAGTATTTGCTRCTCAGTATTAAGATAATCATTATAGTGAATATTCATTTCTCTGAATATCATGTTCCCCAGGTGAATAAAAGTTTTAAATTTCCCTTGGTACAGAACTGGGCAGGTATGTTTATGCCTATGTGATTTTATTTGGTTTGTTTTCATTGTCTACAGCTAGAGGAAGGACAGGGAACAGAGCAGGTCAGCTTGCTCCAAGGCAGATGGAGAACATACCTTGTTAGGGCATTTGCTCTGGTGTCTCTGGTTACAGCATTCATTTGGGCTGTGAGCCAGGAAGAAATCATGGGGTTTATAGAGGCAGACTCCAAGCTCTGCACCAAGGGCTATGCTCCTCTTTGGATCCCACAGGCATCTCTCACCTGCTCCTTTTCAGCAGCAGCCCTGGCTTTCCTCTTGCCCAAGGTATGTTGTAGGTAAACATCTTCAGAACTGAAAAATCTTGTTCATCTTRAAGTCTGCACAAAGATATCCTGGCAGGATTTAATACTTTTTAATATAGAGAAGGTCAGAACAAGCACCACGGACCCCAGCTTAGGAGATACATCTGACTTTTATCTTGCTGTGTTTCAGTTTCTCATCTGCAAAATAAGATCAGTAATAAAGGAGACCGTGCTCACCGCAGTAAGACACTGTGAAAATTAAACACATTCATATTTGGGAGGCAGTCAGAGTACTGTATGAATAAGAGGGAGAGTAAAGCCCAGGAGAAAATTGATGTTTTTGAACAACATACCAAATATAAGACAAGAGGATCAACCAAGGTGGGGGGAGATAAGTATTTAATGGATTCCTTTTTTAGAGGATGCTTCCAAACCTGGATCTCAAATGGGATTGTATTCCCTTGCAAAGARAAGCAAGACCACCACTTTATAATTTAAAACCTGCATTATAAAACAGGTATACAATAACCAGGGATTCATCCTTTTGCCTTTTTCTGCATCTGGAGATGCACATTTGTATCTGCAAAGGTGTTCTTTAGAATGGAGGAGGGGACATGTGTTGTACGTGTACCTTAATTTACAGAGAATATGGTTATTGACTGTATTGGTTTCCTTTCTCCAAAGCACTATGGTCATGGACATTGCTGCCCTTTCTAGAATCATTTTCATTCTCCTTTGTTTTATAGGTCTGAGTCTGCATCTCTTTCCTGTGAATAAAAAGCACTCTTTGGGTCCTCAGTCCTATGAACTAAAATTGTTGTGGGTAAATTCATGTTTTGCATGATACTCTTGTGTTGTTATAGCTTCAACCACTGATTTGCTTCTAGCTAAATCAACATCACTAACTTTGTTATATCRCATATTAAATTTTGCAGCTGTAGTAGCGACTTACCTGATACAACTCAAATTATGCTAAGCAGCTGTTGCTGTTAGATTGCATTTTGTCTTGACAACTCTAATACTGCAAGAAAAACAAAGTCCATCCCTGTGGGTATTTTTGTAGAGCCTATACATTAGAGCTTGGTAGTGAATTAGTGTTTGCATGTGATAAATTCTTCCTCATTTTACCTGGTTTCTGTGACACCACGGAAAGTCTCACGTGGTCGTTCTGATGCTCCTTTAGTTCTTCTTCCTGTTGGGAGTTTGGTAATAAACAAGGAATAGAACCAGCATCTCCAAGGACTTTGATTTTCAGCCAAGACTCTTCCTTTACCCGCTTGGAGCATATGTTACTAAACCCTGTGTAGGCTGCTAACAACATGTGTCATTGTCACTGTAATTTGTGCATTTCCACAGCACAGATAATTTTTACATTAGAAACCCTTTCTAGACTTCAGATCTGATATTTAACGCCTAGGTGGGTCAACTCGTGCACTAAAATCATTGTCTGTGTTTACCTCATTAAAGCATTTACGTCATACTAACTGCAGCAGATAAACAGCCAACATATTTAGTGTATTTGGAGCTCATTTTCAGCATAATTTATTTTCTCTGTGAAGAAAAATGTCTGAGTAAGTGACATGAAATTCCAAAGGAAATTTAAGATTAAATTCTATGCTTAGTCACTAGAGAGCTCTGTACTTTTTTAAAGCCACTTTCAGTATTTGAGTATACAGCTTTGCAGCTCAGATCAAGCAATTTAAAGCACCGTCATGTTTTCTAAACACTTTAACAAAACTTAAAGCATTTAAGCTAGCAAGAACTTCACTAGGCTATTTCTACTAAGAAAAAAATGTGATGAATAGTTGCCACTGAAGAAAAAATACACGCATTGTAGCAGCAGGCACAAACGGGATGTGAGCATGTATGTGTGTATGCCATCTAAATATGTGGGGAATTTTGGCAGGCAGAAAGCCCAGAGCCCTAAACTGGAATTTTCAGAGTGTAGGAAGGAGTTTCCAATAAACACAGGGAGAAAGATGCCTTGATTTCCCACCATTTCTGAGTAATATCTCTGTGCTKCAAAGTGTCTTTGGGTTTTAATCATCTTTGGCAAGCATTGACGCACTGGAGTGCGGAGACATCTCCTCTCAGATACACAGGGGGAAAAGCCTTTGCCCTTAGGATGTTAACCTGGGATGTGGGAAACCTACATTTAATTCACTTATCCATCACTAACTTCCTCTAAAGCTCCTCACAAGTTGCTAAGCACCTGTCTTATTAAACCCTTGAAATCAATAGAGGAAAAGCAAAAATCTCCTGGCTTCGAGAGCTACTGACGTGAAAAATGTTTTAAAAGTTGTGCAGCACTTGTGTAATAGATGTTCCCTACAGCAGCTTCAGAAAAACAAAGTCTGAGGATAAGGGTAGCTGAACAACTGAGGGGAACAATTTTTAATAAATATACTAGCTCATTGAGAGTTTACTTTAACAAATCTTTCAGAAAAACTGAAGTCATTATAAAAGTCTTTCAGTGAAATTTATCTTTATAAAGATGGCAGACGACATTCTCTTGGCGCTTCAGCCAGCCAAACAATGTTTAGCCCAAAAATATGTTTTTTTTCTTTCCTGCAGACAGAACTCAACAGAGATATAAATTATCAGTTTATTCTCCTTTATTTGCAAAGACAACTCTGATGCAACTGAGGCAGAGTACAAAAGAGAARAGATTTAGATCTATTTTTGCAAGTGTGCTTCAAAAGCAGGTTTCTGTGCTTCTCAGAAAATAAAGATTTTCCCCAAAGCCCTCTTCAAATCCTTTTTATTAACCAGTAGGTTTTTATGACTGTGCCAATYTGCAAAGCAAAACCAACGGGGATTTGCTGCCTGCCTCTGGAAGTGAGCTTTTATGGTGGCATTGCTGCAAAATCTGACAATACAAAGGAGGAGAAGATAAGAGMCTGTTTAGTCTAGGGAGAACAGATTCTRGGAAGTCCCAATAAGTCTTAAGTAAAATACTTATAAGTGAAGGAAGAGAAYTAATTTGTCCCTTCATCCACAGTAKCTAAAATGAGCATAAAAGCTCAGTGAAATCCATCTTAGCCAGGCTAAGGATGAGGGGGCATTTCAAAGGCACACTGAATTATTCATTATGCCCAGCTGGGGTCAGACCATTAGGTGCATCTTAGCACTCCCAGCACATGCACCTCGTCTTAGCGTGGCCTATAGTGGCCCAGAGCTGGGTGGTGCTTTTGCTTCAACCCTTGGATGCTGTGGCGAAAGCAAAAGCCCAAGTTCAGACCTAATGGGAGGCAAAGGGATCCCTYGAAGTGACCAGAGTCACTATGTTCTGCTACCTAGAAATCCACTGAATTGACTGAAACCTAATCTGGACTCAGGAACCTACTCTGCAAGTAAAGAGTAGTTAAGGGATATTTGTATATAAACTTCCCTTGTTGCAGTCTGTCTTACCTAACAACTTTGATTTTTTTTCACTTTCAGAAATTCATTAAGTAGCTAGTTTATATTTTAATTAGTGGTGTGATTCATTTATTTTTCAGTTGAAGACTTTATTGCTGCTTGTGAGGGGAGCTCAAAGCCAATGAAAARGGTTAGGTAAATCCCAGTTCAGTGTTCCAAAGATACTCAGGGAAGTCAAATAGTGAGAGCTAAAGTTGCATAAGGAGTTTTGCCACCACCACGGCATTGGTCAATATTGCAACAAGCACCTCATGAAACTCCATCCTTGGAGATATTTAGAGTGGAARTGGACAAGCTACTGAGCACCAAATATCAAGTTTGAAGCTCATCCTGCTTTGAAGARKCAGTTTGCCYAGAGACCTCCTGAGGTCCCTCCCATCATAAATTASTCAGTAATTTTGTAAGCAGCTGAACACATCTGACCTCCAAGACAAGTCTTGTGAAAAATTCTTTTTGAGAAGAACCTGAAATAGCCTCTTTTCATGGAGAGTAACAGTGGCCTCACACTAACCAGAATCCTTTTCCTTCCTCTGGAAGAAGAGGAGGAAGTTTGGAGGCGAATGTCACTGCTTGTGCTTGTCATGTCTAACCTGACGGTGATAGGACAGAAAGCAGAGCACAAATCAAGAGCGATGGAAATGCACCACCAAGATGTCCCAACCACRTATGGAGCAGAATGGTTGTCCTTACCAGCTGCCCCTCCACACAGAAGAAATCAAGAGGAAGAGTTTCTACCGAGCAAGAGCACAAGGGGGCAAAAAAACATTAATTAAGCACATTTCATCCGAGCCATTTTTATACTTCTTTACCTCAAATGTGTTACAGAATCCYATTAAAAAAGATCTCCCCGGGGCCTGGCTTAACCCTCTTTTCTTGCAACGTGAAGCAACGGGGTATATAGGGAGTGTGAAGCACACTTCMATGCTGTGTGACTACACCCAGCAGAAATTAAAGTTTGATAAATTGAACACATTCGTGCTCTGTGTTGTGTAGCATGTAAGGACTCACTGCTGCCTCCGTTCAAAGCAAATCTTGTTAAGTGACCTGAAAATATGTGACATTAAACACAGTCAGTCATATCTGCAGAGGCAGGAATCCCTTTCACGGAGCTAGGGAGGCTACAAGCTGTTTGTGCTTGAAATCTACCACCAAGCTTTGTTATGAAAGCTTTGCAATAACTTGGGAAATGGGCTCAGAAAGCACCTATTAACAACAGTGAMACCTGCTTGTCCTCCTATGGGTTTCCTTTTGATCAAAGGGAAAAGAACAGGAAAATCTCGCCGCTTTCTTACTTAAAGACTTAAGCCTTTAGGAAAGTCTTAGGGAAAGACTTAAATCACTTAAAGAGATTTGGGGCCATATACAAATGGCAACAAGTATAAAAATAGTAAAAARGGCTGTAGAATAAAAAGATAGAGGAATCTCCCTCTGACAGGRCAGGTCCTTATCCTGCTCCAAGTTCTTTGGACATCCATGACACCTTGCCTTATATTACACAAAAATAAGGCTTCTTGAAGGCCAGTCAACATTTGCAAATCCATTTGCAAAATTTGCAAATCAGCTGCACTGACCATAGGTGGTTACTGGTGATGTTCCTTTCCTGGATGCCTATAATTTTGAACAGTAGCAGCCCTTGCATCCTGCCTCTGTATAATTTTTAATCAATGCGTAGACTTCCCAGACTCCTTAGCAAAATTTAAGGTCAAATGCCAAAATATTTGGAGCCAAATACATTATTCTTTATGTTCAGTCCCCCAAAACTTCTGAGTGCTCAAGTCTGTCATGGGAGAGGTGAACTAAACTTTGTAAATTTACTTTTAAAAAAATATACATATTTATGTATATCTGTATATATGTATGCTTCACATGGTAAAATATTATTCCTAGCATTGAATGCTCTGAGTCCAGAATGCCTCTTAGAAACAGAAACTTTCTTCTTCCCAGGTCTCTCCAAGCTGCCCAGACATGGTGTGGAGAAAAGACAGGCCTGGATCCAAAGAACAGTTTCTAATGAGGGCAAAACTCACTGCTGAGCACTGGAGAAAATAGCAGAGCTTTAATGGGATTTTGCAGGGTTTCAAATGAAGCTTGACTGAGCCTAGAGGGAAGGAGACTGGAAAATGGGGTGTGGATCAACTAGCTGGATTATTTTGGGTAGCCTCAGASCAGAGGCTCCACTCTTTCCAAGCAAAGTCACAGGGAATTTCAATTATTAGGTTTTATCCTATGCTAAGCAAACCCTATTTTACAAAGCACAAACTGGCCATGAATTAGAAGCTCTGTCTTCAGCTCCTGTTTCAGACAAGTAGACCACGGCAGGTTGAGCTTGTTTGCTAACACTGCCATCCTGCTTATGTGTCCTGAGACATCTTCCCAGGGTATGGACATCTTTAGCAATACAGCTCAACACCAGCCAGTAAATCACAATTTACTGCTTATAGCAGCAAATCTGTCTGCACAAACAGACCCTGAAGTACACTGCATCATCGCTCATAGGGAAAGGGATATTTCACAGCTCTAAAGACATCTTTTTGACCAGCATCCTGGTAGTGGCTGCTCCAKCAGAGAAGTTGAAGCTCACCAAACCCTCTGGCTTACAGAGGAGATAAAGAGCCAAGACCAATCTCCTGAAGGCACTCAGTGCACCTGGGACTTCASAGAGGGATGACTTGGAAAGATCAGAACCAAAACAACAGAAATCTCACATTCAAGCAAAACCTTGCTTACTGAAGTTTTAACAAAGCCTCAAAGGCCCCCAAAGCTCTGCAGAGATACCTCTAACCAGCAGACGTGCTCCTGCTCTGAGGAGGACTTTGCTGCCACTTCTCAAGTTGTGTTTGTGCCCAGGGTGATCTAAAATGTTCTCTTTTGGGCAGAATGATTCAAAGGCTTCTTATTTCTTCTGCTGTCCTTGGGAAAAGTGATATATTACAGCACACCTTTATGCTCCTCCCCACAATATCCCAGCATGGAGACTGTCCAAAAGGATTGCATGGAGCTGCATATAAAGAGCCCTTCTCAATATGATCAATTGTTCTTAAATTTTCTGGCCTCCTCTTTCTCCGTTTTTTTCCCCAGGCTACAACAATCTTCCCCTCCTTCTCCCGTCTCCTTGGACATGCACCTTTTTCCATACTTGGCTGCTACAGACACTCTTTTCCAAATTTCTCTTTCATAGAACAGAATGATTTGCATTTTTTTTTCAGTCTTTCTCATAGTAACTTTCTGGGAGGTTAGAATTTCTGAGTGTGTATTTACTTTGTGGACACCAAAAGAGCAATACAAAGTGTAACCTGTTAATACTTCCTTTTTTTTTCAAAAACTCCTCTGTGTAATTATTGTTTCACCAGAGACCTTCCTAGGCCAAACATGCACCCGAGAAGATAATTGCTTATGATGGTTATAGCATGGAGTCCCAGAAAGGCACAAGCACAAAGAAAATGTCCTCACTAATAATGTTTCCAGAGAAGTCCAAGAAACAACAAAACCACAAAAAGGCAGGAAATTAGGCCTGAAAACTGAAGGGACTGGACAAGAAAGAGGAGACATAGTGCCGATAGGTTAATCCACATGGATGCACTTACAGAATTACTTCTTCCTATCTCCATATTTGCTTTTTTTGTTTTTCCTTTAAACTTCCCAGTTCTGGAGATGCACCGAAATGAGTAATATTTATACACATTTGGATACTGAATGTTACTTCGGGTGTGCCGATGTGTCTGGTCCTGTCTTTATTTCCTTAAGAGCTCTGTGATTCTGAGAGGCAGCTGGTTTTAAGTGTAAACATGCATAAAAGACCCCAGAAGGGGTTTTCTTCATTTTTGCTTTACTAATTATCAAGGTAAAGTAGTAGTTTTACTTTGCTAATTTTCTACTGTGTTCTTCCTCCAGRTGAAAAGAGACTAGTAACTCTCTTTTACATCTACATATTCTGTGCACTCACTTGAGGAAGCAAACAGAGCCAGCTCACAAGCTCTTTGCAGCTGCTCCCTTCTCAGGCTGGTCCCAATTTCATAACTCATTAACTCTTAATCTTGGAACAAAAGGGCTTGTTTATTTATTTAATTATTGATGCGAAAGAGGTGAAATATTTATGAGTCTGCTTTTGCAATACGTGAAACCTGGGGGTTTCAGGTCCATTTTGAATCAAAGTTACACGAGTGATGTAGTATGATTCCAGCTGCCATAAAGAGTTATTAGCTACTAATCAGTTGTATGTATAGACTGCAGCGAACAAAAGACASATTAGTGTTGTTGCTGGCACAAAAATCAGGTAATCCTCACAACAACAAAAATTACAGCATCAGTTTGGAGGAAATTTTCTGCAGTGGAAAAGTGTTAGCTTGCTGACCCGTTTGGAGACCCAGCAGTGAGTCATACGGTCTCAGTGGGCAGAAGACAGAAACTGGTATTGATTGACTTTAGTCATGAAGCGTAAGGCATTGCTAACAGCATCAKCAGCACACACTGCTCTGGGACAGCACGCTGGTTACTTCAGCAAGTGTTCATATAACCTGAGATTTCCTTGCTTTAGAGCTGAAGGCAGCCTTAGCTGCTGTGGGTCCCTTCCTATTTGCAGCAGAGCTAAGGACGTGCTCATGGGCATTTGTAGTGAGCCCAAGGAGGACTGGTAGGTCATTGAAATGAATATCTGCAGTCATTCGCCCACAAAACTGAAGAAAAGCAACAAAGGTTTTCACCCAATATTGKTTTTTCATGGGTTCCACAAATACTACTCTGTTGATTTTCACTTCTGTTCACCAGTATTTTAGAGAAAAACAGTAGGAAAGAAAAAAACCTATGCACTGTGCAATCCAAATTTATGCAGAGCATTTTTTCTTGCCATCTCAGCCCTTGAAAATGAAAGAGYGCTTATTTTTCCTTTAGCTACCGATATGAAGGGGCTAGAAAAATACAACACATAGTTGACAAGTGCATGGACATCCATTTAGAGATTAAAGTGTTCCAGTGCCATAGGCATAAAGTCTCAGCGATCTTATTATTCTGCTTTGTAATGTGTTCTGAAAAGTTYGCATTAAAGTTTGTTTGCTTATTGTATTGCCCCAAATATAAAATGTGTCTCAGAGTCTTTATATTTGTCTTTGCAGAAATGTTTTTATTTATTTCTTCTTTCAAATCCATAACCTTACCATGAATCCTCTGAGGGCTTTCACAAGACTGCATCTTTTCTGAGGGCTCACAAGACTGCATCTTTCAGACCAACAAGTCATTTTTTTAGCAGGTGTATAACACATAATATATTAAAACCAGAATTTACAGTCCCAGGTCCCTTTCGATCTGTGCTCAGTTAACGTGCTGGAAGAATTCTTCCACTTTTTTGACAATTAATAACTTGCAGTCTGTTCCAAAAACCCATTTCTGAAGACTGCACTTTAGATAGGAAACAAAACTAATCAAGTGAAAGATTTACATTTGCATTATGCTAAGGAGAAACCTACTTCCTACAGTGATGCCTGCACTGCCCATAGATCTGCTGCAAGCTTTGAAATCCGCTCAGAACATTTTAAATTCCTGTCAATTCATGATCGCACTTGGTCTCAATCTTCAATCAGAAAGAAGTTTGAATCCAAGTGGATCTGGAGCTTGTCTTCGCGCCTCCTCTCACCACGTCCACCTAAATCTGTGGTTTTTAACAATGTTCTTACTCACAGAAGACTGTGGACTTGGCCACAGCATCTGAGGTTTTGAAGCAGGGCATCAGAGGGGCATTTTCTCACATGCGTTGCTCTCATGGACGTTATTATGAGGCTAGGTGACAGACAGGATAGATGGTGGCAGATGACAGCATGACTGTTTTAAAATCTGTCAGTGAATTATGTATTTTAMCAGTCATTTTCTGCTCTGAAGGATGTTCTCTGTGTCTGTCTAATTATAGCAAAGCTCTACAGATTGTGTCAAAACTGCCCACAATTATTCAAGCTGCACCAGTTACAGCTGACAAAACATGCACATCTCCTAATTAAGAACATTTTAAAACTGAATTTAAATTAAGAAAACCTCCCCACCTTCACTTTTTGACGACTTACTCTGAGACTTCTCTAATRGGCAGGAGAAGGAAAGGGAGTKKWTTWTTATTATTRTTATTTCTTCCCTCATCTCTTAACTRTTTAGTGTACCAAAATAAGCCATAATGTGCAAATAATATGTCAGAAYGAAAACCTTTGGGTTGACAGATTGCAGCGCACAGCATAAAATGAAAATTGYGTTGTTCTTGACATCTGAAGTACCGAATGTAATAGGAAGTGTGTGTATGCTTTAAATATATCATTATTTTAAAGATCTCCAAATGTTTGGACATCTCAAGCGACAGCATAATTCATTCACCCATTTATGCTAAAGACGTGTTTCTTTTGCTGGTTCTTGGGTGAGTGAGCAGCATGTGTTCCTGCAAGYGGCATGGGAAGCCTTCTAACTTGATTTCCCAAAGCTGTGGTGAATCCCGGGAACATATGGAACTATACAGCCATTCAGCCTGGCTTGCTGTTCTAAACGCTGCAATTCATGTTCATTTTGAGCTTATAGACACCACAAGGTCATCACTTCTCCAGATGAGTGTTGCTTTCCAACCCTAGCTTGAAAGTCCTCATTTTCAGCAAACTTGTCTTTGATGATGAAGAAGGACAAGCTCCTGAACCTAAGAGGACCTCAGCTCAGCATTCTTATCCTTTAGGGACATGCCAGTTTTGGGGGGGGCATAAAGATGTGAAACAAGTGAAAGATGGAGCCACCCAGAGAAACTAACTATAAACCATCATGTTTATAGCTCTTCATGAGAGGGCAAGAAAAGAAAGCACTCATACTGCACACAGGGAAGCATGTTTACTAACGGTTGGAAACGGTTTAACAGTGTCACTTCGAAGTCAAATGGAAGAAGAAAACAGAAATAATGAAACTCATGATCTGATGACAGCTCAGGGAGTGCTTCTCATAAGGAGGTAGGGGGATGCCAAAGGATGACATATCCTAGCTGATAGCTTGAAAATAAAATGCAGGGAGTTAATGGCAGAGCTCRGATTTTGCTCACCTACAGGTAAGAATTCCCTGGAGTGCATTGGCAGGAGGTATCTCACTCTCTTGCATAGTTATGATGCTCCTGGCCAAGTGGAAAATGATCATCCAGTGATGCTGGAGCCATTGCCCTCAGCAGTCCCTGTGCTCCTCGACCAGCCTTTCTGCCATTAATAAACTCTCTGTAGTCAGTGAAGCTTAGTTCATTCATTGATGATATGAAATGCAGGCAGCTTAAATTGGAGCCTTCAGTTGAAAATAGCTGTGTAATAAGAGTAGCTTTATTGCAGCTTGACTGCCTGACTAAATCCATGGTCCCAGCACTGTCACAAAGCATTATGCCAATGAAAGCTGGTGCTAGGGCATCTGTCTCCTCCATTTCCACACTGATATCTCTTTTTTTTTCCTTTTTCTTTTTAATTTTTCCCTTTTTTTTTTTTTTTTTTTTTTGATATCTGAGCATTAGGGAGAAAAGCAACGAGGGATTTGCTGCGAGAAGTATGTGATGAGTCTAAATGGTTTTCTAAACTGGATGTACAAAAGACAGCATAAATAAAACTCCTCTCAATCTAAGGCAGATATTCACAAGTGAACTAATCACTTAAACTCCCACCATAGACAGCTAAGAAATAGTGKTTTTTTTGGTCACAATTTCCATGTCATTCTGGCCAGATGAAATGTCTCTCCATATTGTACATTTTTCTTATAAACTCTTGGGAGCTGGACACTTTCTGCCCCCAAAAGTAGAACTAATTTAAATGAACAACCACGAGCACAGTGTTTGCATCCCAGCACAGTGTTTGCATCTTGTGTTCTGTGCTCATAAAGCCCAGGCTGTGGCAGACTCTGTTTGCCAGAGGGAGAAGTGATGCAGTTTCCTTCAAAGCCAAAAGTTAAACCACAATTCAGCAGAACCATGTACGTGGCATGATGGACTCCTTTGGGGATTTCAAAAAAAGATTGTAATTCATTTCAAAATCTATGGTGGAAAGACTTGGAATTAGATTTCTGGTTAAGGCTTACAGTGCTGAAGGAGATCAATACAGACCTCAGAAAAGCAGGCAGGAAAAACAGATTTASAGTGAAAATCTCCAGGCTTCAATCCGTTGTCTTCCAGAATTTATTTCAGCAAGAGGGAAGATGCCAGTCTGAAAAGTTTTGCTGAAAGGCAGATGTACAAATATGCTAGTTCTAGGGGTTCATTTTTCAGGGTTTAAATTCATGAGAATGGATCAGCTGTAACAGATATGCACTTCAACAAACTCTTAKTGTGAACAACAGAATAAACCCTCAAGCTCTAAGAAATACTTGGACTTAAAAACTATAAATGTCAACACGATAAGCAAGCAGAATATGGAAAGAATATTGTTCATGGCYGAGGAAAAACTACAGGGTTTAGGTRTTATCTTTTTTTGAGAAAAAAAATCACCTAAATGTATATTTGGGGGATATATCTGTAAAAGTAATTAAACTAAATCCATTMAATCCTAAACTGAGTAGTCTCTGAAAGTCTGTGATAAGTAGTGTTTTACCATTTTGTTGTCTTGATTCTTGATGCATAAAATCTGTAATTATAACAAAGAAACAATCTCAGCCTCTCAATAAGGCTAAGGGATTTTTTTTTTTAAAGAGCCAAATGGTGAAAAAAAAAATCTATAAAAAATCTATATCCTTCTCCAAACTTCCATGACTACTAGACATAGACCAAGAAAATTTAAATAAAAAATACCAATAATATACAGTATCCACAAAAAAATTAGTCTGATTTCCTGAAGATGGCAAAAGGTTCCTGTCTAACCTGGCAAATTACAAAGTCACTCCTTTAGTAATCATTTCCTACTGATAAACAATCAAGAAACTGCAAAATTAATTTAGTCATAGAATGTAGTCTCTGATACCTGGAAAGGAATAAGAAAGGACYTTGTTAATATATACCTTACTTGAGCAGTTAGGTCTTCCATCCTTTTTAACSTACTAGCTTCAGATAAAGCCTGACACATGTCAGGCTGTTCCCTAGTTTTATTCTAAGCATTATCTTGCAAATATATTTTGTAGCTCATATGAATTTCTCTAGTGGTATGAGCACACTGATTTGTGCAATTCTTTGTTTTGCAAGGGCTGATGCTTTTAACACCTCTAATCTAAAGCCACTGAATGATCACAAAGTCTTTCAGCTCTTCTCTTAGACAGCTGATTTCCTTTTACCTTCTGAAAAGGAGCATGACCTTAAACACAGACCATGAATCTTCTAATTTACTCCATAGTAGACACGTAAAAAAAAAATCATAAAGTGGTTGTGAATATACATACATACTCTGAAGTACTGAACGCTGATGCCTGGAGCTGAAGGTGTTTCAAGCATTCAAAATTTCAACACTTTTTTCCTATTTTGCACACTGAAGCACAGTTTCCCGGCTCATGCACAGAAATAATTCTTTTTGSTTTTGCCTGTCTCTTTTGCAGCCATTTAGCCACACTAGTACTGCTAATTAAMCTGAGAACGTTTTCACAGCTTCTCTCATCAACAGAACAAGTGTGAGGAGGAGAAGAACTTTCCACAATCATTTGCTTTGTGAACCACAAAGAAAGAATYACAGTTTCTGTATTTCATTCATCCMWGATTTAGTTAAGCCRAAGGCAAACTGGACTCCCAGTGGTCCCTCTCCTGTGAAATACTGAAGCAGTAAGAGCTGCGGCTTGGATAAGGAATAAAGTTTCTCTCCAGCCTTCCTCCTTTGCCAGAAATAACAGAAACATGAGGACAAGGTGGGAGAACTTTGCTGCTCCTTTTATCTTATATGATACTTGAATTTTCTGTGACAGGCAGACTATCTCCACACTGTATCTCTCTTTGATAGCAGTGATTTTGTAGATTCGTGAGGACAGGAGAGCTCAAGGCAAGGACCAGCTTTGCTAGCTCGCTGCCACCTGTGCTGAATTTCTAATCAAGAACTAAGTTCGTGGTGCTGAAGAACCTCTCAAAACCAGAAGCTGGGAAAATGAGAAGCCAGGAGTGCATCTGACTTCACATGGCATGCAGCTGCCTGGAGCTATGTTCATATTGGTCTGAGCTCTAAGCTCTGAACGACTTTGTCAGCTGTCATCCCGATTTACATCGACAAGGTAGGTTTTAACTTAGGGACTTCATATTCAATTGGTTTTATGTCACYTTTGATCATTGTCTTTCATTACACTCTCTTTCACAAGTGCCACTACTACCTCGGTGATGCCAGACACTGACAACTAATCCCATCTTCTGCTTAATCTTCAGCTAAGTTGCTCCGCACTGAAGTACTGAAATTTTGCAAAGAATGKGTTATCCATGAAGATGGTAAGGATTTAGGTGATGTAGTGCACATCATGGAAACAGTAATCTTTAATTACTACAGATATGTCAGAGTTTGGTGAGTTGATCCCAGAAGACTGCACTTTCCTCGTAAGAAACCTGTAAGTTCAAATTCAGAATCTAGAAAATAAGAGAATTTCAGTATCACTGACTCTCACATATATATGTATTCCAAGAGCTACAAAATTATAGTTTGGGGACTTTCAAATCTTCAAATCTTACCAAAAACTTCAGCATGAAGAGCTGGAGGGTTTTTGGTTTTTTGGGTTTTTTTTTGGGTTTTTTTTTTTTTTTTTGGGTTTTTCTTTTTAATCCCAAACATGCATCTAATTTCCCAGTATCCAATTCTTACAATTATCTTACTAGAAAAGACCATTTTCAATGTCATACTGAGAAGCTTGCAGACTACTGTGGCATGTATTTGCTTAAATATAAGACACAGTCTCTAGAATTTGTGCTGCGTGTCAAGTGTGTAGACTCTTGACCCCTCTCCCTATCCAGCATCATAGTTCTAGGTGGATCAAATTTTTGTGTGATTGCTGGTGAGTGGTGATTATAGTCTACAAAAATTGTCCCAAATTATGCTTGTCATTTGCAACTTATTTTTGTTAAGCTAACCTATTTACACCTCTTAAAAGTTACTTATTTTTGCCTCTGTTGACTAAATGGTAATTTAAATGTGAGAACTAAACCATGTTTTCATTTCTAAGCTGATTTCATGACACATTGATCGTTAAGAAGTTGATGAATATAGAGAAAAAAGCAGCACAGCATTACAAATATTAAATAAATTTTGCCTCTTAAAYAAAGAAGCAATTTTAAACCATGAATCATCAGACCTACTTTACACACCTGCATCGTGACCTGACTCATCCTSTRCATTCAGCTGACTATATTCACTTGATTTCTACCAGCTATCAAGGGATCCTATGGAAGTTATGATGCAGATATTTGCATTGCACATGCCCATGTAGAGTGCAGCTGCTGTGCCTTTTATTCGGCAAGAGACTGATTGCAAAGTYGCGAGTCTTGCCATCCAAGTTTTGGTGTTTTCATCTCTTATTTCGCCTTCCAAAAGCATCTCTCTTCACTACAACTGTCAAACTTTTCCTAACAGGGAGGATGGCTGATGGATTTGGTGTCTTCTTCCAGCTTTTTCTCCGTTTCTAGTGGCATAAGTGACAGGATGGAACATTTCAGAGACTTTGAAAAAGTRTGCATTCTCCAGACATGTAAGGAGCGATCAGACAGATCTTTGGCCTGTTAGGTGCAATGAACAGTAGCTCTCAAAATCTGCTGTTCTTCCTTCTCTAAAAATTATATAAGTGAATTACCAGACATTTCAGTCATTATGACCTAGTAAATTGTTTTCTCTTGACCAAAACTTAAAAAAAAACAAAAACAAACAAAAACCCAAAAAACCCCAAACACCATAAATTCCATTATGTGGTTTGAATAGATGGTAGGGAAAGAATAAACAATATTTTGTTACTCTTTGACTTGATCTTGAGGCAGAAGGTCCACAGCACCTCAGGCTGCATTCACTCTCCTTTGTATGCAGGGTTTCGACAGCTCTATCTGCAAAGTAGTTCAAATCACACCCACATACTTTCAAAAGAATAGAGTACGCTTGACCCTATAGAGTCAGATGTTGGCTTTATAGGGCTTGGATCTGAAAACTCAGACAATTGCACATTTATTCACCTTCATTAATAGAGGTGGSCTCCACCCACTACAGAGAAAAGACACAGTACSRAAGTAGAGACATGTCTCTAATTCCRGATGGGCAGTTCAGATTGTAAGTACTGCAAGAGCACTGCTTCAGAAAGGCTGAACTAATTATTCCTCAGTTAATGAAATGGTATGATGAGCACAGTTTTAACAAAGTCTTTTAATCAGTGGGTATCTCTCCTATCATCTGTTCTGACGCTGAGGAGTTATTCTCCACTACTGCCATGTAAGATGGTGACATTTCTCATCTGATAGATGAAGTTTCTTTTACAAATGACAGCAAGATAAGCAGTTCTATGACAGTACTGATTAGGTGCTTTGATTCCCAGATGACTGAACTAATCTAAGGGTTGTTGTGAGTCCTTGGCATATGCGTTCAGAGAATTGGAATGATATCAGCACATTCACACGTTTACTGTTGATCTTCTCAACTTTAAATTTAGTAGCCTAAAAAAGCATCATATTATCTTTTCCCTCGGTCCTAGATAAGCCTGTTTTCTGTAGATGTGTCATATCTCAACCTTTGAATGAAATCCCATAAATGGGAAGCAAAAAATTAAACTCCTAGCACTTCCTTTTTGTTCTTTACTAAAAGGAAGTCCATAATGAAAATGTAAAATGAAATAGAAATTTTTTAAGGATAGTACTTCCCTTCCATAGTCCAAAAATGTCTTAGCTGAGTGCATCTGAATCAATGGCTCGCTGGGAACAGCTTTTATCAGTGTAAAGTGTTAATAAACTGAAATRGATTTCTATGGTTATGTCGACTTGGACAATTCCACTTATGTTGAATGGCAATAGATCTATTAGTTACACTTATTAAGTATAAGCATCAATTACTTCCAAAAATGCAAAGAAAGAATTAAGGGCAGGAATTAGTATTTAAKCAGCTTTCAGGAGAACGGGTGTGAAGAATACTTCTGGTTGTTCCAAGGAAACTTCTTGATGTGAGATTTTTCTCACTTCCTACATGAGGAAGTCTCAGTTATTGAAAAGAGAAATGTTCATGAAGAGCAAGTGATGAGATTGATGGCTATCCGTTAGCAGCATATATCCAAATTATGATCATTTTTGGCTGTACYATCTTGTCATTAACTCCTCCACAGTGATGTTTGGCTTCTTAAAGGCTTTGGTAGTGAGTAGAAGGCATGCTCCACAGCTGAAAATAAGGGATGCAGGTTCTGCCRTTAGAAAAAGCATTCCTCCAAAAGCTAATATTTTAACCAGTTCACAGTAATAGAGCCCTCTTCCCAATGCTGTAGCTTTTCTTTTGACATTTCACTTATGATCACAGCTCCAAAGGACRCGAAAAACTCAATCGCTGCCTGCAGAGTAATGGAAGTGCCTCGGGGACCAGATTTAGCCTCTAAAAACAAGTAGACAAATGAGGTGGGGAACACGGGCTGACCTTTCCCTGGCTGCATGGTCTGCAGAGCTTGCAGTGTGAGTGTGAAAAGCTGGAGCTTGTCCTTCTACAAGGGGAAACCATGCACTGCAACTTGGAAAAGGCGCTGGAGGCAGCAGGTTGTAGGAAGGTAGCAGTATCTTGAATCTAAGTAAGTACAGGTAACTTGTCAGAGTGTTTCTATCACTTTGAATCCGTTTACTTTTCACCCCTGGAGTGAACTGTGAAGAAGTTTGTGGAGCTTTTGGAGAGTGAGGTTTGTGATCCAGGATGAAGGAGAAGCTGCTAGTGCAATGGGCCTTACTCTGCATGTTGAAGAAGCAAAAGTCTGGAATCACTCCATGGAGTCCCCGTGGTTCATTTATAGCTTTGGAAATGAGACAAAAACAGTAAAAATATTGTGTACTTGCTTTTTTTTTTTAATAGAAAGTGGCCAGGAATAAGACACTATTTATCAAACTGGTTGGGCAAAAACAGATAATCTCTTTCTATAAAAGGCTGTGTGTTTCCCTCAGTCCTCACATTCAGATCTAGGGAAGGRTTTATGAACAGGGTGGCAACATCAAGCACTGTGCAGGTTAAGATTCACCAGAAAACAGTCTCCACTGGTGSTAGGATACCAGGGCTCTTTCGAGGTGACATGATGTCGTTATACCTGGGGTTGTGCAGCTCTCAAAGCTATTCATCTTCCTTTGCTATTTCCGTATACGTGCACTTAGGAGTATTAAAGGCGTTATTTCTTGTAATAACCTGTAAGCCTGAGGTTGCTCTGGCTTAATCATGGCTGTGTATTGCCTATATGTTTCCTATGATCTAGAGAGTTTGAAAAGCCCTAATAAAAGAAAACCTCAGATGAGTCACAGCTGATTAGTCATAGGTGGGGTKAGCGTCTAAGGGTTGGCTGCCCTTTCATAGCTCCTTTCTTCAAAATTTCCAGCAAGTTTCATCGTTTCTCCCACACTGCCCTCGAGAGTGGGAAGATTTCAATAAATATTCACAAAGCCATCCTGCTGTCCTCTGAATCCAGCTCTCAAAATACCTAGAGAAGAAAGAAAAAAAGTTTAACAGGGAGRGAACTCTACTGTACAGCCATTGCTGTATTTTATTACAGTGAAATTTTCAATTTTATTATACTGTTTTTGTTTGATCTTTCTCAACATATTAGTCTTCACCTAGAGTAAGTTTCCTGGGACAAGGATAATCATATACATTTGGGTTTCTAAATTGATCAGGAAAATCTAAGGGTCATCTTTAGACTTAAAAAACACCAGCCAAGCACCACATTAGTCTCCATTAAGTTGTAGGCACACGTAAGTGAATGTACAGCCTATATGCGACAATTAAATCTGGAGTATGTATTGGAATGGTGCCAGAGATTTCAGTCAATGGCGAACAGCCTCCTCATTGCCCTGAYAGTGGCCCTAGCAGCTGTTTGAAATGGAGCAAAATATTCTGAATTAAAATAATTGTAGCAGTTTGTTTTAAAAAAACATGTGCAGATAGTCCAATAAAGAAGATTTTGTCAGTGATGTCGACAGTCACCAGAGAAAACTGGGCCAGTCAGGCCTTAGAGAAATAAGCAACAAGTCATGCAGAGACTCTGCTGCATCTTTCACCAATCCTTTTTATGCTTTTACTTCAATACTGTTCATAGTTCAAGTCCTATTTCCATCTTAATTTTGTTTTCTTTGATAATTAATGTAATTCAATTATTTAATCTTGTGGAATTTAGGTTTCAAGGTAGTAAAATAATTGTAAAACAGTCAGATGCCTTAACTGAGGTTCTMCAAAACTACAACACAACTACGAGGAAGAGCCCCAGAAAATCTGGTCCCAGCTGGAGAGAAGGCTAAACCAGGTCTTGGACACCAACTCATCGTGTTTGGTAGGAAGAGTCTTGTTTTGCTTTTACTGGTCAGTAAGAAGGCAAGTAAAAAGCAAGACACKGAATTTTGCAGGTGACATTTCTCTCTCACTCAAGGGGGGCATGGTTTTTCATCAGTCTRTTTTACTTTCCTGAAGTTTATACAGATTTCAAGCAGCTTCTCTCTCTCACTTTTCCCATAAAGAAGGGTCATAACCTATTGCTGCTTTTTTCACTGTTTTCCTTAGTGTCAAAATAAGGCATGCATATTCTCATAACTGATTTTACTGTGGCCCTCACAGCTTTACAAAAGCMTAGACAAGGCAGAAAAGATAAGCCAGAATTTCTTTTCATCAGAGGAGAAAGGGAACCCTTGAAATTCCTTTCAAAAACTGCCTGTTTACGACAAAAGAAGCAGCCAGTGATGGGAGACTCTAATACATTAGACCCACCATGCAGCACCATTCTGGTTTTGCCCTTTATTTAAAATGCAAGCCCAGAATACTTTTTCACCTGAACCACAGGGAAGATCAATAAATAGTACGAGCACTGAAAATGCTTCACTACTCAAGGAAGAGCCTGTGGAAAAGAAAGCCTGAAACCATTAGTATTCCTAAAACGCCACTTTGGCTACAGTCACCCCAGAAGGGAACCAGCTTCAATCAATACCCAAGCAAGCAGTAATAGTTCTGAGCTGCTGGTGTCCTATTCTGGAATTGCTTTTTATTTTTCTAGTTTATTGAAATTATTTCTGGACACAGGATCCTCCAGTAGTTTCAGAGGGCTGAGTGGAGACCAACAGTGTAATCTACCAAGAATGCCCGTTGAGGGCTATGGTTGCACCATGGGGGTTTGAGCAGACCTACAAGTGCTGAAGAAACTGAAGACATGTATTTGAAGTAGGACGAAGGACTTCCAAGTCTTGGGGCTCACAAGTCAAGTCAAATCAATCAACTCAAACCTAGAATTTTTTTCRGAAGGGTTGAGATGAGGATTTCACAATGGCAACTCCATTGTGAGAGGTCTCTAAGGAGTTTTGTTTATTTAATCTATGAAAATAACATGCTGAATGGGAGATTTGATTACCATTCAGAAATACATTGGGCTAGAATAGAATTCAGTAGCGAAATAAGTTATTTAAGGGTAAGACCGCATAGGTACAAAAACAAACATGACCAGCAATACATTTGAGTTGGAAATTAGGGTGCTTCTAGCCATTTCAGAGAAATGAAGTTCTGAAACAGCATCCCATTAGGAGTAGCAGAGACAATTAGTTTGAAAAAAATAGTCTGGTAGGTCTTGCATATCCCTTGGGCACTGTGGATGATCTAAACAAATTGAAAATATSGTCTGAAATAAACAGCATGTAGTTCAAGGGAGAAAATTATGAAACAAAACTTTTAAGTGGGAATAATTAACTGCATGGAAATAAGATGAAAAATTTCTAGTTCTAAAGTCCTGTGTTAAAACTACTTGGAAAGAACTGTGGATAAAATAAAACATGAGTCAGCATCACCAGGAAAACACATATGCCTTASTGGATGCCTGCAGCATTCCTCTCAGTGTAACGTATGTTAGAAATACAAGTACRTGACGAATACCAGCCAGTTCTTCTCGAGCACAGAGAAATGTCCTAGCTCAGACACTTTAGCTTTAGAAATATGTGGATGAATCAAAGTCTAAAAAAAGGCAAGAGGAATGATGAGACTTGTGGAAAACAGAACTTCTAAAGAAAAAGCCAGAAGAATTGGGTGTGTTAAGTTCATAGAAGACACAAAGAAAGCAAAAAATCAATATAAAACAATTTCTGCAAAAAAGTAACTTAGTCTTTCTTCAGTGTTCACTGAGAAAAAGATAATTGCAAAAACTGGAAATGTGTTTCAGAATTAGGAAAAGCATTAACAGCAGAGCACCGGAGGAAGTTAGTACATATGTGACTTTCACACCTAGAATGTATTTAAAACTGGTTAGGCAGCCACTTACTATGAGTGACTTAGGGAGACCTGTTCCTCCTTTGCCATAATGAGATACATTAAATGATTTCCCAAGATCCAGTTCTGCTATGGCAGGCAATTTATCTCAAAATGTAGATGAAAACAGACAATCTTCAATAAACATTCGTGTGCAAAATATGGTCACTTCAGTAAATATTTTCATGTATTTTTTTCTTCTAAAAATAACTCATTATTTAACAATAAATAATAGGAAGACATATTAGTCTTTAATTAGATGTTCAGAGAAAAAAGAATCACTTTTTATAACATGCCACTTCTTTGTGAACAAGTAAAATATGGAAAAGATGTGTAGATGCACATTTAATAAATTTTTCTGTGGGGTCTGGAAGAGTTTTCTGTCTACATTTACCCTAGATGACACATATACACTTGGCTTTAAAAATAATTCATATCTCAGCCTAAAGGGTTAGCTAAATAAAACCTGAGAGGTTGTTTCTCACCTCTTCTCAATTATTTAATAGCAAAACTTATTGACTTCCTTGTTTCATCAGTTTCATCCATCGTTAATAGCTGTAAAACTCTCAAAATCTCTACTGATTTTTCTAAGCAGGGTTAAAATCCCATCTCCATTCAAGAGATCACCAAAGTAAACCTTGCCTCCATCAATATCATTTTCTCTTAACCTACCTGAAAGTTGAAACACAAAGCTGCCTGTTCAAAATGTTTGTCTTAATTGTTATCTTAAGCAAAAATACATTGATCCCACTCTAATTCTAGTCAATCAGTGTCTTTGCTGGATACCATGAAAGCTGAATCAGTTCTAAAAATATTGCCCCAGTCAAGTACATTTGACAGCAAGGAAACTCAGTAGAGTATGTTTTTAGGGAAAGCTGCCTTGCTTCAAGGATGTATATTCAGTGGGATTTTATATAATTAATCTTTTCCCTCTCTTATAATAATTGTTAGGCATCCTGTTGTTATTAATTTACTTGGGACTTTTGCCAAGGAAGTATTTGAGAAGTTCTCAAAGCAAAAGAATGATAGTTCTTGCCCAAATTGCACACTTGCATGAGCAGAGCAGCCTGGTGGGCATATTTCTTGGAATGTGTTCATAAAGYGAGTAATACGCTTATGCTGAGAGACTCATATCCAGAGTAATGTATCAAATGTTATTAAAAATTACCATAAAAACAATATCTGATAGATTGCCACCAGCGGAACAGTAGTTATTAATGAAAACATGGACTAGTACTCATTTTACTACAAAACAAAAATAAAATATTACCCTGTTTCTCATGCCAGTYTATAAACTGCAGTAGCACCATAGTTGTAGTGAAGGGCATTTCTACACAGCAAGAAGCAGCTACCTAGTTTTTGYTCTGTCATTTCTAATTAATAATATCATGCAATGTACTTAAGAAGCTYGATGGCACGGTGACTAATTATCACAAAGTAAAAGCTCCATGTATAACCGATCCCTAAATTCCTATGCTAATCACATAACTGCCACTTGAGGGTGTTATAAATGTTCTCTAGTGCGATGTCCYATTCAGCTTCTCTGTTAAGACCTTTCAGATTTGTTCATTATCATGACAGTCAGGTGCATAAGGACACAAAATTATGATATGAGAAGTGTTATGATCCAGTTAAGAGAGGAATTAGATGCAATTATGTGCTATTTTGGTACTGACATAAGGAATAGTAAATATATTGACTCTTTAATTTTTTCTACTTTAATTTATTGAGCAAGCTGGTCAGCAGGAGGGGAAATCGGGTCTTAGGAGAAAAATAGCATAAGGATAAGATCACAACATGTGTGGATGATACCATATATTGCACCTTTCCCAATTACCAGCTTGTGCTGAAAATGTAAAAACTGTGAAATTGGGAAAATGGTGCTCTTTGTTAAAAAGCTCAGTGATTTGTGTTGCTGTTCACCCAATGAAGGGCAGACCATTGCGGCTCTACTATTTTGCTTGGTCCAGTGTGGTAGTCATGGAGGTGGTTTCAGTGCAAATAAAGATCAATCTGACCTTTGAGAACTAAATATGTATGTGGAATACCAAGAGGATTGACTGCTAATCAGCTAGAATGACTCAGATTCGCAGAGCTTTATTAAAACCTTATAGTCCACCCACACAACAGGGCAAAACAGCTCTTCAACCAACAGTCCAGAACACTTGTATCATCAGATATCAAACGTCCTTACTTTTGTGTCTTCCCCAAAACATTCAAGACCTAAGTCAAGATGCTCAAAAAAAAAAAAAAAAAAATCAAACCTTGCTGCAAAACTTTGCAAAGTTTTCCACTTCTTGAGAAGAGTCTTCGCTAGCCTACACAAATACACGTAAAGCTTTTAGCAGATGCATCAGAAGCAGTCACTGCTGTTTGGGTTTGAGCCTGGCTAAGACACAGTTCAATTCAGAATGAAGGTTTAGCAGCTTCTTTGAGGGGCATCATAGGCAGTAGATGTAAATCTGGAGGGCCCATGCTAAGGTCCAAAGTCATCTTTAGGTCTCTAAGAAGGACCTTCAAAATACAACCTGAAAAATTCACCTTTGGATATTAAGGTCAGCTCTTTACATTTGACTATTTCTGGGTAGATATTTTAGTCATGAAGTCCTCAAGGCAGACAAGAACCATGATAACCATGCCAGCCATCATGCAGCTTTGAGTTCAAAAGTTTGGAGTTAGTTTGGGAGCATACAAAATCCCCATCATCTTCCTTTCTGCAGCAATTTATGTCTTTTAAGCACGTAACGTTTTCCAAAATGGCATTAATGTGCAGAAGGCTAATGCACTGCATATTCTATAGTCTTAAAAATTGCAGATTGACCAGCATTTTTCTGACAATAATGTATTCCTTGGTGCAATTTGTACATTCTTTTTCTGTGTCTTCAATATTTTGTTACAGATTTTCACCATGCAAGATGCAACCACAGAAAGAGTCAACTGTAGAAGAAGTCTGGAGTAAGATAGGCATCTGATATGTAGATAAGGAAGGGGAACAAGGAGGACTATGGAGGAAATTAATTTAGTGCTCCCGTAAAACAGCTCCTGAGAGACAAAGATCCACAAGATATTGCTAGTGGTGAGTCTTCAGCATTGAAAATGAGTCCATCATTTCAAACTGAAATATTTCAGTGCCAGTCAGAAATATTCAGTTTTATCATTTAGTTTAGAGCTGCGAAATTCTGATTAGAAAAGTGTTTTGTTTTGTTTTGTTTTTCAGAAGAAGTAGATTTTTCATGATCTATCAACAGGGGAGGGGGAAAAAAAATCCAGGAATATCCCTTGTCAAGTCTTCTTATTCTAAATTTAGAATTTGACTAGTTTTAACCTTCAAATATTGGTTCTTAGCAGGCTTTTCTTTTGTCATGCCCTAAGGCYTCTCAGAAATGCCTGCACTGCTTTGTTTTACGGCGTGGAAAAGGCAGAGAAATGACAACTCACTGCAGGAGACATTTTTTATTCAGCATGGTTGGGCTCCAAGCAGCTGCTTTTAGCTTGTCTGTTTGCTTGTTTATTTGGCGTTACAAACTAGTCTTTTTTTTTCTTTTTTTTTTTTTTTCTYTTGTCATTTTGGGTGCTTTTGTGTTTTGTTTTGTTTTTGGAGTTGATGGTTCACAGAACACACAAAAAAAGAATGGAGGTATATTATTCACTGACTATTCACTTCTGGGATCTGTAGCTTTTTCTTGCTGTGGGCTATATAGTTTTTTCAAACACATTTGGTGGATCCTGYAAACACATGGACTTTACTGTTACTTATAATAAATATGAGAAAAAATTCACATGGCTGCAGGCTGTGAGAAATGAAGCCGTAGATTTATCTAGACTCTTCTCAAATGTTGATTCACAACTTAAATATCCTAAAAAGGGCAYTGGACTAACCCGTTTCTGAACGAAAGGTTTATTTTTAACAGGGATTTTACTGCAGTAGTAATTGTGTAAGACACTTCTACTTAAAGTAAATACATAAACTGAAAAATAAATAACCCCTCAGTTTAACAACCTACTGAATTCAACCCAAGTACTTATTTAAGAAGGAGACTAGTAATAGTAAAGAATGTTCCTAACACAAATCTAATGTGCTTTCAAGTCTAGAAAGTGTTTTTAGACCAAATAATGCAGAAGTTAAATAGGAAAAAGCTCCAAAATGTTATTGCTGCACATTGCTCATCAGTGATGGACTGTAAGGACACTTAAAATCCAGCCACGTCAAGAGAGTCTTTGATAGTGGAGCCGTGCATCCATCAAACACCAACTAATCAGCCAGSGGTTGTAGTAAACATGCTAGACATATGTACCAACTTTCTGCAATAAATTTCATTTATCCTTCTTTATTCTTGTTGGTTCAAAGATATATTGCAGAGCTCACCCAAGGGGAAAAAAAATAATAGGAAACACTAACTTTGCATAGGAAACACTAACTTTGGTAAAGCTCCAAAGCAGAGCAACAGTTATTATGTATTGACCATGCTGAACTGGCACAGACAAAAGGAAAGCAAAGCGGTGTGGATAAATGCTTCACGGACACATTTAAATGAATTATTCCAAAGGATGGGTTATAAAAATGGGTAACAACTCTAGTATGTGTCATGCTCCATACATGCTGATGCAGAGTACGTTATATCTGCCAATTTAAAACAGTATATACTTTGTATATTAGTATATGAGCTGCAATATTAATAATGCTAAAGAAGGCCATCTGGTACTCAGTGCAGAAAATGACAGTTTGGATTCCCACTTTCCTTCTTCTTTTTACAAAAATAATTTTCAGAAGGTTGTGTGACATATCTAATCTTTTCCACAACTATTTTCCCTCTAAGAAAGTTGTTTCTCTCACCAGTTGTACTTAAATTATTGCTAGTAGTGCTTTGAGACAGCTGAAAGATATACAATTATGYGTCATTATCATTATTTATAGCTTTATTATACTGTTTAATATCAGTTCAAATGTCTCACCTATTTATCTTCAGAAGCCTGAGCCAATTCTGTAATTGTTTCCAAGATTTAAATCTTTTCTGAGACACTAACACCCTAATATTCCTTCCATTACTCCAAAAGCATATCTCATCTTAGGTTTAGACATATCAGGCTTTTAGAATATTTTCTCACCAGGTCTTCAGGATCTGATCCATTACATGTTATTGTTAAAAATTCATGGCTCATRAGGCAAGCATTGGGATTCAAGGAAATGGCAAAGCATCAGTATGCTTTAGGAAAGGAGACAGCTCTTTGGAACAYCCTAAGTTTCAGTTTCTGGAATAAYGGAAATAAAATATTAAACCTTGCATRAGCACTTCCACTATAATAAGGTGAAGAAAATRTAGCCAAAATGGCATTGTCAGGAACAGTGTCAAAACATCCTGATTTCTTTCTCCGATTGACAATTTAACCAAGCTAAGAGGACAGGGACAACAGGATGCAACATGTCTGAAAGGTTTCCATATGACTACTGTATGATATTCTCAAGAATATTATGCACTCTAACCTGAATAAAAGAATTAGAATGTTTCTGCATAATAATCTGGAGGATAAAAAGACATCCCTGTTGTTTGTTGTAAATGGCAGGATGTTTCAGCTGGAAGTTCTATAAATTTCACTTCTGAGGTGGTTTGACTATTTAAATACAAAGTGATCTGATACAGTTTGCAGTTAGAAACAAGGTAGGAAAAAATGAAAGCTTTTGCTGGACAGAGACAGAATAGAATAGCATGGATTCTGCTGCCAAAAGTCCAAATTCCAGATGGAGGCATTAGTGTGAGATAATTATTATTCTCCACCTGTACAATCATAGTCTCAGCTGGAGTACTGCCTTCA
This sequence comes from Eudromia elegans, assembly GCA_003342815.1. Lineage (NCBI taxonomy): Eukaryota > Metazoa > Chordata > Aves > Tinamiformes > Tinamidae > Eudromia > Eudromia elegans. Next base: position 617,965 of record PTEX01000084.1, read on the forward strand.
GATTTGAGCACTGCAATTACACTCGTATTGACRGCAGTCAAACTGATTTAGTCATGTTGGAGAGGGTCCAGAGCACTGTCATGAGAAARAGAAGAGGTGTAAGAGCAAGGGTTGGAAGAACAGGTTTTGTTTAGTCTGGAAAAGAGAGGATTGATAGGAAAGGTTCAGTTCTGTGGCATGTGAGATATTGTTAGGCAGAGAGGAATCCTCAGCATTTCTAGGGAGAAAAAGCAGGGGGAAGAGCACAAGACTAAAGTAAGATTAGCAAGAAAGTGTGAGGATAGTGAAGTATCTGCAAGAGTCTGATGAAGGTCAAGGTATCTCCTGTGCTGAAAACTTTTAGAACTGGCATAACAAATATGTCAGAAGCAGATCAACCTCTTTTCCTTCTGCCTCAGAGGCCTAAATGACCACCACAGGTCCCTCCAAACCTTAATCATGTTTGAAACAGAGAGGTAAGTGAGCATTAAGGAATAATCACTTGATCCTAACCCCATACATCGTTTATGCATTGAAGGCTGTCTGCCCAAGAGACGTGTATCTTTCTGATAGTCATTTATTGGAGATCATCCTCAACACAAGCAGATCTAATGTACCTTCCAACACAAAACTTTTGCTGAGATGCCCATGATCAATAACGGACCTTGTAAGTTACAGAAGACCCATATGTGTAAAGAGGGAATGTTTTCCATTAGTTCTTGATGCTGATTCTGTAAAACTCAATGTCAAAGATGAAAATGAGCTACCTCTCATAGTGGTATTACAATCTTTCTCATTATGTGCATATACACACACACACTCAAATATATACATGTACACATACACATATTTATTTCCTGGAATTAAAGCAGTGGAAACAGAGGGGGATATTCATGCTTTCGGAGCTTAGTCACTCAGTGATTTCGTTCTTCAAAGGCAACACCATCCTTTCTTGCTGCRTATTCAACAATGAGTCTTTTCTCACCAAATAAGCTCTAATACCACGTTTCCTAAGACATCTGATATATGATAATTTTAAGTATGTAAGTAGCACAAAACTGATCACTGCTTACAACAAAACTAAGTGATATGTGGAAAAGCTCTAATTATTTTATACCACAAACAGCTCTTGCTTGAATGTTCACTGTTGATTAAGATGTCTGTTAGAGAGTCAAAAAAAGAAAAGGTCCAGGCATGCAGTAATTCCTGCTCAGGATGACATGTGTTTTGGTTTCCCTTCATGGTTCAACACTAACTTAAAATACTGATAGTTTAGCACATAGAATTCATCCCATAAAAACTGCTGCTTTTGAGCCCTACTGAATCTTTTCCTGACCTCTCTGCCTTTCTGACAGATGGGAGCAATTGAAGCATTTTTTTAGTTCAGCTCCATCACAGAGGATGGCATCCAGAAAATGCTGGAGAACCTTCTCATTTCTCCTCTTTCCAAAAAGCCACTGAGCTAAACAAAAAGTCAACATCATCATTTCAGAAGCAGTTATCTAATGTGGAGGTCTGAACAGTGTGACATGAACAACAGACATCACCAGAGGTGGGCTTTGCCTGGTGGGAGTTGGGACATTTGTTTAGAATTCCTCAGGAGCAAAGATGAGATGATTCACCAAATTACCACGTCAAAGGTAAGCTAACAAGAAACATCTCAACTCTGAAACCCCATAGCTCCTGAACTTAATGAGTCTCTATCAATATATTTTTAATTTAGAAAGAAAATGATCATCMGATCCATGCATGTGAAAGGCTGTCAAATCCCTCAGTGTCAGTGACCCTCCAGCATCCTGCCAATCACAATGACCCTGAGTTTTGAATTGCTTGGAGTTTCTTTTTCAATAACAAGAGCAATTTCTTAGATTCTGCCACTTCAATATATRCAGAGGAGTCTGTTAAGGAGAAAAACTATATTCCTCTTGCCAAAGAACAGTTATGTTGTCACATTCTGCCAGGGCTCTGAAGCAGGGGATGGAAAGCAATAGCATATTTTTTCATCTAGATAAAATGGAATAAGTACAAATATTAACATTTTTTGCCATCATTTTTCTGTCTCACAGAAATACTTATTGGTACTGCTCAATTTGTTCAAAAAGTTCTTGAGAGCTCTGTAGAGTCACCTCATTTTTTCCAGATCTGACTCTGCAGCYATACATGCTCTTTTTTCTGTATTTCTTTTTAAAAATAAAAAATATCCATAGTTTTACACCAAAAGAAGTTTTTTTTTAAAAAAAAAATAGAGGATCTGGGTGTCCAGCTGAGCAACATGCAGAACACAGCAAGTCAGCAATGTAATAATGTGACTATCAAGTCCTAGTTGCATCCTGGGCTGCATTAGCAASAGAGCATCTAGCAAGTGCAAGGGAGAAATTCTTGCTTCCCTGACCTGCATTTTTAGCATCATGTTTGGATAATCTGTCCTGTTTGGGACCTGCTGTCAGAAGGGAGATGTTAACTAATGGGTTAGTCATCTGCATAAAYTGTCTTCTGTATAAAGTTAAGAATGTCTTTTCCATAAGCCAGGGAATTTTTCTCTCAAGTTTTCCCTGTCTCACAATTGAGTCAATGTGAAAATGCAAGGTTTCTTCAGCTGCTTTCTAGCTGATTCTGCACCATAAGACACGTCAGTGCAAGGTCTTACGGTTCCCCTGTCCAGAGTCAGCTGCACACATTCATTTAGAGCATTTTTCTCGCTTTTATTTGTGCATTTGGTGTCGGTGTTTTTCTTAACAACACCGACATAAATACAGCTYTGATGTCGCAATAAGTTGTGTTGTGCACACCTCACATAATTCCATTTTTTATAGGATCCCCAGAGGTTSATACACTTTCTGCTATTTTTTTTTWATGTCTAAGAGGTTTTTTTCACAAGTCAGTCATTTTTTTTCCCTCAAGAATTTTTCATTTATATTTAGATGCAATCTCAATATTCATTTTAAATTCTCTCCTGCCACAAAATGGCTTCTATTTTAGAATATCTTTCACTGGTTCTTGATTATTGAAATTTCCAGAGACGTCCTCTTTTCCTTTAAATAATTTTTACAGTGACAGATTATAAATTATGCCCTAGGATCACTGCCTTCCCAACACTCCAGTAACTTGCCTACCTGCATTTCTAATATACTCAGCACAATATCTGAATGCCAGCAATCATTTAACCTTGTCACTTTACCTTTAGATTAGATATTCACATACTTTTTCTTTGTTTTTTATTATTTTGATTTATTAGTATAACTTTCTGGTTGCATGATGTCATAGCCCAGCTTAGCTCTGAGGGTATTTTAAGAGTGGTGGAGACAGAAAAATATTTTTTTTCCCCCAACAAGAGTTTGCTGGAGAGTATCCATGTGCCAAATGCATTGGCATTTGGGCCAGGAATGACTTAATCGCTTCACTTCATTATTTTAGAGGTGCATTTAAAAATCTTCCCGGTCATTTAATCTCTTTTATTGCTTTAGAGGAAAGGTGCATGACAGGTTGTCAAGCCTCTTGGCTAAATCCGTAGAGCGATGCAGTGATCTGTTACTGCCTACAAAATCCCATTACCTGCGTTCTCTGAGCTCCTGTCATTCAAAAAGAGACCAAGAGTTCTTGAACGACACGAGGAACAGGGAGGATTTTTTCTCTSTTTTTCTTTTTATTTTTTAATTTTGTTATTTCCTAGGTGAAGATGTCTGTTACATAATTGTTTGTATTTCTCCTTGCCTATATCTATATATCTATATATCTATATATCTATATATCTATATATCTATATATCTATATATGTGCATTTTGTCAAAGTTTCAAAACGATGCCCTAAACAGCAGCTAGTCAAGGTGATGGGGTATCTCGTCTCAGTTTCCCTCTTTCTTACACATGACCAGTCTTCTCTGATATTTGGAAGGTGGAGCAAAACTTTCTAGATAGAGAGGTTATTTCATCTTTGTCATTAAAGAACCATCTCAGGAGRTAGCTCTGCTCTACACTTTGTACAGCTCTTCGGATGCTAACAAGATGATTGGCGTCTTTTTATTTATCCTGGCTTGCTTTAAATCCTTTCTAAATAGGAAAGATGTCAAATCTCTATGTTTAAAATCTGAGCAACGTTTTATGAAGTTGTGCTTTACTTGCAAAGACTCCCAAATGTTGTCTGTTTCCATAGAGTCCTGGTATCTAWGGTGAAGACCTTCAAGCTAACAGCATGCTCAGGATGCTAGCTATCAGTTATCATTGTCCGCAGGAAAAGTCACWTTTCCCAAACTCTATTCTCTCTCCTTAAATCTTGGTCACACGCACTACAATTCTTTTCATTTTCACTGCATTGTCACTGCTTGTTGTTCAATATATTCTGACCTTTTMTCTAATTCAAAGAAATTCCCACTGCAGACCAAAGGAAAGAAAATAAAGGTCCCAGGTACAGCAGATGACTCATTTCTTTGCCCCCACATCAGCTTCCATAGTATATTTAACTTCATAAATACTACTGAACTAGAGGGATAGAGGTTATAGAAAGGCCATTGGCAAGTAATTCTGTTTAGAAAGGAAGAGTCCAGTGTGGTGAGACTAAAGGTAGAAGGGAAGGTTCMCTTGCAAGAATGGAAGACACCATCACGAACTGGCTGATGAACATTAGGTGAGAAGACGAAGCAGATGAAAAAGATAAAAAGATAAAAAGAGTAACGTGTTTAATGGAAAATAAATGAGATGAGCAAGTAATAAAATTCTCCTAAATCTAGAGAGGTTCAATACAGATCTAAGTGATACTTACAAGGAAATTTAGGCCACTTAGCCACAAGCCTAATATAAATTGCACTAGTATGTGTATATACATGAGTGTGCATGCATGTGTGTATATACATATATATATATATGTGGGAGGAGGTTGGACGAGTGGAACACACACACACATCAAAAAGAGGAACACAGAGGACATTTTAAACACGCACACTGTACAAACTCCACGGGAAAAGGGGTGGAAAGAATCATTGCAAAAAAAGTAAAATATTTTCAGAAGAATCCAAGTATAATCTATAAATTGTGTTGAATGAGAGATGAAAATCACCCCCCTTCCATAGCCAATTCCCTTAATATGGCTTATTAGTGTAACATGAGGAGCRCAATCTTCAAACATCATATGCTGCTGAATAATCTAATGTAAACAATTTCCCCACCCCATTAAAAGAAAACATTCTTTATATTTTTTCTTTAGATCCTTTTTCAAAGATTTTGACAAAATTCTGATATTCTCTCTAAACTTCAAGTTTTCTCCCGATCCGTAGCATGTGCCTTTCTTTGTCTTCCCTTAGCACAATTTTTGTTCTTCCAGTGAGCTGACTGAGATTTAGAGCAGCCAYTTGAGCCCCTTTATGAGAATAGGCATAGTGCACACATTGCTATCTAGACTTACTGTACTGTAGTAAATTAAAGTTTATTAAARCTCATCAACACTGGAGTAAAAGCAGGGGGTCCCAGCTGCTCTAATTTGTCTAAAATCTGCTCTCTGTCAGTGTAGATCTTCATTTCATCAGAAAGTGGTTTGCCTAACTATTTCATAAAAATAAAGTCAAGGTAACAGTGTTACACTTGCAAAGCTCAATCTGGCTAATTAGCACCACAAAACTCTACATCACGACCAGCAACTGAAAAAGAAATCTCTTCACATCTTTTCAAAWTACTCCAGTCTTAGGACAGAAGCAAAGATGGTTTTGCAGGCACTGCAACCTGCTGCGGACACAGGAGAAATCAATTCCTCTCCTGACCTTGCCATACATTTCCTCAGTGATCTTTGCACACTRCGGTGGCACTTTCTACCCCTGGCATCCCTTCACTGCATGCCTTCACTGCAGGGGCCTCTCCAATAATTGGTCTTAAATGTTAAAGCCTTAGATCTTTCTTGAATTTTTCACTGATGGTCTAAGTGCCTTGAAGAGATGCCTTAAACTAAACTACCTTAAACAATTTTAGCATAGAAATATGTGCTGCTCCACTCAAAAACAGCCTTCTGAATTTCAAGTTGCTCTATAGCGTTCAAAAATGARCAAAGAGATACAGACAATAAGCAAAGGAAAGTGCAGCCAGACAAAGCCTGGGAACTATGGTCTTCATAAAACTCCTCCCCATCCCAGTTCCAGTTGAGACTTGTGAATGCCATAGGGATAGGAGACCGGGTAATATTTCATTAGAGCTTGACAGACAGACAGATATTCTTACCAAAAAAAAAAAAGGACAAAAAAAAATTCCTTTAAAAATTTTGTATGTCTTCTCTCCATGCTGCTGCTTCCCAGAAAGTTGTTATAGAAAAGATCCTTTCTTTCTGCTCAGCGAGATTTTTTGTTATTTCCACATGGAACAAATTTTTTTCCTGTAATCTTTTTTTCCCTGAAATTCTTTCATAGATTTCCAAGACCCATGACAGTCTAATATTGTAAAATATCCTTATGGAAAATAACTTTTCATTAACTTGGATAGTTCATAGTCACTTTCCTACTTTTTCTTTCTTTCAATCTTTTCACATTCGTACTTATCCAACAGGGAAAATGGGATTTCCCGACAATCCTTGTTAAAATACCTGTCCTTTCCACTCCCGCTGATTTTTTCTTTTCCTCTTCATGCAAAGTGACATAAATCATTTTAACTGTAAARCCACAGAGCCTTACAGGCCCTTTTGCTGGTGAAATATTTGTTCAGCTAATCTCTGGGCTGTCATAGAAGGCTTATCACCCCTTCAACTCYCATCAATATGTGGAGCTGTGATTTTGGTTGCTGTTTTGTTTTTCTTTTTCCTTTAAAGCTGAGACAGGAAAACAGATGTAATTAAACTTGTGGAGCTGTCTTTGAAGAGATCATCGGTAAGGCTGAGGAGAAAAATCCATGCATTTGCTTTACAACTCTGTTACCTGTGGGCCATCTCCAGGGCTTTATGCAGTAAGAAGCTAAGGTTGATGAGCCAGTGATCAGTTGTCTTGAGGGTCTTGAGCCACTTGAGGGTCCAYAGCAATGTAGACACCCTATAGTGAATAGAAATTATACAGTGAATATAAAAAAGCATTAGACCTCCTTTCCTTTTTGGTAAGAAATTATTCATCTAGAGTGGGCCTTACACAGGGTTGGGTAGATTCTTAACCAGTATGAAAGCAAAAAATTTATTAACAGCTATTCCTTGATTATTAAGTAAATGGCCAACCATATGCCCAAACTCATATGATAAAAAAATCAAAAGTATCTGAGWGTTTTTCCATCTTGACAAAATAAAAAGAAATGAAGCAGCAAGTATTTCATTACATCTTTCATCAGAGAAACCTGTGCAAAAATCCACGGGCTTGKGTGTCCTTGGGAACAGGTTTGACATCAGGAGAGGTCAACAGTGCAGCGCAAAGAAATCCTTCAAAGTCCAGTTCTTCTGCACTATCTTCATTTATCTTCCTTATGTTTCTGTTTGTCGTTTTTTCCCTTCCGTGTTTGCCTTGTAGGTTTTCCAGTTTCTGTTGTTTTGAAAGAGTTGCACTTAATTAGCTAATGTTTGCAAAGCAGAGAGTGTAGTAAGTGCTGTTATAACTCTTTGGCAAAGATGCCTGGTTAAGATTCAAAGCACAGCCGGAACAGCTGTCAGAAAAACCTCTTGTGCTGGTGATGTCCTAGTGGTGCAGATGATACCASTGGATACAAACGCACCAGCAATTAGCTCTTTATTGTGCTCACAAAATAAATTCCCCAAATTGTCTCAACATGATTATTTTCTACATCTATTTTTTTGTTTTGCCACCAAATTCACTCAGCAGAAACTAATATATTTCTATCGTGTGTAGTTTATATCTATCCAGGGTAAGCAGCTAGCAAAAGTTAGTGTAATTGGATAGGTAATTCATTTATTTTAACAACTCCTTGCTGCTGTAAACACTTTCCTGTGAGAGCAGCCGTTCAGGGGCAGGCGTTTGCATCAGTCTATGAGGAATCAACCGGGCCAAAATCATCATCTTCCATGGAGCTCAGGCTTGTCCAGAGTGAAATCAGCAGAGCTGGCTCATTTGGTTTTGTAATACTAGTTCAGAAACAAGGAAACSTAGGTCATATGCACAAGGGGAAACATTTCAGCTTGATATTACTCAGCTTTTTTGCTCTATTACTTAAAAATGGATTATTAGCACTATTATTATTAACATTATTAAGAGGATTTCAGATTAAGCTTTGTGCTGCAACAGACTCCTGCTGAAATCCCAAAGCTAATCTGTTTGGAATTTTTAAGAGATTTACTTTTTTGTTTTAATTAATGTGACTAGAAGAGGTAGAGAACATAACACTGAAAATCTGAACTTATATATAACTAACCCCACATACTTATATATACTTATATATAACTTGTATATAACATAACTCCAACTCCTTGAGAGTTCCCAAAGACTTTCAAGAAGAAAAGTTACTACCATTAGAGCACACAGCCATTCCCTATGACCTYGAATTGAATTAGCACAATTCTTGATGAATTCCTGATGTAAGATGTAAAATGTCTTGATGTAAAATGTAGAATGCCTTTACATTTATTTGGGGCAGCAGGAATTTWAAAAAAAAATTGCTCAAATTTGTCTTTTTTTTATTGGATCCCAGTTAAGACAATATCATCTTTCATATTGGATGAAGGAATATTTTGATGCTAATTTCCGCCAATACAACAAACCCCTCCTTGTTTTCAGTTGGGAAGGTGGAAATATCTTCTGAGTGGAATCTCTGTTAAGTGCTGAATCAAATAGATGCRTTGGGAATTTTCAAAAGTGATGCTGGTAGTAATTGCATTCTCCCCAAACTTGTTGCTAAAACTGCCCATCACGAAGATGATTCACTAGAGCAATCCAGAGATAACATTTAAATTTTGTGGTAAATTTTATACACATTGTTTGTGAATGTTATATACATTGTTTATATTGTTTTTACATAAGGTTAATTTCCATGACGCCATTTTAGTCAAAATTTTTGAGATTAATTTATAAAAAAAAGGATGTTTGAGACTGCTCTCTTTGAGGAAGTTTATGTTCTTGCCATAAGTGGTAGCACAGCATAGAGCTACTCATGCCCTTGAAAAACCAAGGGATTTGGTGTTTGCTAAACAGATTTGATTCAAACCAAGTGGGACTTAAAAAGCATGGGAGAAACTATCAGGTCCCAATCTGCCAGGGGGAAAAAGAAACCATATAATTCAACTCATTTAATCCCACAAGAYTTAAGGAAATGGGCCAAAAATCAGAGTGAAAAGACAAATTGAATCCCCAGCAACCAAAAACAAAAACAAACAAACAAAGCAAACAAAAAAAAAAGAACAAATTCCCTTGCACTCAATATTTAATCTTTCTAGGCTTAAGGAAGAAACAAACATTTGGAAAAACACCAATGGAAAGAAATAGAGATGTGGACAAATCCAAAAGCTGTCCTTGGATGAGATTAATACCCTTTTGATGCAATTGAGAACAATTTATTCTTGGATCTGMTWTTCCCTTTCAGTCTGCAGTCATTTYRTCTTTCTCCCTTCCCGAGATAATCTTTTGAGCTTTATTTATTTTATTTTTACAATCTCATTGCTTGCAATRATGGAAGGAGAAGATGACCTAAAGGGAAACGTAGCAGTTTCTTGTGCTTTTTTAACAGCCAGGCCTTTTCTCCCACACTTTGGACACCAAAGGCATTTTTGAGAAGCACAAAGCTCTGTTCAAGACCATCTTGGAGACTTGGTTGGTATGCAGTCTGAATGTGTATCAGAGGACAGGGTGTTTGAGCCAGAAACTACTTGCAAAAATTAATTGCTGAAACAGAAGGATTAAGTGTTGGAGAATACCAAAATATGGGGGTTTTTTTGTAAGTCATTGCGGCTGAATRCAACATATGCTGATACTACTACTTGATATAAAGGTCCTTGGGAAATCCTGGGCTCTCAACAATTAATTCCTTGATGAAAAGATCTGGGAAGCTATTCAGTTCATATTATATCACATTGAATTTACGTTCTATCAAATCAGCAAACGCATAAGTGCCAGTTCACTGAAGCCAAAATCTGAGGTTTTCTCAAACACCTGTATGACCTGCTGATTATTATTTAGAAATCTGCCATAAAATCTAAATCTTTGTCACAAAGATATAAATTATGTGACTTTTGGGTAAATTCTTTCCTCCTTGTCAGTTTTCCCAACAACAAATTGTTTTATGTCTTCCCATAAACACGGCCACTGATATCTCCMCAGCAGATATTAGCAATACACTGAGGTTCATTGCAGCTCTCAGAGAAGATTGCACCTTCATATCTTTAGCTCATTGCATATTTATTTTTCTTTAAGACATTTTCAACATCGAGAATTTGATGCAGAAAGAAGACACTTCGCTAGGAGATCTGAGAGCAGATAGACTTCCAAATATATGTGATTCAAATCATATACATAAGACTAGGTGAATTAAGCTTTAGCACAATTAAGGTTATCAAAGGAGTAAAGGATTGTGTACAGCTGAAAAGGCATGGGGAACACCTGACTATATCTGGTGCTTCCAGATCAGTYGTATGTGAAGAGATTCACTATCAGATTTAAGATTTACCAAAATAATTTCAGTGCTTTTGCTGGTTATCTTGGGAATTCATAGCAAAAGGAGGAGATTTCTATAGGCTGGACAAGGGTGCAGCATTTGCTTATCTCAAGCACTAGAAAAAGAAGGAACTAAAAATTATGGACTGTGCTTCTTTAATTTCCTTTCCTGACAACATGCTGAGAAAAAAATGGTCAAACTGCTTCCCAGTGTCTAGAAGACAAATACTTAAGAAACAACTGAACTGTATTTTATGAACAGAAAGTAAAGGTTCATTTCTTACTATAATGGGATAACATAGAGATGACAGGAGGAACAATGTAGTAGTTATCTTTAATTACCTTGGAAGGACTGCTGMAAAGAAAGACAGGGAAGCTATTGTCTGCAGCTAGTGAGGACATTGCGAGAGGGAGGGAATGAACTAAGACTGAAGCCAGGGAAATTCTTTTAAGCAACAGGTAACAATTTCCAAGTGAATGTAGTTAAACAGTGAAATGGGACAAGTTGTACAAYTCTTATCACTGAAGGGTTTGGAAAACAAGCATCTAAACAGTCATCTGCTTAAAGTGATGTAAATACAGATTAACATGCCCTGGAATAGGAAAGAGGGGAGATGTTCTCTTACAGATGCTCCTTACTAAAGCATCTTTAGGTCGCTAATTCTTACCTGGGTGTGACAATACTTGAAACTAAGTAGAGGAAATCTTCAGAATGCTATCATTAAAATCAACTCTGTCAAATATCTCAAATATCTCAAATGTTTTTCTCCTGCTCCTAGCTGTGCATAGTTGTACTCCAAAGTCTCCTATTCACTGTTCCACTGTTCTGATAATATATTYGTTAAGTATTTCCATACTGAGGTAAGCATCTTAAGCAATTCCTGAAGGCAAGCTCCACAATCTCCTTCTGCAACAGCAAMACAGATAAGGGTGTCTAACTTTTAAAAAGTCAACATTAGGTGAGAGGAATCATACTCTTTCTTTATTCTTTTATTTTTTTWAAAAGAAGAGAAGTAGAATAAGAACATCTTTGACTTCTATATCTATTTAATCTTCATTCCAGCCCCAAAGCATCTTTCTATGACGTTTTATTCCTATGTTCTATGTTCTGCAAATGCTCTTCTATATTTCTAACTAAAGAAARAAAATACAAAAAAACTTCCTGAGATATTTTACAGAATCACRAGGGGGTTCCAAAATTGGTTATAAAAATGATCCAGATCCTGGTATAAGAATTTCATAAAAAGAGATTGAAAGATTGTATGATTATTTACAGAAGAGATGAGTAAGAGGAGTTTCATATTTCTGCTGAAAATATATTAAATCTTGAGAAATCTTCCAAAGTTACTCCTTTTTATTCTTCTTTTCTCATATATAATAAAAAGGGGARGGGCGGAGAGGAGGGCAATTTGGTGCAAAACTAATAGCCTGACAAATATATAATTAATAGAAATATTTATTCTTGAAACAGGTATGTAAAACAGCTATGGAATTCAATGCCAACTTTCAGCATTGAGAAAGTTTGAAAACAAATATYAAATATTTGCAAGACAGACCACTGAGAGTTATTATAACTGTTGCTCTAAATCACATCTGAGACATGTTGTTCTCTGGAAGAGATATTGCATTTTGTATCTCTGACCAAGAACCAAAATGCAGCAAAACCTTATGCCAGCTTCACAAAACTTTCWTAAATCCTTGCATGCAAATCCTGAGAACTTCAGATGAGCTCAATTAAAAACAAAAAGAGAGAGAGAGAGATATTTTTCTCCTTGCAAGAGTCTACAATAGTCAAAAAACAAAAAAAGATAAATTCACCAGTGAATACAAATGGAAATTTATTTATTTTCTCTGTTTGGAAACAAGCCTGGCCTAACTGGACACCAGTTTCATTTGGCCTGAMAACCTGCCCAGCACTCACTGACGTTTTACTTGGTAACTCATTGTCACCCTTTGCACCAGCACAGCCTCTTTAGGGCTCTCACAGGGCAGGAAGAGGTTGATATTCACCTCATGAAGCCATAATCCTCTTCTAATCACACACAAAGGATAAGTGCCCATGCTAAGTTTTGCTGTTTAGATACACAAGATGAAAGCAAATGGAAACAAGCGGCTTCATGTGGCACTTACTGCCCTTCTTTCTCAGAAAACCATATTTTGAGAGGTGAGGATTCTTCCACAGCTGCCCATTTCTCCCATTAGCTGTAGAAGGGTAACAGTTGCCTGGTCCATTTGCCTCAGGCTTGGATTGCTGAACTCAGGTGAGTAAAGACTTCTACAAGATCAGCTCCTACTCACAATACCACCAGTAACCAGTTGTTCCGTGTTCAACATCTGTAAATTCATTGCAGTGAATGTAACAGTTAGTGAAATAATGTTTTCCTYTCTGTTTTTTCAATATTCAAACTATAGGCGTTTCTATCAATATTGGTTTGCTCCTAGCTCTGAGATGAATTTAGCTATTTTTGTTAACTATTAATAATACTAACAGCTAATAAATTTGTTAATATTGTTATTAACTAATAGCTAGCATTGTTATTAATAACAATATTAGTAACTATTGTTATTATTAATTTTGTAAGCTGCGTGCAGATACCAGGATGAGCCCTCAGGCAGGGAAGATGAATCATTTTTCCCTTTTCTTTTTCAGCAGTGAAAGTTGCAGCCCTTTTCTGCTGGAAAGCTCTAATGCAGCACTCTCTGCATCAAGGGCAAGGGTGCTCTCTCCTTCTGATACCACTGCTACAAAATGATTTTAATTCTTTAGAAAAGGAGCATTGCTGCTACAGCACACAAGCAGATGAGGGATCCCCAGGTCTGTCTTTGGTTCCCTTGCCCGAATAAGTCATGCAGAACGAGCAATATGTGATCCCACYATATGTTGACTTTGGAGTCCAAGCCTCTCTTCAGTGATTTATCTTATGCTGATGGTATTCTATTCATTTGCAAGATTACAGAATAATTAAGAATATTATTGGATAAAGTGAGAGAAGTTAATAATTAGGAAGACTTGTTAATGGATAACTAGAAATATTAATTTAGGTAATTTATAACAAACAAGTTTATCACTGTGGAGAAGTTATTTAAAAAAAAAAAAAAAAAAAGAACAGAGTTGAGTGGGAAAAATAACAGAGAGTAAAATATCCAGTGAGGAAACTATCAGGGTTGTACTAAGCTCCAGATGAACTCTTGAGAACATGTATCCTGTTTGGAAATAGTGTTTTCCTTATGAGTTGAACTGCTGAGACTGGCACTGATACTCATTTTCATTTAGGATTTACAATATTTACTTCTGGAGGACTTGCATAAATCTCTTGGAAATTATAGGAACCAGAGCAGAAACMCTTCAGAAATCTAGATGCCATGTCACTTCAGGAAGTCACTTCCTGATAGGAAACTTCTAATTCTTTAAATATGCATGAGATGGGCCACTAGAGAAGATTATTTTATGATCGGGTAGAACATAAACTGAGAATTGGAAGGCAGTGAATAAACAGTATCTAAAGCCATGGCAGAAAGGATGCAAGTTCCCAAAACTGTGAACTATGCCAAGAGAAGTATCCTGAAGGACAATTTAGTTACCATGCAGTAGGCCAATCATCATCACCATATGGTTTTATTGCAAACTACTGYTCATAGTTTGATACTTGCTTTGAAATTCAACCTTTGCATAAATAAAAAAAAAAGAAATTTTTACTCGTTGAAGAAAAATGAAAAGTGCTAATCCTGAATATTCAGCCTAGATCATAAGGAAAGATACTTATGACAAAAGCCAGATGAATCTTTAATAATAAACTGGGGACAGATGAAAATTAGAGCTGGCCATACTATTCTGGCAGTCCTGAAAGCAGAACACACATATGAAATCAGTAACTCACGTATAAAACCATTAAGCATTCTACTAGTCTATGAACTCTCATCTACAGATCAAGATTCAATCCAGATTATGTTGCCCTGGTAAGAATATTTGTTCTGGGGCCATATCTTGGTTTTCTAATTCCTTTTTTAATGCAGCCTGAGAGTAGCTGGATCCTCACAGGATCATTTACTATTAGCCTGAAACCAAACACCTTGAAGGCAGCGATGGGAAGAGGAACTGAGCTCTTCCAGCTGCAACACATATTTTAAGTCCTCATGCTGTGYTGCCCTAGGGTTTCTCTTTATTCAATCTTTTCTTCTAACTTTTAATTTCTGAGGAAGATATCTTTACAAAGTGACGGTACAGTGATCTACCAGACTCACCATGAAAGAGTATGGAGTGCCAGCACTCTTACAACAGGAGGAGTCATTTAGGAATAAAAAACATAGAAAAAGGAAACAGTTGAGGGTGTGAGAAAAAATACTGATTTGCAACGTACAGTATGCTTAATTATGCTAATTGCATTCTGCAAACATCACTAGGAAATGATAAGGAAAGGCAAATGTAAACAATAAAAGTTTTCTCCACCAGCATTGCAATTATTTGCCTGCATTTGCCCATAATATCAAGGGACTGATTTCAAGGAACAATTAATACTAATGGGCTTTGCATTTTCCTTCAACAAGGTGGACATTTGCAATGCCCCACAGCCCTAAAGTGAAGGAAAACTGCCTGTCAGGTCTGCAAAGGAGTTTTAAATATATGAATTAGCATAATATTAATATATTCATATTCCCAAGAAATTACCATATTAATTCTGAAATATATAAAAAGTTAGAAGATTTGTTCAGTTCTCTCCATACCTGAGATTTAAAGCTGAGATTTAAAGGGGAGCGCTTTGGTCTCCAGCTAGTGCTACAAAACCAGAACTCCATCACAAAAGACATATTTCTGGTCCTGCTCAATTCTCTATTCAGATGAAATAATTAGGACCTAAAATAATTCCATGGATATTGAGGGCTAAATGCACCCTTGCAACCATCTAATCTAATGCTTCAGAGCATCAAGTCTTAAATTAAGTACACAATAATGGGAGCTAATCTGTCTCTTGAAATAGTTCATCTTAAAGATTATTACCTATAAAGAACCAGAAGTAGCTAAGTACTTAATTTACTAAGATTTCCTAAAGAAGTTTAGACCTAGAGGAAAAACTAAGATATTGAAAGAAATTAGCCCTTTATGCTGATAATGCTCCAATAAGTTGATTTAATTTTTTTTTTATATATATAGATATATATATATATAATGCCAGGTGCTGTGATGGATGTGCTAATTCCCCAGCTCAGCCTGATTTCTCACAGGCAGCCCTGTTCAGGTGTTAACTACTTCATTATCTGATCCTGGCAGTTACTTCCCTGATTTCCTCCCCTACCTGGACATTAACCATCAATAGCTGTCCTGACAGCTGCATGCTGACAGGGAGATAAAGCTAATTGTGCATACCAGCCAACAGTTATTTCTGAAATGAAAGAATGACTATAATTCAATCATCTCATCCCATAAATATGGGGACAGCCCAAGAGCCTGTTGAGCTCTCCTTGTATTGCAGTAGGTTGCATGCCAGGATCTCTGCTTTAGCAGGGATATCTCTCAAGGATCCTCCTTGGGGTTGAGAGATCCTTCCCACAACAGACTGCTGGTAAGTGATTATAGTGTGCTCCCTTTGTGAATTTGCAAGCTTTACTTTGTAACTATGCACAAAATCCCTTAGCCATAAACCATTGACCAGATCTAGGACTAGGATTGGATCCAGCTGCACCCAGACTCTTCTCTGAAGGAGGCTGTAAAGCAAGGATGTKCAATCTGAACCTCGTGACTCAATGGGAGRSTGTCCTTGGTAATTCTGTGTATTCTCTTGAACCTCCATGCAGTAAATAATAAGTGACCTTGCCATAGAATCTCGTGAAACCATCATCCATATCAATAACATCTGTTACTGTTTCTTTCATGAGGATGAAGTGTACTCTGTCACTCACCACCATTTGTTCTGTGATGTGTGCAGAGAGTATCCAAGACTGGGTGAGTCTTGGATCCTCAAACCTAAAGACAACTGTGCAGGGAACACAGGACTGTGAGTTTAATGGGATTCAGAACACATAAGTCTCACTTCAACTGCCATTTTTAAATTTTTTTCTTTCTAGCTCTTCACTATATTTTTTTCCTCATAAGATCTTGGAATATAGGTGGTGCATCTTCCATGACTTAACAGGCATCTTATACCCCAGAATGTGTTTTTGTTCCTGTTTATATGCAGTTTAAAACTCWGGAAATGAATACTGAGGTTACAGTAAGGTTATTTCTTACTAGGCTTTTAATTGGTCTTGGATTCATTTGAATACACAAAGTATATTCCCTGTGGATTACTGACATATTGAACCGCAAACACGAGCGTGGGTGAAAGCTCTTTAAAAACCCTTCAGGGGAATTTGCATGCAGAGCTATTGATCAGACTGCGGAGAKGTTGACCACGTTATACTGTGGGGTCTTGCTAATTGCTGTCTCTCGATGATGTGGTCTTGTTTTTGTCTGTCATCATATCTCCCAAAACAAGATTTGTTTGGCTATGTGTTTTTATATGGATGGCTGACAGACAATAGGGAAACAGACAGTTTGGAGCAAGAAGCTGTCACAGTTTGGGGGTAGAGGATGAACCTGAAGTTCTCTTTTTGCCAGACAAGCTTTCTAGTTCAGAGATTAGCAGCCTGCATCCCATTTCCCTTCCYCTATTGCTTTCCTATAGGAGAAACAGGACAGATTTGTGCTTGCACTCTTGCCTTTTTACCCAAAATATTTCACAGAAGGGTTGAGGTTGGAAGACATCTCTGGAATGCATCAAKTCCAATCCCCTGTTCATGCAGGGCCACCTAGATGAGGCTCTCTGTCCAGAGAGCTTCTGAATTTCCCCATAGCACATCAGGATGTATTTGTAAAGCAGACATGATACTGCAAAGCTGTTTTGCAGTACCAAGACCATGTCACCTTGCAACACATACCTGTTATACTGACCCTTTCCTTCACCGTTTATCTTTCGTTTAGAACAAATTTCCTGTTCTCTTCAACTCTCGTGGGCATTTCTTGCCAGTATTTTCACGTGTGGCTGCATATAGAAGGCTTACAGCTATGTGAGGAAACTCTAGCAATGAGTAATATTTGGGTGGCTTTTCTGCATTCCTGTATGTGTTGTGAGGAACAGTATATGTTTACACCTCTGACCCTGTCACTGTGTAGCAAAAGCTTAGAGAGCAAAAGGAAGAACAGGAGAAGGGCTTGAGTGATGCTGARGATGAGCAGTGCAAACGGTAGAGATCCTGATGGGAACTTGGCCAGTCTGAGTCCTTACCACTCTTCTGGATGTTTCATAACACTAACTACACCTGTCTCACGTCTMAAATTTCCCAATTTCTTAGTTAAAAATCAATAAGGACCCTGGGACTACAGGAGAATCTCCATACTTTCCTRCCTGTGGTCTCAGAAACCCATCTGAGCACCAGCTCTTCTCAGAAGTGAGTACTGAGCTGTTTTCCCACGAGGCAGTGATTTGCTGTCGGAGTCAAAAGGCTCCTTTTGCAGCATGTGATTCTTTATAAATGTCAAGGATGTTAATGTCTTTAAAAAGAAATTTCTTCTCATGAGCAGGGTTCTGTTTCTGCACCATCTGGAGATCTTTCTCGCTCTTCCTCCACACACAGAAGTCACAGACGAAGGGTGCCAAAAGGAACATACACCAGATTCACAATCCCTGCAATGTAAACACTTGTCAAACAGCATGTAGGAATGAAATAGAGTCGAGGGCTCTGTGCTCTAATTATTTACACTGAGGTCACATGCCAAGTAGTTCAATAACACTGAGCGACCCAAACCATCAGTAAAATTGTATAAACCCAGTGTGACCTGTTGAGACAAAGCTTGCTGGCCTTGCTCCTTAGAAGGCAGAAACCAGCCTAATTTCTGAATTTGTCAGCTTCTTTTCATTCATTTTTAACTACTTACTCCAAATAAGGCCAAGTTGATTTTTCTGAAATAAAAGGAATCTAGGTAGAACTAGAAGGCACATGTGTCCTGAGACTTTTAATAAAGTATCTAAACTTATGGATGAAGTGAAATCTTCCTATAGGTAGTAGAAATGGACTGCTCAGCACACTTCAGCAGTATTCCATTAAATAGAAGATTTCAGGTGATATCTATGTGGTTTTGATGAAACAGCATGACCTCAGCGTAGTTTATTCCTGGGTGCTAAAAGCATGACTGAGAGTATCTTTGCCCTACAGTATTTAATGAAGTGTCAAAAACAGGTGCATTGTCTAATGTAGAATTTTTTTTTTTTTTTTTTTCAAATTTAAGCTGGAAACCTTGTAAACCCATAAATAATAAGCAGCATTAAGCAGAGCTGGGCTCTTTGTGCAAACAGGCAAGCTCTGTGCCTTGTATTTCACACTTAGGTGTCTTACCTGAATTTTCCTTAACTTGAAAAATTATATTTTAGTGAAGTGACTGGGAATGGAAGGGCATCACTGCATTTAAGACAGTCACATTTTCCTTGAGGAAAATTAAGTTTCTATTGTCTCTTTGTAAGACTGATTGAAGGTCCAGTTCTTGAGTGACTCATAATTATATAGATTTTGATGGCAAAAAATTATTTAGATTCAGTGTAAAAAGTTCAGTTCAATAATKAAATTCTACAAGTTTGGAATAAGCTCCTCATGGTAAAGAGAAAAGTTCTTGTTTGAGATATTTGGATTTATTTTCACCATGCTTTGCATGAGTCTGCACTTGTAATTAAGTGGATGAKATGAACCAGACAAGCGTTCCCCTTCTGAGCCAGCTCTTGGGTTCATAGCACTTTTTGCACAGATAGAGATTACTTAAATAGCACCAATGCTAAATGGAAAACTTAGGTCACACWTCCTGAGCTGCATTATCATTATGTGCGACCTACATTTTCCTGTTCTGAGCTTGGATTTGTTGTTAGGATGTCCAGAGGGTGCAGAGTTTTAGGTCTAAATGGATGAGCTYCTATCTACTGTCCTTGCTAAAACAAGTCTATCTGCTCTGCTCCTTTACAAAATTAGCTCTTTCCTCTCCCTTTATCTGGACCACAGATGCAACAAGGAGTGCGGTCATGCTAGGCTGACTATACCTTATCCATCCCTTTGCCCTCCATCTCTCTTCTTACATGKTTTGAGATGTCATTCCCAAGTTGTAAACATGAAGATCCACCWGAATKTCTTTGCACCCTCTRGTGGCTGTAAATGTGACTATATTCMGTGATGACTGGTAGCTTCACAAAAGAATCATTTTGATATAAATGATACTATCACCACCTCCCTACCTATGGTCTTAACACCYGCCTGGGAGTTCTTGAACTAAAACTGGGTTCAAGAAGATGTAAATGAAATGCAAGGATTCATCATCCAAAGGCTTAAATTTGCAATGATTCCATCTCCTTTAGAAACGTATTGGGATACTAGTGAATCAAAACCAAGGTCCTAACACATGTATTCCCCTCTCCCTCTTGTCAGTACATCTAAGGGTCAACATTATAAAAAATACTGGGAAATAAAGTTGCTGTGACTTCCAAGTTTGGTTGTGCCTTTGTTTAGCAAGATTTTTTCCTGAATCCAGTGGGATTTTTTTTTCCCTCTTAGAAAGGAATGTATTTGATTTACATTTTTAAACAGTATACAAGCATGCCAAGTCTCATTTGTCAGATGTGAATCTTAGCTGACAGTTGATCCGCCAGTAYGTTAAGAGTGAATAAACATACACCTTTTATGTAAAGTTTTGATGCAATATTTTTACGATTTATGGAAACAGCACTTTGTGCAACATGCAGAGTCACTATAGCACTTAACGAGSTTTTCATAAGGCCAACTGCAAGTAYGGATGTCAAATGAGCTCAAACTGGATGAAGCATGTGGGGGTTAACAATTAGCARCACAGAGGTCAGTAGAGCTTAACTTCGTCTCTTATTCAGATGGAATTGCATCCTGTTCTGGCCACCACTGCACGTTAGTCTGGGGGCTTTAGTTATTTTTTTTCTATAGTGTGGGGTTTCTGTCAGTATTGTTGGTTGCCTTTGAGGGACKCTGCATGCTAGTGCCCATCCCTGCACACACTAGAGCATCATTTCAGCCTTGGATTCTCCTCATCAGTTATGCACCTCTTTAGACAGTCTCAAGAGTGCTAATAAATGAGTTTGTGGTGGATTGTTTAATTGATTATCCTTACTAATTCGACCTAAGCCCTCTTTCGCTCACTGGGCTGGTTGACTTCCCTTTACAAGGAAAGGTTAGCATCCGTGAACTGCTTCTGCTTTTGGGTTTCTGCTGTTTCCCAATTTTGTAATAGAATTTCTACCAGGGAGATGAGACGTCAATTCTCCTTTCATTCAGAGATAGGAAATGTTTGTTCTTCCCCCATATGAGCATCTTAGAAACAGAAGGATTTATTGACCTCATTAAGGTAACAGAAAAACTTGAAAGCTAAAAAACATATGGAGTTCTAGTGTTAATGGAATGAAATGCAGGAAGCTGTGAATTCATTTTCACCTACATCTGTGTAGGGGGGATTTCCACTGTTCAGTTTTCAGCTTTATTTTGCCTGATTAAGATATTGAGATTTTTTTCCCTGAAAAAGATGGAAATACTCATAAAGAGAAGCTGGAAGGTGTGTTGACACTTCTCTATCTTAAAAGAAACAACCATTTAAATCAAATAGATGAAGAAGGAATGAAATAGAAAACTGCTTGCTCTCTAGATACTGAAATGAAGAGACTTTTGTCCCCATAGCTTTGTGGATGAAGGACCATATGTGATGGAATTTCCCTATTCATTGTCTGGGAAAAAAATCATACCATTAAAAGTATCGAAAAGATTCCTAAAGCTTTCCATTCTCCTTTAGTTCAATATTAGCTGTTACAAAAGTATCTTAACTTTTATTTTAGATTGGTCCAATATTTGTATTCAGAAGATACAAATATGAWTTTCTTTTTGTCTGAGCAAACTTCAAGCTTTTAGCCTGTAATTTCCCACGATTTCCCTCTGCCTTATGCACACTTTCTTGTGGGGAGAGGTCCAGCAGTTTCCTAGGATGAAACTGTCCGTTATGTTGGTGGTGGCCTCTCCTGCAGGGGCTGGTGAGGAGGCAGTTGCTGTCTCACAGAGGGTGTGAAACCAACGGGGCAACATCCAAGGAGGAGAAGATACCTCCAAACCATTAAATACTGCATGGAAGAACAACCCTCACGTTACCTTTGGTGTACTTGTTGAGTGGTGGAGGACAAGACTTTGCTTTTCTAATCAGGTGTTCTTTACTCTCCATTCCCTGGGTGCCTGAGGCTGAGGGTGCAAGGACACCATCAACTACAGGTAGACTCATGCTTTGAACCTGGAAATGCCTATAAGAACATTATGTATTAAAAACAAGGCTTCTGTCTAGAAAACTGTCTGTTTTCTGACTGCAAATAAGGAATCCAGTTTCTTTTTAGATCATTGTTACTGTGAAATCTATAGAAATACTCATGGAGATAAGAGCTTCTTTGGTTGAGTCATCCTAGTGGGTTTTATAGGAAGGAATTGTCTAACTGCTCTCCTTGGGTGGCCGTAGGAGTCTCTTCAGTGTGCTCTCCTCTTCCTGATCAGGTGGGCGCCTCCAGCTCTCCTTGCTCCTCTGGTCCTCATGGGGTCTTTGTGTTCGCAGCTGAGCCTTTACTCAGATGGCCTGGCAGAAACACACGTAATACCCTGAGGATGAAGAGCCACTCGGCAGAAGAGCTGTTTGCTCTCCGTGAAAGCCATGTTATTAAAAACWATTTCCTGATGCATGCATGAAGGAGGGCAGAATAAAGGATCCCTGGGCAAATCTTAATGTTRCTTATTATTGATATATAAATATATATTAACATATATTTACAACAACCTTTGTACAKGAAAATTTTCTTCTGATGCTCAAATACATTAGCACATCATCCAGGGCTCCTTATCATTTTTTTCACCTGTTTCATAAATACTTGCAATCTTTCCTTAATACAAAAGCATTAGTTAGCTCTCAGGAGGAGTAGGAGGAGGGAAGGGGTGTTTCTGGAAGCATGATGGGAACCTGAAAGCTTCTTRAATGAGAACTACTCGAAGGGATTATTTTTTAAAATGTGAATAATCTGATTTATGCCTGTATCCTAAAAACAAAATTAAATTGTAATTTAAAGCTTTTCATTAAGCTGCAACMATATAATTTAGCTTTCAAGGGGAGACAAATGGCATTCTCAATATGAGCACAACTTGATCGCTGAGCGAGTAGGAGTATTGCAAACAGCAAAAGAATTGGGTGAAAATCAGAAAGATCTAGCGAGATTTAACTAGGACGAGCTAGGCATGACATCCTAGGCAGCTTTTTGGCAGCTATTCCACACATCACTTTGCTATTGGGAAAAGATGCTTAATGCTCATCACACAGAGTTGTGCTCATAGGTAAATAATACAGAAACCATTTTTTCCACAATCTCATAAATTCTGTTCGTTTTATTTAGCCTCTTAGTTTGACAACAAAAGGTAAAAAAAAAAAAAAAAAAAAAATCCATACTAGTGGTTAAGCTAGAGTATCTTTTAGGACTTCCCCCTATCAGTCTTGCTGCTTCTTACTCAAATTCCTTATCTTCCAGTAAAAGCACTGGTATTTTTTCTGCAAGGAGGTGATAATTTGCCTCATTGCTTGATTGTGAGAGCAGRGATCACAAGCTGGGAGGGACTTTGGGATGTCTGTGGTCCAACATCCTGCTCAGAGCAGGGTCAACATTGAATTCAGACCAGCTTTATCAGTCTCATCCTGAAAATCTTCACAGGTATGGACTGCACGACATTTCCAGGAAACAACTCCTTTCACAATAACTTATGATTGSAAACAACTTGTAATGGACATCTAGTAATCTTTATTAGGTTCTTAAAAGCACATAGATGCATAATGTTTCATCAGCACCTTCTAAACCGTTAAGTGATAAGAAGAAATATAAATGTATTTTATTTTATTTTTCAAAAGTTTATTCACAAAATATTCAAATCAATTAACATCTAGAGACTCCTAAAAAGATGATTATCTGTTGATTATAGTCAGCAGAGTTTAACACATTTCTTTTCTATTAATACCTCTGTGTGAAGTTTTTTGGATCAAAAGCAAACGTTGTTATCAATAGAGAGTGATGGGTGACACCTGAGCTGACCCATAACTATTTGGAACTAGAAGCAGCAAAACAAGACTATTCCCTTCAAGCTGTGGAAAAAAAAATGAGTTAGAATTATCCATTAACTTAATTTTACCCCCAAAGAGATTTAGAAATAGAAAACTCTTCAGAAAAAAATGAGCTTGTATGAGAAGATTAAGCTATATTGCAAAATGTCAGTATGAGTTCCTTGATTAGATGGCAAAAGATTCATTAAGTACCATCACTGTGTAATTCTAAAAAGGCTAATTACTGCCCTACATGAATTCTCTTCTCATGATCCAAGGAGCTCATTCCCAAAGGGCTCCTGGGTCTTGTTTGCTGCCTTTTGGATCTAGAAGTTGTTGTTTACTTTTCATACTACGTCACAAGGTCTTGCATAGCACTTAGGCCTATTTATCTCAGCCGTATTGTYACACATTGAGCTGCTTATGTCACTATTTCAAGGTTACTTTCTCCAAACTGCTTGTCATAGGGGGCAGAAAACCAAAAATGGTTTAATACCAGACATAAAGACTCCTTTCTTATTCAATCCAATTAGTCACCCCTGTAATGGAACAACGTCATATAACTGTGTTAATAAACCCAGCAAACTTCTATTTAGCCTGTCAAAACAGATAAGGTGTGTGTCACAGCTGTCCTTTKAGAAAGCTGTTTAGAGTCTCGCTCATCCAAGTGATACAAAAGCTCCTAATTTCTRGGCCGATTCATTCAGAACAAGTTTATTTGCTCATGTACCAGCACTGCCCTTTAACTTTTCTTTTTTTCATTCCTGATATTTAGTTAGTCATTGTGTATTTCATGGACAGCAATATAAGTCATAAATTTGGCGATACCAGTGACAAGACTTTCTGCCTCTTGCTTGGCAAATAAGTTTTAGAGAATCAAATTTAGTGCTGAGAGTGCTTTTTAAGGGTTGTGTGATGGATTACCCTCCAAAAGCACCTCCATCTTCCCCTCGCCCCACTGYAGATTAAAGGAGTTTATATTGTTCAGATAACTTCAGCTTGGATGTAAACATATAAGTGCAAGTGAAGACAACCCTCCTCCTTAGCAAATCAAAACTTCTTTTGCTGTCTTGCACAAAATAAACGCCCTGACCCATTTATATTTCCCACCTCCCTATATTTTTCCCCTCCCGAACACAGGTCCCTAGAACAGTGTTCAGCATGTCAGAAAAGCACTCATCGTGGTTCTGCAGTCACCACTGCAACCTCCTCTGAATCCAGGACCTCCAGGCAGCCATGGGCACACAGCAGTTGCAGAGCTTCCCAAAAAGTCATTGCTTTTTTTTTTTTTTTTTTTCTCCTACCTTAAAGTAGGAAAAAAGTCTCTGAGAGCAGAGGTTAGTTCAGGTGGAGTGTCCTCCTAAAGCAGCAGATCTTCTTATTTCCTGGAGACGTTGGAGATGAATATCGGCATTCGGCTCCTTGTGAAGGATTCTGGAACAGATTAAGTGGAGTAGACTGATTATGGAAGTAATCCTATGTTATTCATTGAAGGAAAACATGAGATATTTGCAGGCAACTACAACAACATTTGGCTCAAGGTCACACTAAGATTTGTGTTGATAGTCACAGTATGGGGGAAGAAAGCTGGCAAATATGTAGATGCCCTGAATCAGACGAGGCTTCTATGCACCTTTCTTAATGGTCTTAAAACTGGCCCTTCATYAGGAAATAAAGTATTTATTTAGAAGAAGGTGTTTATTCCTTCCCCAGCATCATCCAAAGCAGAAGTCGGTGTAAACAAACTCTCCTGCTTATTATCCCCTCCGCTCCCAAGAAAGCTGTGAAAACCAAATGGCTGATGCAAGCACACAGAAATAACACTTCCAAAACAAGGCATTGGGGGACGCTTTGAGCCTATAGCTAGAGTAAATAACACAGAGCAGGGACGTGATGCTTCCCAAAAATCATCCTCAGCACTGGAGCACTGGCCAGCTCACACAGTAGAGATGAGACAGGGAGAATAATATTAGGAAGAGGACTAGTTCAAATTCAGATTGAGCTTACGTAGCTGCTTAGGGGGATGTAGGTGTCACCTTTCTGGAAGAGGAATTTTCCAGCTGCTCTGAAAACCTCCTTGCAATTAAATCTCACATGCAGRAAGGTACTTGCCCTCCACCCTTCTTCCTGGCAAATGAGAGAGATTAATACACTAGCATGAGGCAATCACAAGTTACGACTCCTCCTTCTTTGTTTTTTTTTTTTCTAAAAACCTAGAAATACAGAATTTCCTTAGTTTTCAACACACTCAAAAGAGATACATTCTTATTTCACTCAACACTTAATAATAGACTGTATCTAGATTAATTCACCATATGTGAACAATTGGGTTTGGAGGCTGGGGTTTTATTTGGTTTGGTTTGGTTTGGTTGTTTGCTTTTCAGAAAAAGTAGGCAACTTTCTGCATGGGACTGAATCTTTTCTTTGGTGGCAATTACGGAGTGATAAAACCACCCTGACAGTGAGGAGATCCTTCCTTTCAGTATCTCTTTCCCTCTGCCCAAAATGGACTATAGGAACCAACACGCCCAACCTTCAAAAGTCCCAATATTAGAACTTATTTATTTATTTTTAACTTATATATATTTTTTTATTTTCTTCATTTTTTTTCTGTGTTGTCATTCGCAATGACCCAATTTAGGCTTGTAAGAAAGATGGTTTTTATTAACCTGATTCTTATTTCGTGTAACGTGTCGCCATTTGGTCTGGCTTAGTTAAGTCAGCAACTTCTTCACAGTTCCTGCTATGGTCCTGGATCATAGCGATCCTCTGAGTAGGAGTTGCAGTGTCTCTGCATGGAACTTTCAGGCATGTCCTGCTTTCAGTGATCATGAATAGTGTCCTCTGGACTCTTAAAGCTACTTGTGTTTATTTTTGAAGCTGCATCCTGCTCCTTCTTAAAATACTGGTAACAAATCACAACCTCCTTGGCCTAAAAAACAATTCTTTTTTGTTGCTACTCCTGAGATCTTCACAGGCTCTTTCTGATGTAAATAAGAGGAAAAGCTGTATGTTAAAAATACAAGAAAATAGAAGCTCTTTAATCTCCATTGAAAAGAAAGTTCTGCCTTCCTGTTGACTCCATCCATTTTCCAGACACAGAGACGACTGCTATTTTAGTCTTCTTCTCAACATGAGCCCATATTGACGCCAGTAGTTTCAGAAGATCTTGAATTGTCAGGAACTGTGGAAATGCTATATTGGAGGATCCTCTATGCCTGCTATAACCTTGAGGGTAGGGCCCTTAAGGATATTTTATTTTATTTTATTTTATTTTATTTTATTTTATTTTATTTTATTTTATTTTATTTTATTTTATTTTATTTTATTTTATTTTTTCCTTTTACTTCATCCTCATGGGGGTTGCAGGAAAAACGTCGATATTTGAGACTTGAGTCATTTCCGAATTTCCACAGAAAAAACCTCTGGATGAATTCTAACTTTATCTGATTATAAATTATTCAATCTAGTACTGTAAAACTTGGGAAAGAAAAGGAGGAACGAAARATTTATCAGTGAACCAAGGTACATGGCATACGAGTTTTCTAAAAATATTCTCTCTYATTCTTGCATTGTTCTGGCTCCATGGGAAACTGTCATGGATTTGTTTTCTTACTGATATAGWATGCCAAACTCTAAAATATCTGCTAGCACCTTTCATAGCCTTGTGTAATTGCAAAGCCATATTGTGTCTGACATTTTCCTCAATTGGGAACAGTCAGAAGTAGGATGGAAAATGCTTCTTCCTTGTTTTAGGTTTTAAATTCTATTATTAAGCTTTTTGCATGAGACACATAGAAAGGTTAACAACTCCAGATAGACTCTCTAATGCTACAGTAAGCAAAAAATCATGTTTTTCCTGTTCTTCAGCATTGTTTTAGAAATTCAATAGTTTTTCAAATAGCTTTTACACCTTCTGTTTGTTATGCCGTGATGTGAAGCAAAATGCCACACAGATTTAACCAGCAGATGTGCCGGATCTGCTTGTRTTCACTCAAACTCCTGGATGCAGTCCGGACTGAGCCAACATCCATCTGTTCAGATGATCTGTTGTGGGCAAAAGGTACCATGGCAATGAAGCATTTCTCTGCAGTTTGTGCCTTTCCAAAATGTGGTAACAGTAGGTTGTAGAATAGCAAGTATAAGAAAACTGGGAAATAGTCCACAGACTCTCCTTTTATAAAGACTGAGAGTTTCACTGCGTGTTTGTCAAATAAAATAAAATAAAATAAAATAAAATAAAATAAAATAAAATAAAATAAAATAAAATAAAATAAAGGTCATACATGCTGCTCAGCAGAACAAAATGGCATTAATAAATCAGGACTCTTCACTCTCCTTGGCTTATTGTCACTGTTCTTTCCTTCTGCTGGCTGTGAACCTGGGCTCTGCACTGATATCTCCTTCGGATAAGGTGAAAGGAAGATGGAAAAGGAAAGACTATTTGAAAACAATTTTTAGGCTTCTCTTACAATAGGTTCCTTTTYTGTTTGTTTTTGTTTGTGTGTGTAATAGAYTCTCCTAATGAATGAAGTCACTACTTGCAAGGGCTTCATGGGGGGAAATGGTCAGTTGTGAYTGAATTAAATTTATAATTCTATGCCAATGGAAGCATAAAAGTACTTTGTTTTTGTTTTTGGTTTTTTTTCATTTACAAAGAAGYTGCTTTCCTCAAATGGTTTCCAAAAGCAGGGGGGAGCTGCTCCCCTCTCATTTGTTACTGGCTGCTGAAATTGAGCTCATAGGTGACTTTCTTTTTGCAGAAGCAATTTGACTCACCTCAGCCCAGCGAGTTGACTTTTCTTGCAGTCATAAGGCTGGGATGTCCTTCTGGGAGGTAACTTCAACTTTTTGTTCCTTTCTAGTGCATGACTCATTATTGATCTGGGTGTTGCCTACACACCCTGCTGGGTCAGGTGCCCGAGAGGCTCCTGTGAAGCGGAGCAGCAAACCTGCCATGCTAGGCTCTCCTCCGAGCAGATGGACAGAGGTGTGGTGAGCAGCGTGTGTTYATTCGATTATTTGGAGTAATGAAGATATCCTGCAGGAAAAGCAAATGTTTGMGGTCCAGGGATCCAAGACACTCATTTCTGCAGATGAATCTTCCAACCTCTTTTTTAAAACTAGTTTTTCCCAGTGGCTCGTAAAGGAAAAGAGCCCTGTGTTGTCTTTGCAAACTCTTCCCACATGCAAGATGACAAACAAATTAAAAGCCTCCTAGTAATTTCCTTGCAAAGACTGTAACTGAGGCTTCACGTGATGAGCTAGCTCCCATTGAAGAGGACTCAGGGGAGTAATTAGAACARCTCTATCGAGAGCTCCATCAAAGGGGCAATGACTGCCTTGACTTCTGGAATGTGCGGGAACCCCGGTTCACCAAAAGGCATCCAAGATTTTCTTGGTCCCCTGGGACCCAGCACTCACTGGGAGATGCTTCAAGGAGAGGCAACAGCTGCAATATTTACAGGGCTCCCTTCCCTGAGCTTAACCCAGTGACCCAATTTGGTAGTCCACGCTGGGAAGATGCAGTCTGTGTTAATGATGAATTGTACTGGAGGGGTTTAAATAGGAGCTTGTATAGCAAGTGAAGCCTCTTTTGAGGAGGAGAAGGATGGCAGACTTGATTTAGACCACTTCAGATAGACGAGGATGTGTCTGAGGAACATGTGGGTTTTACGGTACTAGAGAAAAACTGAGAGAAAATAATCAYATAATAGAAAATAATGTCAAAGCTACCATTTTAAAGAACAGGAAGCATTCTAAATCAGTTTTTACTTAAATATCACTAGCTGTCTTTAATGATTATAAACCGGTTAGGAGCTGAGTATATATGAGGAATGCCCCTTCTACACTCTCACAGAGCTAACTGTGTAAGATCCTGCACGTGGAGGTGCAGAAGAGGTGACCAAACAGCAATACAGATGTGGATTCTTCTATTGTAAAATAAGAAATGAAGCTCCATGGAGGCATTTTGTACAGCCACAGATCTTCTCTTCAAGAGGCTGAGTATACCAATTTAAAACAGTGAGGGACTTCTGTCATAGAGTATCACATCCCTGACCTTGTGTTCCACTATCCCACGCCATAGATTGCTTCTATGTCACTCTTGCATGTAGGAGCTTTCTCACATGGCTTATATCAACAGCTTTTCTAGTGCAATTTCTCACAGGTGATGCTCTTTTCTGGCCAAAATCCCTGCATAGTTGTTCCCTGCAAGCAAGTCTTAGAAATCTATTTGGTTGGAAAGAAGCTGCCTTGTTTCTCCTGCAMGGATTCTCACACTCCCTCAGTAACGCCAGATGATGTGTCTACTCCACTGCCATCTGGGATGGTAGACACAAAAGCAAATTCGTGACACGTTAGGCCAGGGACTCAAAAATAAATGGCCTCAATTCACTGCCAGATAATAAATTAATATGACGAGACAAAAAAAGAAATTCAGTGCCAGGCAATGCAAATGCATGGCATTTTACATTCCTTAATATTAATAGGTTAAGGCTATTTCAGAAAGTCATGCAGCCAGAGAAGAAAAAGATTAATCTTGTTATTCAATTTCACTACCTATCATTGCACATAGTGAATTCAGTTTTTCTCTCTAAAGACTAGCTGCATCACTTAAATGAGTTCAAGCACTTAGATATAGTGTGGAATGATTCCAACATATCTCTCACACATAGCATATTTGAATGGCATGCAATAAAAATAAAATCGCTGTTTATTTCTGGACTGTATTTAAATAAAGAATTACAGCTGAGATTAACATAGTAAAGTGATATGAAAACAGAAAARAAAGCCTACCTGAAAGTTTTCCTGCTCCAACCTGTTGTTCAGTACTTCCTCTGGCCTCCTAAAGAATTGAGACGCTGTCACCAAACAAATGATTTATTCCAAGGGCCAATGTATATGACAGTATTTAATTTGCTGAGGATCTTCTTAAATATCTCTGTTCTCAAGCTAATTAACAATTACTCACTGTATTTTTCTTTTAAACTCTTTTCATCAAGAGCAAAGATGAAGTGTTATAGAGATGGYAAGTGCTCATTAGGATTGAGGATAGCACTGAAAACGGCAGCTCTCAGTCTCTCTTCACTCTCTGTAAGGAGTAAGGGGGGAGAAATGRGATTGTAAATTAGCATTCATTCTTSAYCATTTGCAAGAAAATTCCTCRTATTTSGAGTTATTAGGTCTCCAGAGTCTTCTCTGACAGAGGCAGCAAGGAGCTGCTATAAAACTGTGTGTTTTTGCAGCATATGATCATTGATTTCTTTTCGGCGTTTCTTCCTAGGCATGTGTGAGGTCAGAGCCAACATTAAGTTCACCATGGCTCCAAAAAGCCCGAGCATATGACTCAGTAGATCTCAGTCTAGGGTAATCCCAGCAGCTTCAGTAGTGCTAAAACTAGGCCTGTCCAGAACATTGAATTCCAGCTGTGAAACTATTTTGTGAGAAAATAGTTTGCTCTTACTCATTGGAAAATAGCTATTGCTATYACTGTTCAGCCTTGTGTTTCTGAGTTCAGAATAAGAGGGCATTCCAAAAAATGTGCAATCTACCTAGGACCTCCAGCCTCTTATGTTTTGTTTCTTTTTTATTTAGATCTTTGTCAGGGAGAAAAAAAAATCTCTCTTAATGGAGAGATTCTTCAATTTTAGGTTACTCTCTACACTGAGATCCTTTTTTCTTTTTCAGTGAGGTGGTCATAATTCCACCCAATATTGCATTTGTAGTACAGAAGTTGTAATTAGTATATTTCCCCAACCTGTTTGCGCATATTCCYTGTTTTCTAAGACATGTGCAAAGCATTCCACTATTACTTAGTACATGTCCACGCAAAACAGTAATATAAAATCTTGCAACTCTTGTTATTCTAGGTGTGGTGTTCATCGATGAATGATCCTTAACATGTGCCTGGAGGGCAAGAGATTTCCAGGGAGACTCCTGTTGCTCAYAGCTGTAGCAAACATATCCTAATTTCTTTCTTTTTTAGGTTAAGGAAAGAGGCAAGGGATGACTTGCTTCCACCATGCTGTCTTCTCAATATCATTGTGGGCTATTGAAGGTTGAGAAGGGGCTGTTATACAGCTCAACTCCATATAAGTTTTTTGAAAGCACTTTTTATTCAGCATTTTTATAAGTTGCATGATCAATGCACAGCAATTCATTAAGCAGTCCAGGTAAAAGCCTGGCTGAAGCAGAAGCAGTTAGAAGCAGAAATTCCCCCATTTCTCTGTCCTCAGTATASCATTATATGCATAAAATTATTTTTTATATATCCAATGTTCACAAAACAAGACCCATAAGGACAYGTTGCGTGGAAGTTTAGAAATATTCTCTGTGGACTTCTTTTCCTCATGCTAACTCCATCCTGAGCATTTTTCAGAATCTGTRGCTTTATCACTTGATCATATTTCTGGTTGCTCTTAGTTTCTGGGAGAAAAGGATTTTAACTGTGACAAATTGTCATGAGCTCCTTACTGTTCAAAATAGCATGTGGGACTTTCRGGATTTAGTCAAACAGAAGAATGAGAGCTGTTAATCAGATGTCCATCCTGGTTTTATTTTTTATCACTAAAGAKTAACTATTTTCTTCCAGTTAGACATTTAGGGAGATTGTAATTTGGCACAATTCTTTATACACTATCTCATTTACTTGGATATAAATTTCAAGTAAATGTCCTAAAAATGATAGAAGGAATCTGAACCAACTTCATATACCTGAAAGAAGTATGTGACGTTCCTAATTATCAAAGCTTTGCTTTATGACAAGTTAGTTCTTTATGTTAATTCACTGGGTCATATTCATTTTTGTCATGAGTGAGGYACTAAAAATTCAATTCCATCTGAAATATGTCACACTTGTATGGTGGTCTCATTGCTGCTACACTAGCTGTGAGTTACAGATAATGAGGACAATATATCACCTTTATTTGCAAGGCACTGCTCTTCTTCAAAGATAGAGCAAGAAGCCATTAGCTACGACACAAGGTTTTACCAGCAAGGCCAAACTGACGTGAGCACATAAGCGCTCCACAGAGATACTTGTATTATAAAAGCTCAAGATGAGATGATACTATGTCATGGAGCACAGTAAGGGATATGAAGTACATTCTTTATCTCTTGTTTTGTGCCTAGAAGATGAGGAAAAAAATGTAGTGCTCAGAATAATGTTGTTATGAACGCARTTTTTAAAAATGTAGTGAATCTTGGGGGTGTCTGACTTCATATACTGATATCTGTTTTCTTAGAAATGTTGGGTACTTTAGAGGGACATAGAAAGACTTAACTATTAATTGCTTACCAATACTTGAAAAAATATTTTAGAAAACAAATACTTCTTTTTCTATTTTTCTTTCTGTAAATTTCTTGTAATAGTGTACTCAAGAAACATACTGTGCCTGTATGCCTGCAATTATTGGGTACAACCCCTATAGATTGYGGTATAGTTCATATCCAGCATATGGTTCATTGTGTTCAAGTAAGCAAGGCAAAGGTTTGGAGAGAGAAGGGAGAGAACTAAAAGCACCCAAGGAAGCCAAAATTCTTGCTATAGAACCTTTGTATTGATAGAAAGCATCATGGCGAAATGCTTTCATCAAGAAGGGGTGGTCTCCAAGCTGTGATGGCGATTCGATATCCTCGCTCAGTTTTTGCTGAAACAGCTAATATTACTTGGGAAAAGTGGAATATGCAATTAACTGAGCCGCTGACCAATGGCCAATGCAAAAATGCGTTRATCTGAGGCCAACTACCAGCCATGGGGTGCTCATGACTTCGGGTCACTGCATGGACTGTTTTTAAACTGACACAACACATTCACAGGCAGGAGGCTATAAAGTGCTAGG
The DNA here is from genome assembly GCA_003342815.1 of Eudromia elegans. NCBI lineage: Eukaryota > Metazoa > Chordata > Aves > Tinamiformes > Tinamidae > Eudromia > Eudromia elegans. Next base: position 651,468 of record PTEX01000084.1, read on the forward strand.
AAACTGGAAGTGGATTTATACAGGGGCATTTGGGACCTCTCCAGTGGGGACGGACTGTAAACTGTTAGCAAAAAGATTGTGCAATCATCAGACATGCTGCTTGGTGGCCTCTCATCTGAGTCTGGAGGAAAACTCTGCACGGTTCAACACACTGATAGCAACAACAGGAAATGGGAATCTTSTGCATGTTTCTCAACCTTTTTCCAGTAGGGCTATCTGAGATKTTTTTCTTCTCTTTTCTTTTTTCTTTTAATGAAATAGACCATCTTGTGGTGGAATTGTGGGAAGACAGGAAATCTACATTAATAACATTGTCCATCACTGCTTGGCAGTTGTGTATCTATTACATTTYAATTCAGGTCATTGTTCCCTAAGTCAGTCTCCCAACATACCAGAATTTTCTCAGCAGGCAAAATGTAAGGGATAACTTAAGAACAGCGGTTTCTGTTTGGTTAATGCAGTGGCRTGAAAACTGTGTGTGGGAGAGGGAGGAGTCAGAAGCATAGAAATGGTTTGTCTTGGCATAAAATGATGGATCTTGGTATAAAATGAGTCCACCCTGCTCCAGCAAAAYTGCTCTCTGTATCAACCTCACTTGTTTGAAAACATCTCATCCTCCTATGCTCCACTGAAAGCATGCAGTAGTATATCTTGTTATTAGAAGGTAATCTCATCACACATGAAATCTCAGCTTTTATGAATAAGCAAAGTTCTACAAAAGTAAAACTTGGGCAAATATAAGTTTCTCCAAAGATTAATTACTAGTTCATTTTCTTGTGAGCCAAAAGTGTGTGCTCTGTCCAGAGTTCATAGACAAAGGCAAAGAAATCTGATGGGAAATCGGACCTACTGAGGTGTGCAYACCTGTATTGAAAGTCGTATTTTGAGCCCTATTTTAAATCAATTCTATGAGCTTTGCTGACGGATTTTTCTTCAGYGTGGGAAAATGGACCCAATCTCCTGGATGTTCTTGTTTATGAAAACAAAATTAAGTAATACCGTGCATAGGGGCCTTAACAGTATGCAGGGTGTGAAAAGTATTTTGTTTGAAGGGTTGGTGTAGGCATTTCATTCCCTGCCTCCAAACGCACAAGACTGTGAAGTTCATGGTCTGTCCTGCAAGGGCAACACGACGTCAGCTGCCAAGACAGAGCAGCCAGGTGTAAAATTCCCTCGACCCACAACTCCCGCAAGCTGTGCTATCCCTTGTCCCAAGCCAAGGGTTTCCCAGGGGRGTGCGCAGACTTTCGTTCCCTTGCCCATGTCAAGGAATGACCCCTGGATGAAACTTTAAGTCTGAATTTAGATTTTTATTAGCTGGATGAAACTTGTCATCCCGCTTTTCTCTTAAAATAYGTTGGAATGATATTGCAATGGCCTCTGGTTGTAAACATATTTAAAATTTCACAAAAGGACTGTGAAGTGACAATTTATTCAGTTCTCATCCCACTAGTGATTGGTTATTTTCAAATCTTCAAATCAAACTGCTTGGTTATTTTCAAATCCTAGGAGTAGCTTCAAGTGAGATTTATGGGATGAAACTGATGAAAGCATTCAGTGATTAGGAACATCATTAATAAACTGTATTGTAAAAGCAGGAGAAAGAGTGAAGTGGAGGGTTTTGCTTCAAGTGTTGAAAAATGTCAGCTTCCCTCTTGATTTTTTTTTTCCTTTCAGTAAAGTGTCAGCTCAGACTTTAAAAGAATAGCTCCATGGAGTACATGAAATACCCAGCACTGATTTGTTTTTTTCACTCCGTCTTTACTTACAAAAGTAAAATAAAGACTCAGTGTTTTACACACAGGGATAGTCTAAGTCAGATATAAGAGTGTGAAGACAGAGATGTAAAGAAATCAGGGACATATGACACAATAGATGCCTGGCAGAAGGGAAAAGGACTCGTCATCAAGGACCCGGGCAGACATGGCTTAATAAAAAGTGAATGATTCTCTCAGGCAGCTAGAGAAATGTTATCACCCTTGAAATCATACGGAGGCTGAATGTGAAGCTGAGAACCTGCTTCCTTATCTCAGCGTAGGTAGGCACAGATGTTTTCCAGGTGCCTGATAAAGAGAGTTTCCTGTGCTGGAGACCTGCTGAAAGGCCACAAACCCCAAGACAGAATGAATCTTATCACTAAATAATAGCCTTGTCCTTTTTAGGGTTTTTTTTTTGCGAGAAGAGGGAGTAGTTTTTCCCAATAAAGCGTCCACTTTTTTCATAAGCAATGATGGCTACTTGACTCTTAATGTGTGGTATCAAAAGGAGCTAGGGAGCTATTTGGACACCTGTGGCTATTTGACCTTTTATTCTTTATTCTTTAACAGCAGGATGGTTGGGAGAAGGAAGGAGAGGAATCAGCTTCAGGGAGCTGATCTGATTCTTCTGTATCCAGCAGTGCTYTTTCCACAGAAAGAGCAGGCTCCACGGGGTATGTGTACTGAATGGGAACAGGAACCATCTCATTAATTGCAAAACAGGATTCCTAGGACCCTTGGTATTGCATTGTTTTCTTAGCATTTTGACTGATGGCATCAAACTTGATGTGTTGCTAGTATTTCATATACTTGGCCATGTTTCTAAAATTAAAATTCTCTTTAAGAGAAATGAGTTTGAATATTGAAACTAACAGTTCTACCATGTRGGCACAGGCTGGTCCACGGGTGCTTAATCTGATATCTTTTCCTGTCCTGGATAATACACCTAAGGGARAACTGTCTCTTGTCAAATGCTATAAACTTGTGTACCTCCTTTAAAGATAATATATATAAAGTCATGTATCAAAAGGATGCTAAATGTTATTTTAAAAAGCTAGAAGTAAATGTGGTATTGCACACTGATGTATACTTTTGTATCTATCACAAAATTTACATATAGGTGAAACAAACCATTTTATACTCCCAGAAACTGTAGCAGACAAGAATGGTAAAAGATATCATCCTTTCAGATCATATACATGCATTCCTTATTTAAAGCTAATGCTTCTTACTGATGAGACATTTCTACGGCTTTGAGGCAGGTGTCATAGTGCTAGAAATGATCAGGTTTTACTGATYATATTGGTGCCTTCTATCTTCTGCTAGCAGAAGATTCTCTCTGACCCTTTTTGAGTCAAAGAAAGTTGCAAGTCAGTGTCCATGAATTGCAAATGGCCTGRTTATTTAATATAAATGTGTATGTCTTCTCAGTAAGTTTTCTTCTGCTCCTAAAAGCATCAATAGTTAAGAAACAAAACGATTCCAGTCATGCCTGGCTTSTGAAGAGATATATTGACCTAGCTCTCTAAGCACAAAAGAGTTTGTGAGTTGAATTTACTACASAAGGAAAGTTGGTTCACAGGTTTTAAGCAACCTACTTGTGCATTTCAACCTTGCAACAAAACGCATAGTGCTTGCAGAAAACAGAAATCTAAGACCATGTTATAAATTGCCARGACTCTGGATGGGGAAGATTGTGCTGCAGTAAATCCTGACATAAAGTACTAACAGTGCCTGAAAAGGTGAAAAACCAGTTATGATCCATCATGTGGTTAGAATGGTCCCAGAGGAAGAATATGGGATAGATGAATTTTGTGCCAATTGGACAGAATGCATCCAGAGGACTTCTTGGATGTATTTGTACAGGGGAAAGAGCTTTCTGAATCTCACACTCCTGCAAGTGCTTGGCACCTTATTGTAGGCTTAAGTGCCCAMCTGCAAGGCAAGAACATGAATACTGCAGCCCCAGGGCTCCTAAAACACCATTTGACACCACAGGACAGCCAGGCAAAGTCTACAGAAAGTGCCTAAATCCTGAAGTTCAGCATGTTTAAGCCTCCTTTTTCTCTTGAATTGTTGATACCGTCCAGAATACGCTTTTGGTTGAGTCTTCCACAGCTATGAAAGCTACTTTACACCTAATGAAGTCTTCAAATACAAGAAGAGAAGACAGCAGCATCTTTCCTATATTCAATTCCAGTAGGTGATCCCCTCTACAGAGAGCTCCTTACTCAGATTTAGATCATCTGCCCCTAACAGGGAGTTCTCTGGTCATCCTAGGCCATAAAAACTTTCCCTATGTTTTAAAACCTTCACCTGTGATTCATTCACAGCTTATTCAGTTCTCCTGAGATCTCGCTGGTGGATTGAGAGCAAAGCCTGTGATTGCAGCAGACTGAAATATTGTTTGCTAAGTCCRTAAGAAGGAAAGGCAAAGGAGGGAGGGCGTGCACCTCCTGCATTGATCCTGTAGAAGCATTATTGTGAATGATAACAGGCAGTAATCCTGGGAGCRTGAAAGGTTATAATGTACGAGAATCAATATTTACTCCAGGAATCATAATGGGGTTTTCCTCATGAGTAACTCTCATATCTATAATGCTGTTCACAGTCAAAACTGYTCAAGAATCTCTGTTTAAACTAGAGAATAACCACCAAACAGGACAATGAGGTTAAAGATGATGATAAATTGGAAACCAAGTGAGCTGAGGAAGTAGAAAAGACTCTTAGCACAAATGAGCATCAGCCTAGAGAAAGGCAGCGAAGACAAATGGAAGTAATAAAGAGAAGCTCCAAGGAATGCTTCTGCAACTAACTTTTTGCAAAATAGACATCAAGAAATGTTTTAGCCCAGAGAGAAAAGCACTCGGAATTGGGTAAAGAAGTAGGAAATAAAAATTCTCTTTAGGCTGCTGYAGCAAAATAACATGCTGAGTGTAAGAGATGGTAGCTGCTGAGAGCCAGTGGAAAGAAGTTAAACTCTGTGAGAAATGTGTTGAAGTCATAATCACTACACATAGTGATTTTATTGTCTTCTTCAATTTCCACCTTTAGATTTAGTGAAGTGCCCAGAAATTCTGCTACTTAAAGATTTTTTTTTTCTTATGCTCAATCCATCAGCTATATTACTTATTCAGTAGGGTCAGTAGGCTTATTTTCTCTACATCATCATAATCATAATCATCATCATCATTATTATTATTATTATTATTATTGATTTGATTTTCAGCTAAGCAAAATGTCTTGGAGAAAGGCATGGTTTTCCTCTTTCTTTTAATTTTTTTTTCTCAATTTAAGCTGCCATTTTACTAAGCTTTTGGGGTAGCAGTACAAAATTTAAAGTGAAGAAAGAATTGTTCAAGATATTTTCCTTGCGTTTTCCTCTGGAGAAAACATTACTCAATTTTCTAGCTCTGTCCTTTCTGTTCTTTCTATTACAGAGTTAGAAAAGGCAAGAGATCTAAATTCCAAATAACATGCAACAAGCAGTAGGACTGTTTTATCCGAACAGCTTTCTCCATCCTTTCTGTTTGTTTACTTTTGTCTTTTTTTTGGGTCATTATGCATGACTCCATAATAATATAGCCCTATTCCATTTATGCTTAGTGCTTTAGCTTCATCCTTGGTTCTGTGTTTGTAAGACCTGCAGTGCAGTTTTCCCAGAACTGTGACTTTCTCACATTGTGCTATTGAGCCATTTTAGGCRTAAGTGTAATTGCAATTGCTTCCAGAGAGTAAGTTGCTGAATCCTGACTTCAAGTCCCTGGAACCATAAGAAATACTACAAGATATCTGATTGGGTCCTGTAATGAAAAGACAGCTTTTCATTACATGTATTGACCTAAAATGCAAAGATTATTATGGTAAGACAACTTGGTAATTCTCCACAGATTTCTAGCTTTCTATTTCCACCGTGTAGGCTGTAAAGACTAATAAGCAATATGAGGATACTCTCTACAGTGTATGAGTATATGCTGCCTATGAATAGATGTTTTGGGACAAGCACCATCAATTGGCAGAGCTCCACTGACTTCACTGGAATGCCAACAGGAAGAATTTTGATCCTTTTTGTTTCCAGAGTTGGAGTTACTAATTATTTAAGTTGAAATAAGAGCAATGTCTTGATTTCTGTGGTAGTATGCTAATTTGTTGACCCTGACAGCTCTTGTACCCATATAAAGACTCTAGAATTGGGAATTAACATGATCATGCTCTGAAAAGGTCCTTAATGTCTTTAATAATTATGTCCTAATTAGCTCTTGAAGCTCTAAGATAGAATTTTGACATTTGTGATGTTATAGGAATGCTCTTTGGGTTGAGCAAAAGTACACAGTGCTCTTTCCTCAAAATTGGAACTGTCTGCTGATACTTTGTTCCTGCAATAGTCTAGATTATGCTTGTAATTGTCTCTTATTTCTGTGAAAAGAAAGCTGATCTTATGAATATTTACTTGCATTTTTTACATAATAAAATACATGTTTATATAATTTATTGAGAAGGCGCTGGAATACTTGCATAATGTCAAAATGTAACTCAAGACCTCCAGAGCTCCCTTTCAGACAGCATTTCTGTTACTTTATTATTTGAATATGTACATTGTGGAATGACTGGACGTTTAGAAGAACTCTCAGTTATATGTGGCCATCCTGCATCCATGTCACCAGGTGAGTCACAGCTAACTCCATTTTGAGTCCTATATATAAATTGCTGTAGTCCACCTCTTAGTCACCTAACACAAAAATACTCTATATATTCTATAAATATCCTTCTTAATGCTTTAGTTAATATTATATATTTTAATTTACACATCCAAACTGGATTGTAGCACTTCTGTGTAATCTCACACTGTGAATATGTTCTTCCAAGCATGATCTGCTTTGCAGAGGTGGGTAAAGCATCTTTAGAGCTAAAACTCTGCTTTGCTTCATGTAGACATAATACCTACAAAACCACACTACTTTTTTCCCGAGCCTCTCATTTCATCCCTCCCTGCCTGTTCGCCCACTTTCATGAAATGCCTTTAATCTCAGAAAAATGTGTTGCCTATGGCAATCCATCCCTTCCTTGGCAATTACCGCCTTTCAAAAGAGCCTGGCTGAATCTACATCTCCTAACACATCTTGCAAGAATGCACAGTGTGCTGGGGAGCATCTCTGCTGCTCTGAAGTGCCTCCTTGAACACTGTGGGCCTTCTCATTCTGTGTTTATCATCTCACCTGCCTGTAATGACTAGGAGCTGGAGTATCAGCCCCAGGATCCGTCAACAGAGACACTCCAGGAGGTACTGTGATATTCATTTAACATGCCACTGCCAGCATATAATCCATGGGATGTGATTAGGGATCAGACGTGCTATTTATCCAGTCATTAGAGGACAGGCTGCAAGAGGGCTCGGCTGCTTTCTTGTGACAAGCTCAGTGTGCCTGTTATACACCCAGGAATCTCCAGAGAAAGGAAAAAGCAGCTGACTGCAAAGCTGTGATSGGGATGGAGTGGTAAGGGAGTGTCCTACGCTATGCTGAGTGTGATGGAGGGGGTAGCCTTCATGTGACACCATGTATGATGACAAGCTCAGCACCATTACTGATAAACTGGTGGAGTTATGGCAATCCATCCTGAAGGGGAGACTTAGAGATKAATTTTCTCTGGCACAAGAAGGAAAACTTCTAAGAAAGTCCTAAGAAAGTCCTCTCAGTTATGCAAGTACCTGATTCAGGACAGCCTCCCCTGCCTCCTCACCTGCCCTCTGTATCAGCTGGGACATATTTCAGAGTTGGAACTCTCCAGCTTCTCAAACCTGGTCATGAACATGCTTTGACAGTGCAGTTTGTTGCTTCTTGCTTTGTTGGTGAAATATTCTCTGCATATATATGCAATTAGATTAAGAAACTTCCAAGCCACAGGAATCATAGCAAAATCACCTCGGAAGCACAAACCTTTTCCTTCTGAAAATTGCATAAGAAATGATTAAAGATTTCTTCAGGATTTTAGCAAGTTTAACAAGGATAAACCTTTTCATTCTACCCACTAGCATCCACAAATAGATGAACCGTTCTACAGGAGAAGAAGGCCACTTTAAATGATTTATGAGAATAGCTCTTTTATTATGCTTGAAAAGAGAAACTTCAGAGCAATGACAGGAGGGAGGGTTCTGGTATGGATAAATAGACATCCATGAGGTTTAAAGATTGGAAATGAATGGTAGGAGTAGTTGAAAGTTGAAAGAAGAATTCTATAGGGAATAGTGCTGCTGAACACATTCATTAGTGACCTAGAAAAGGTATTAATAGTGAGGCTGCTGAAATTGGCTGCTGATATAAAGTTATTCCACAGCACTAAGGACAAGAATCTATTATGAAGAACTGGAAAAAAGATTCTACAAGACTGAATGAGAAATAAAATCGCAGATGAAATTCTCTGTAGATAAATGGGCAGTGAAGAGGCAAATGAGTGTGAGAATGGGTGCAGGAAAACAAACATGATGGGCTCTCATCAAACCACTATGGCTCAGAAGCGAGATGCTGATATTRCAGCAGCAGTTCCATGCAAACATCAGCTCAGTGCTCAGCCAACAAAAATAGCAAATCAGGTKCTAAGGAATCATTAGGAGAGAAATAGAAAGTGAAATAGATCATTATTACACCGTATAAATGCATCGTTCTCCCACATTCTGAATACCACAAGCTGTTCTGCCACTTAGTGTTCAATATTGATATATTGTAAATAGAAAAGCTAAGAGAAGCAGCTCGTAACACTCTCAGAAAAGACCTCGGGAAAGAAAGGTACATTCTAGAATGCTCCTGACTACTGTGAGCCTTTATACATGTAGGGCAAGGTGAAGCAGCTGAAGGATGAGCAGGGCAGCCTTTGGGTCAGGTCTCCAATACCAGACTCCCCACCTCTTTTCTGCTCTCCAGAGTGTGACGGGTAATCCCAGAGTAGCAGAAGCTGCTATTGCAGTCGTGGCACTGCACGCAGCAGTGGGTGCTGACAGAATAGGCATTGGTAGTGATCACCCCAGAGCATGGTCTCACCCTCAATGTCTAACATTCCTACTGGCTGCAGGACTCAAGAGGCCATTCAGCACCACGAGTGCTGAGGTTATCGCAGTGCACAATGACAAATAGTAAGACTCTTCTTAGTGTTGTAGGAGAAGATCAGCAAACGAATGCTGTTTGCAAGCTACTTTAACCACATGTGGCATGCGTTGTTCAAGATTTTGCTGCAACGCTATTGGAGCGTGTCCCAGTCAAAGGCATTTTGTTCCAATCTGAGCTCCTTACTTTCATTACCAAGTKGAAAACTCCACATATTCAGCAGAAACTTAATCTTTGCTCACTCACTGCTCTGGCACGTTTGATCGAGTTCTTTGGATTCCTTGGATGATTTCTGCCTTGCTGCTGGTGTCTATGGTGTGTTCCACATTGGCCCACTGGCAGACGTGACTGAACCGTAGGCTCTTCACATTTCTCTAAATTCAYGCTTTGGCTGGTGTTTGCTCTAAAGACAGCTGCAGAGTTTTAAGATACTGGTTTTGGTAACAGCCTCCTAGCAATGGCTGACTCCACACAGAGTCTGCTGAAGATCTATGTTCTTCACAGCCGGTTCTTCAGCTTGTGCTCACACTTTCAAGCTAATTAGTTCAGCTGTGAGTAAGAGCAACTCATGCATAGGCTCACATTGCCTTCTGCAGATGGAGCAGACACAGGAACAATAACAGTTGTATTTAACTGTTTGACAATGAAATAAAACCCTTTCCAGCAGTGGCCTTTGGCAGAATATTAGGGAAGTATGAAGAAATAGAAAAAAGATGTTTCTTCTTTAAAGAACATCCTTATAGTATTTTGTGATTCATGAATTTCAAGTGCTTAAAATCTCTGGATTTATATTTAATATTTTTTATTTAGTTTATATTAAAGCCAGTGGCTTTCCCTTCCCAGGACTGATCTTGTAGATTTTGGAATGTGCAGACTTCCTCCATTTCCAGTTTGCTCAGTAAATAGCTATTCAGCACATCTGTGTGTTGTGGGACAATGAACATTCACCCTCCTATTTCACTCCTGATCTAATATCCTAGAATATTTTCCCTTTCTTCATCTTTGTCAGCCTGAAAGAAAAACTTATTAACTTAAAAGTTCCTTGCACAGAAACCATTCTGCAGTCATTGCTTCTGTTGTTGCTCTTGGACCATAGAGAAAATGTGTTTGTGAGTTTGTGAAAGGTGATTTACTTTAAAGTGATAAAGATCTTCGCTAACTGAATCGTCACATGTCAGATGATCTGTGGTAAGTGGCAGTCTGTCCACCTTTTGCCAAAAGCAATTTCAAGACAAACTACCTTGCATAACTAGTTCAGCTTTTTATTATTATTGTTATTATTGTTTATAAAATAGAGTGTGTGCATTTTTTTGAATTAAGAGTTTGAACGTCAGTCAGTTTCCAAACTGGCTCCTATATCTTTCTGGCAAGGTAAAACAGCCTTGCTTTCCTCCAGAAATGCTCTATCATCCTATCAGAGATTGGAGGGGGCTTTATTTATTTTTTTATTTATTTAAGCAGCTTAATCATATTTAAAAGGTTATTTTAGACTCAGTATACATAGAGACATTTCTTTGCGTTGTAAGCTTTACACAAGGCTGCAAAGTTAGGTTGAGAAGGAAGAGCAGTTTAACTCTGTGAATATAACAGCAAAATCCCAAATGCAATAATTGAATTCATTTCTATATGGGGAAACTAATAACTATTTTCCCTACAAGAGTTTTCCAGTAGACCATGGTTCATAAATGGCTCAGAAATTTTTACAGCTAGAGTCTGTGTACAAGAGCAGTGAATGAACATTACTCATATTCTTGTTATATCTCCATTTGCTTTTGTGCATATCTCAGAAGAGTCTGGCTCCTCTTTTTCTCTTAGCTTCCCATTTGGCACCAAAAAAATGACTATATATATATATATACACACACATATATGTATAAACAGCTTGTTACTATAAGGCCYAGCAGAATACTAGAACCTCTCCCTGGTCCTCCTCCCTGCCCACAAAATSTCGTGCCTCCAGCTAGACTTTGTGCCCCCCAAGTACAATCTTTAGCCCTGCCTTTCTGTCAAGYAAATGGGACAATGTCCCAAGTGCTGCAGAAAATGAGGCAGACCACATGCTCTGCCCTCCCCGCATCTACCCAGCCATCATGGGGGGCTCTCAGAGTGGTTAAGCATGCGAATGCACATCCCTGTCCAGACCTCCTTCTTCCCAGGTGGGAGCTGGCATGCTCGCTGTGCCGCCATGGTGCTCCCGCAGGCCAAGACTGGGGCTGCTGGGCCTGCAGTTGACCAAAGGCACAGGGCCTCCCTGGCAGGAGCAGATCTCACAGCCCAAGTGCCCGTGCAGGCAGCGCAGGGCAGAGTGCTCAGGGAGGCATCACCGCTGCCAGGAGCAGGGCCTGGAGCAGTGGGCTTCCKGTGGCTCCATCCCGGTACTCCCAGCCRGTGGGACTGTTGGGAGGGTGAGGATGGGGAAGAAGAATCACTCTCAACTCTCGCTGCACAGTGCACAAATGTTTATTATATGTTTACTGCGCYGAGCCCAGGGGACAGGGACACCGGGCTCAGCGCGGGGCTCATTAGCGGAGACTGCCCCGCGCCGAGCCCTCCGGTGTCCCTCAGCAGCAGCTCCTCCTGGCCTGAGGGATCCATGAGCTTCAACTGCAGCAAGGCCAGGAGGAGCTAGGGAGGCCCCCACAAGCTCTGGGCCTCCCTCTACTCTCTGTGTCCTGGGCTCAGCGCTGAGTTTGGATCTTCAGCCACTTCTGAGGCCACCTCCTAGCTGCTCCTCTTGCCCACTCTTCTGGAGGTGGCCAAGGATTCTTSTTGTGGGAGACAGTGCTCAGGGAGCCATCACTGTTGCCAGGAGCAGGGCCTGTAGCAGCGGAGCTTCCTGCACCTCTGTCCTCGTGCTCCCTGCCTGGCTGTCTGGTGAAGCTGAGAGTTGTTGAGGGTGGAGGAGAGGCCCAGGGAGAGGCCCTGACGTCCTGCGCCTCTCCCTGGTGACGAAGGCCTCRCGTCCTCCATCGCGGTGCAGAGATGTTTTTTGCACCGCCCAGAGGGGACAGGATACCAGGAGGCCCAGGGAGAGGCACTGATGTTGTGTGCCTCTCCCTGGTGACAAGGGCCTCGGTACCCTGTTGCGGTGCA